>CAMZMU010000085.1:142805441-143152321 GCA_947311845.1 Poa pratensis
TGGGCATATCACATATTTCGGTACCTCGGCCCCTTTGGGGTATCACATATTTCGGTATGTCGGCCTCTTTGGGCATAACTCATATGTCGGTTATGTCGGCCCTCTTTGGGCATTATACCGGCATAGATGTCTCCAGCCACCGCTGGTTTGACACAGCATATCTCGAATGCCGGTTTTAGCCACTCCGGGCGTATACCGACATAGATGTCTCCAGCCACTGCTGGACTGACATATAACCTGCAAAAACATTACTCAAAGGTTGCCTCTGGCTACAAACATAAACAAAGATCTGGTATGCAAATTATGCCATGATACGCTGGCAAAATAATAAACAGCGATGAGGGATATGGAATGATGTCATGATATTGTGACAAACCGAAATAAACGGCGATTGGGTTGGGGAATGATACCGTGATACTGTGGTAAAACCGAGGTACTCGGTGATCTAGAGAATTCCGATTTAATGCTAGGATACCTTGCATATTTCGAGATAACCAATAGAACCATGATACCTTGGATTTCCATTTGTGACCCGGATTTCCAACATGATCCGGATTTTCAATATGATTCGGTATGATTCGGATTACCAATGTGATTCGGATTACTAACATGACCCAGATTTCCAATGTGATTCGGATTACCAATATGATCCAGATTTCCAATGTGATTCGGATTACCAATATGATCCAAATTTCCAAGGTGATTCGGATTACCAATATGATCCTAATTTCCAATGTGATTCGGATTACCAATATGATCCAAATTTCCAAGGTGATTCGGATTCCAATATGATCCAAATTTCCAAGGTGATTCGGATTACCAATATGATCCAAATTTCCAAGGTGATTCGGATTACCAATATGATCCAAATTTCCAAGGTGATTCGGATTACCTTGCACCTCGGATTTCTGGAATACTTTGGTGCGAACGTTCTCAACATAACGATGTCACCTTTCAACGTTAGTCCAAACATTACATATCATGAAGAATATTTGACGGAACAACAATTATACCAAACGAGGTAAAACTAGCTATAGCACTTGGTAGGAAACGAATAATAGCAGATACTATGCATAAAACTAGACTCGGTTTCAACCGAGTCCCGAGTTACTTTTCTTATCTAGGAGAAGGTGTAAACAGACTGGCTACCCAGTCCCCGGGTCAAGACGTCTTGTCCCGGGTAGAACTCTTAGACAAAAAGCGAGGGGGGCAGTCCCCGAGTAGTTTGAGACTACGCAGAAGCATAAGCAGACATATAAACGATACTTACAAGGCCAGGTTGTCGGAGAAGTCGAGGAAGACGTTAATGCCAGTATGAATACCCACTGGACTCGGATTTCCAAGAGTAGATTCGGATTCCAGAACATACCAAAACTTGATTCGGATTACCGAAAACTTGATTCGGATTGCCAAGTAGATTCGGATTCCAGAACATCTCAGAATTCCAGAACAGCTCGGATTCCAGAACAGCTCGGATTCGCACTGTACCAACTCGAAAAGAGTCAACACGCGGGGACGATGCGAAGTCGAGTCCCCGAGTCACTTTTCACACCACGGATCTGTCGAGGATGTCCAGCTTACAGCGCGGGGACAATGGTGATGTTGAGTCCCCGCGTTGATGATGAAGATCCCATCCGAAATTAACCCAACAAGCGCCACAATCAGCCCCACGGTGGGCGCAACTGTCGTGGTGGGAATCACGCAGATGCCACGGGGTGGCTTATTCTGGGGCCGAACAGATGCTTGTGGTTTCGGGAGGGATTGCGCGATGGGAGTCGCACACGAAGAACACACGAAGAACACTCGAAGAACAAGCAAGAACAAGAACAAGAACCGCAAGAACACAAAGCACACACGATGTACCCTGCTTCGGGGCCCTGTGAGGAGGTAAAACCCTACTGCAGCTCTAGCCTACTCTCTTTATATCTCAATGGGGACAAGTACAAAGTGCTCCTTGAGCTGTTTCAAGTAACAATGGTGAGAGCTCTAGGATGAAGATGAAGGCACCGGGGGGAAATGAGCTCTCAGGGTGTCTCCTCCTCCAGAGAAAGTGGTGGTGCTGTATATAAAGCCTGGCCGGATTACTTCTTTGCCCCTGGCTCAATGAGGTAATGGCATTGCCCTATAAGTCCAACGGCAGGGCTTAGTACTCCACTTCGGGTAATGTCAGGCGTAGCTCACCGGGGTCTAAGCCGTAGCCCCTTACCGAATTGGCTGGGTCAGCGCCCTAGGTCCTCGTGATCCAGGAAACCCGTGGCTTTACCTCGCTGGCTTATGCCAGGCTTCGGGCCTTGAGCTCTGGATAACGTCTTGTCCATCCTTTCCTTTGTCTTCTAGCCCTTGTCTTCAGGATCTCCACGTCCTCTTCTTATCTTCTCTCGAAGATATTTATGATGATTCGGATAAGGATGTCCCGGCATCTGCGGAGAGTGATTCCCGTTAAGGATGTCCCGGCATCTGAGGAGAGTGATCCGGTTAGGGATGTCCCGCCGCCTGCGGAGAGTGATCCGGATAAGGATGTCCCGGCGTCTGTGGAGAGTGATCCCGTTAAGGATGTCCCGGCGTCGGCGGAGAGTGATCCCGTTAAGTATGTTCGGGCGTCGGCGGAGAGTGATCCCGTTAAGGATATCCGGCGTCTGTGGAGATGATCCGGATAGCGGAGACAACTGGGAATATCGGAGATATCGGCAGTGTCACCTCGTACAATCCGAGACTGGGGAGCTTCGGTTGGATGATCCGGTTAAAACTGATTCGGCCTAATCTGAGTCGAGGTGAGGTGGCCTCGGCTCGTTCCTGACTGGAGTAGCACTCGATGGAAACCGAAGCAGCGCAGCCTCGATCCGATCGATCCGGAATTGGGGCAACGCCTCGCTACTGGAGCAGCGATCGCCCGGGATCGGAGCAACGATCCGGCCTGCTCTGGCCTGCCGAAGGCTATGGACACTGTGTGGCCCAAACCGAATTATCTGGCACCTCGGCCCAGCCCAGCTAAGGGGATCCGGTCAACCGAGTCAAGGCCCAGTCCGAGTTTAGGAGATTCGGCTGCCCGAGAACTGGAACAATCCGGCCTGCTGGAGGCCCGTCCGGGATGCTGGCTGAGGACTAGATGCCGGCCTGCCGGGGCTGCACGGGCCAGCCCACGAAGCAGGTGCGCCAGGGAAAACTAAACCGAAGCAGCGATCAGCTCTGTCGATGTGCTTCGGTCGAAGCAGCACTGGCTTGCTCGCCGGAAGGAAATGATCCGAAGCCTGAGTGGCTCGGCCCATCTGAGTTACAACAGGAATTGTGGGCATTACCAGATTCGGTCTTTGCCTTCTTCTTCTATCTTTTACTCATTTGACATTTGTTTCTATCTCTTTACCGACACAACCATCACGTACCTTTGGGGTACCGGGGATCACCTCCCCGACATCCAACCAAGAAAATGGTTGAGGCCCTCATGTATCAATGGAGAAGGCAAGCATCTTCTTAATGAGAAGGATGTTAGGATTTTGAGCTCGAAGGGGCATGCATGTGATCATGCCGACAAAAATTGGTGAGCTAGAAGATCAACTTGTTGAGGAACAATTGCTCCGTGAGCAACTTGAGGAGACACATGCTATGGATCTTTCCAAGGCAAAAGAAACTCGTGAAACCTCTATTCAAATTGCTATTGATATAAAAAGTAAAAATGAGGAACTTGTAGAGAGTCATAACAAACTCTTTGAGGGTTTTGAGCAACTTAGGGAAACCCATAAGGTGACCTCAAGTGAGCTCACTACACTCAGGAGTCATATGCCAAACTACAAGCTCAATTTATCTATGCTAGCTTCACCACTTCTCATAATGATAAAGATGCAAATTCTTGTACCACTAACCCTTTATGTGTCAAGGCATCTTTATTGAGGAAAAACTAGGTTGAAGGCCCAACTTGAGAAGGGCCTGCCACTTGTATCCAAGGGGAAAAGAACCTCAATGATCTTTTGAGCAATCAAAAGGGAGTGGTTGGCAAAGAAGGAATTGGGTTCACACCCAACTCTAAGAAGGTCAACAACAAAAGAAGAAGCCGACTCCCCTTCCAAAGATATTGTTTTGTGAAGGAGGGGGAGTTAGCCAAACAAAATGACAACTCTATTGGGAGTGGTAATGTCACTAGGGGCAATACCACTCACAATAACTTTGCGGGAAAATACAACCCCTCATATGTTCTTTTGAAATCTACAAATGGTTGTGTTTTTGCTAAATATGTTGGCTCTTCATATGGAGATGACTATCACTATGCTATTTGGGTTCCAAAGACCCTTGTGACTAACAAAAGAGGACCCATTCCAAAATGGGTACCTAAATCAAAGACTTGATTAATTGTAGGGTTTCTCTTCTGGTGGATCTTCATGGCTCATTGATAGTGGATGCTCATCCCATATGACCGGAAGCAAAGAAACTAGTAAAGGACTTATTGAAACAACTACTCTCATTCTCTCATGTCACCGTTGGCAACAATGCAAGACTCAAGGTAGTAGGAGTTGGTAAGGTGGTGATCACTCCGGAGTTATCCATTGAGAAGGTCCTTCTTGTTGAATCTCTTTCATACAATTACTTTCCGTTGGTCAATTATGCAATGCCGGTTACACCGTTATTTTTAATAAATACCACGTGACCATCCTTTTCACTCAAACACTCAATGTCGCTTTTGTTGGATTTCGTGAAACGGTTTGTATGAGGTTGATTTCTCGAAAGAGACCACTCAAATCGCTACATGCTTAATGGCTAAAGGTCAAGTCATTCGCAACAAAGCAAGATTGGTTGCACAAGGCTACACCCAAATCGAAGGAGTCGACTACGGTTGAAACCTATGCCCCCGTTGCTAGACTTGAATCCATTCGCTTACTAATTGCTTATGCATCTACTCATAATATTGTCTTATATCAAATGGATGTTAAAGTGCTTTCTTAAATGGTCCACTAAATGAATTGGTGTATGTTAAAAAAACCACCGGGTTTCGAAGACCCTAAATTTCCTAACCACGTCTACTTACTACAAAGGCTCTTTATGGGCTCAAGCAAGCTCCACGTGCTTGGTATGATAATCTCAAGGAGTTCTTAGTAGACCGTGGCTTTGAGATTGGGGTAATAGATCCCACTCTTTTTACAAAAAGGGTAAATGGAGATTTTTTCGTATGCCAAATATATGTTGATGATATTATCTTTGGTTCCACTAACCGTGAATTTAGTGATCAATTTGGCAAGCTAATGACCAAGGAATTTGAGATGTCCATGATGGGAAAATTGAATTATTTTCTTTGCTTTGAAATCCACCAATTTCGAGAAGGAACATTCTTATGTCAAGCCAAGTATATTAAGGACATGCTCAAGAAATTTGATATGAACAATGCCAAGCCATATAGTTTCCCATGGACTCCAAGGCGGATCTTCACTTAGATCCGGATGGTAAGGAAGTTGATCAAAAGCTTTATCGTTCTATGATTGGATCTTTGCTTTACCTTTGTGCATCTAGACCGGATATTATGTTTAGTGTGGGTATGTGTGCAAGATTCCAATCAAGTCCTAGGGAAAGTCATGAAACCGCGGTCAAAAGGATTCTAAGATATCTGTTGGATACTCCCAACTATAGTCTTTGGTATCCCCATGGTACAAGCTTTGATCTTGTTGGTTATTCGGATGCGGATTGGGCGGGTTGCAAAATGGATAGAAAATCAACTTCGGGTACATGCCAATTCCTTGGTAGGTCCCTTGTGAGTTGGTCTTCCAAGAAGCAAAATTGTGTGGCCTCGTCATCCACCGAAGCCGAATACATCGCCGCCGGTAGTTGTTGTGCACAATTATTATGGATGAGGCAAACTTTAAAGGATTATGGTGTCATTTGTGACAAAGTGCCTCTTTTATGTGACAATGAAAGTGCTATTAAAATTGCACACAACCGGTTCTTCATGGCAAGACCAAGCACATTGAGATTCGGTATCATTTTATTCGAGACCATGTTGAGAAGGGTGATATTGCAATCAAGTATGTCAACCACAAGATCAACTCGCCGATATGTTCACGAAGCCTCTTGGTGAAGCAAGATTCAAGGAGTTGAGAGAAGAACTAAATGTGGTGGACATATCCAATTGGATTTAGTGGATTTCTTGCATACCTACCCATATTAGACGATATTCATTTGGTTTGGATGTAGGCATGGACATAGGGGGAGTGCGGTCCTAATCCATTGGACCATCCCTCCCCCCATTATGCCGATAGTAAGAACTCATTTTATCTATATATTTTCAATTCATGAATTGTGAGCTTAAATGACGAGTAGTGGCCGTGAACCCAAGATACATCTTCGCGGTGTCACACCCAAACTCATACATGGTGGCCTTGGCCACCGCCCTCTTCCTTATGAAGAGTTGGTTCTTTTCGGATTTAATTGGATTTATTCGGGTATTTGTAGACCTTATGTTAGTTTGGGAGAAACACTTGGAATTGGCATTTATTCTTTGCATCTTGCAATTCCTAAGTGTGTATCCACTTATCAGTGACCATGTTCTGAACCTAAGCGTGCACTCCTTACTCATTAAACATGCTATCAATCCATATGCACTACAAAAGTTCTATGATTATTGTCTATTTTTCAAAAAAATCCTGCCTTCTCTGGCGGAACTTCTGCTAAGAAGTGCGGAACTTCCAGAGCATTTTCTATCGTAATTTTTTTCCGCACGAGCGGACCTTCCGGAGCCATTTGTGACGAAAATTTTTCCGCACGCTCGGAACTTCCGACCCGTCGGGAAAAACTCACTTCTTATCCACGGGGGGTAACTTCTTCTTCTCCACTCCTCACTTTTCCTCCCGTGCATTGACCTCCAGGGCCGGCGCCGCCATTGCTGTCCTCCTCCACCGCAGGGGGCCCCCTCCCGCCGTCTCTCTTCAGATCTGCTCCGTGGGGAGCTCCCCCCCGTCGATCTCATCCATGGCCTCTGGTATTTTGCCCCTTTCCCCTCTTGTTCTATGGTTAA
Source organism: Poa pratensis (assembly GCA_947311845.1). Lineage (NCBI taxonomy): Eukaryota > Viridiplantae > Streptophyta > Magnoliopsida > Poales > Poaceae > Poa > Poa pratensis. The sequence continues at coordinate 142,812,433 of CAMZMU010000085.1, forward strand.
ATCTCAAACCTAGACTCCACTCATGGGCATGAACTAGTTGGTTCGATTTTTGTAAAATCCTTTGAATGGATAGATTGACTCCACATTTGACAAACTTCTTCCATGTAGTAACATTTACCCTAGTTTTAAAAACATCTAGATTTGGGAATCGATCCGCTCATATGGTTGGACACTTTGGTCCCAGTTGGATCTTCCAATTGGTTTTTGACCGAAAGTTCCTATCTCTTTGTCGGAACTTCTGAAACCTAGGTGTTTATGATCTATGTTACCATGCTTTGCTATTTGGACATTTTTTTTCTGTATGTGCACTTACCTCATGCTTGCCTTCTATGCATATCCTATATCTCAGGGTCGAGTTCGCAGGCTGCCCATTCCGCAAGAAGTCTCGCCCCAATGAGGAGTTTGAGTCAGAGGGAAAGAAATCCTTCCCTCCACAAGGACAGCTAGGCAGCAGCAGTTGGATAAGCAGAAACTTCCAAAGGGCACAGCAAAGAAAGTGGTCAAGACACCGGTCAGAAAGCCTCAACCTCGGAAACCACCTCCACCGATAACATTTGACAAGATGAAGAGTCACCTCTACCGTGAGTATAGAAATCTGAATCCTTATTCAACTCCTCGAAATCCTCATGTGCAAAACCCTTCTTCTACACCTCGGATCAAGAGAGGGTATACAATGACATCTATTTAAATCAAAAGACCAAGGTCACCAAGCAACACTCCCTCGACATTGATCACATGAAGCTTGAGAACACCATGGGTATTTTGATGAAGCTCTCTCCCTATGTGAAGAATATGGGTTAATTAATATCATGGTTCTCAACAACGGTATGATGAGTTCCTTATTGCTCAGTTCTTCTCCACCGCGCATTTTGACAATGATGAAAAGAGAACCCTTCGCTGGATGACAAAGGATACCGTTCTGGAGGCTACACTTGAAGAGTTTGGGAATTCTCTTGGATATACTCTTGGTGGCTGGACATGCCATGGGGGAGGCCGCCCTATGAGCTCTGATGTTCTGGCTCCAATCACTGTGGAGGATGGCAACCCTGGGGAAACTGATGATCTCATTCCTAACTATGAAATCATGCACCGCATTTATCGAGAGACCCTTGCTCCCCGTGTGGGTAATACTGATCAGGTCCATGCCTTTGTCATCGATCTGATGTACTGGACCTTTACCAAACAAGGATCCCATGAGGAGTTGGATGTCATGAACTTCATCTACAATGAACTCCATCTTGCAGTCATAGATAAGGGCTCCTGTGTTTGGTCCCTATGTGATGAGGCTGATTCGTGATTGCTGGGCTCGAGCTAAAAATGGGGAACGAATTGACCTTGGTGTTCCACTTACAGATCATCCGGTGAAGCAACTTCGGGTTAAGAAGCCAAAGTCCCCTAAGAAGAAGAAAACTGCTGCAGCTGGCCCTAGTGCACCTATTGAGGAACCATCTTGGCTCAAGAAGCTCAACATCAAACTCAAGAAGTCCTTTTGCCTCAAATTGCACATAGAGGAGCACATGTATGATGCTCATTGCTATCACAAGAAAGCTGCCCGCCGCCAAAAGAAGATGATGGAGCATATGGGGATTGAAGTGTCCTCTGGATCAGAAGGTACTATCACTCCAAAGGAGCAGTGGCTGTCCAAGCATCGCAACTGGGATGATGATGAAGCTGGATCTGTTCCTCCGCCGGGCTCCGACACTCATCCTGCCGCCTAGGGACGTTACCATCGCTTTTCTCCCTTTTTGGTGTCTTGGTGCCAAAGGGGAGAATTGTTCTATTTAGGTTATGCGGGATTTGCATGGGTTGGAGTCACAAGCTTGCCTTTTCCGATGATTTCTATTACTTGTCTACTCCTGGGTTTCTAAACTTGTATGAGAACTATGCTTTCTACATGGTGTAAGACATGTGAACCTATCTATCTATTTATCTATCTACTATGTGTGCTAAAACCCTCTAGCTATGTTTCATATGTCTTGTGCAAGTTATAAATGATGTTATACTTCTTGGTGTATAAAATGTAGGGGGAGCCCCATTGCTATGGATTGTGTGTATTCTCTACATTTTATGCTCATACTCACCGAGATACATCTATCTAAACTTGGGCTCTGTCTATATTTTATAAACCACCTTGTTGCAAATTATTGTTGTCATCAAACACCAAAAAGGGGGAGATTGAAAGGACATGTCTCTCTCTAAATGTTTTTGGGGTTTATTACAACAATAAGTTGCACACTAATGTGCGTTCATTGATTTCAGGTTTTATCACATCCTTGATAGTATGAAAGATGCATATAAAGTGTTTAGATAATATCCTGCAATCTGCTTTGAATTCTGAAAATAATAGTTTTCCGGAAGTTCCGGCCGGATTTGCGGAAGTTCCGGAATCGGAAGTTCCGGACGAACTTCCGCTCCTTGTTCCGCTTAGCAAATTTGCTTCGGGTGTTCACACTTTCATAAGCGGAAGTTGGCTCGAAAGTTGGTCCGGAAGTTCCGGTGGTGCGGAACTTCCGCCATTCGCCTCGGAAGTTCCGGGCATTGGAAGTTCCGGACGAACTTCCGCTCCTTGTTCCGCTTAGCAAAATTGCTCTCGGGTGTTTTCACTTTCATAAGCGGAAGTTGGCTCGGAAGTTGGTCCGGAAGTTCCGGTGGTGCGGAACTTCCGCCATTCACCTCGGAGGTTCCGACCGTGCGCGTTTGTGGCCCCACGCTGAGAAGACTGGAGTTCTCTGTGCTTCGGAAGTTCCGCCGATCTGACCGGAAGTTCCGGCCCTGCGCAGAAGGCTCCCAACGGCCAGAATTTGGAGAGTATAAAAAGGGTCTTCTTCTCTAGAAGACCAAGCTTGATTCCTCACTCTCTCTCCACCATTGTTGCAAGCTTCAATCTACTAGAGCTCCCACTCCAACCACTCAAACACGTTGATACTTTGAGGAGTGAAGGAGGAGCCCTAGATCCGCATCTCCACCGAGCCAATTTGTTTACATCGACCTAGTCACTTGTAGATCTTGTGTAACTTGATACATTGGATACCTAGAAGATACTTGTGATTCTTGTGACTTTGGTAGCCACAAGGATTAGCCGGGAGCCTCCAATTAAGTTGTGGAGCCGCGACCCGGCCTTGTGATTCTTGTGGCTTTGGGAGCCGCGGGAATTTGGTGAGAGCCTCCAATTCGGTTGTGGAGTGTGCCTCATCCTTGTAAAGGTTTGTTGCCGACCTCAAGGGCATCATATAGTGGCTCGTGGATCTCCTCATCGGAGGATAACACGAGGGAGATACGGTGTGCCATATCAAGGCTATTCGGTGTTCACTTTGTGACTCCGCACCGCTCCAACGGAGACGTAGCTTCCATTGGGAAGTGAACTTCGGTAGAACATCTCCGCGTCACCGTGTGGTTATCTCTTAATCTTCCTTTACTTGTATTGCTAGCCTTTCTTGTGTAGAATATCTTGCTAGCTTGTTTATTGCTCATCATATAGGATTGTTCATCTAGTTGCATATCTAGAGAACTTATATTTGAGCAATTCCTTAACTTGTTGAAAAGAAAATTAAAATTGGTAGTTGCCTATTCACCCCCCCTCTAGTCAACCTACTCGATCCTTTCAACGGGCATATGTGTTTGTTTACATTACGCGTTTTACCTAATGCGATTATCCGTTGCTTGCAACTTAATACCAACGGGGAACTCGGATGACAACCCGGCGGTGGATTATTAGTCATAGACGCTGTTGGATAACGGTCTATGTATTATGTCGTAATGCCCAATTAAATACCATAGTAATCATCATGTCATATTTATGCATTGTCATGCGCTCACTATTTGTCAATTGCCCAGCTGTAATTTGTTTACCCAACATGTTAGTTATCTTTATGGAGAGACACCAATAGTGAACTGTGGACCCCGGTCCATTCTTCTACACTGATTAAACAACCACAAACTGCAAACTGTTCCTTTTTCATTCGCTGCAATTTAATACTCATTTTCCACACGAGACGTTTAATCCTTTGTTTTCAGCAAGCCGGTGAGATTGACAACCTCACTGTTTCGTTGGGGCAAAGTATTGTGATTGTGTTGTGTGCAGGTCCACGTCAGCGCCGGAATCCCTGGTGTTGCGCCGCATCATATTTCGCCGTTGACAACCTTCAGAAGAGTTGTTGCTCCTACTAACCTTGGTTTCATACTGAGGGAAGACTTGCTGCTAAATTACATCATACCTTCCTCTTGGGGTTTCCCGACGAGCGTGTGATTCACCACCATACAAGCATCAGTGGTCTGGCGTGGTGGTGGCGCGGCCGCCACGTCCAGGGTGAGCGGTTCAGTGGCGGCGTGGGCGTGAGGTGGCTATCGAGAAGATTCGGACGAAAGTTCAGCCCGGCTTTGTCGGCCGGCGGTGGCGACGCCCATGGGGCCGTGCTTCTCCTTGGAGGCGCCGCTGTGGAGTCTTCTTCGACCTCTTCATCCTCGGATCAAGCTTTTTAGGTGAAAACCTAGACCCGGCGGGTTGGGCGACGAGCGTCGTCCTCGACGTCGCTTTCGTCCTTTGGGGCGTCGCCTTGAAAAGTTTGCTTCCTTTCGCGCTTGCCGGTGGGCTGGCCGCTCACGGCTTTGCGGCCGCAGTCTGGTGGGCGAAGTGGTTCTTTCGCGTGTGGCGTCAGGCTGGGCAACGACGATGGTGGCGGGCGATGGTCTGGTCGCGGCAAGACCCTGTTAGTCGGCTCTGCTCCGACGTGTCCGAGTCTTCATGTTGGTCTTCCCAGGTTGTGAAGTCGGAGCTGCTATGTCTTCAAGCCTTCGTATGGGCAGCGTTACGATGACCTGCAGGGGCGGTCCGGTGCGAAGAGCTTCTTCGGCGCAGGTCTTGCATATCTCCTCTTCGGAGCCCGTCTTCAAAATCGGAGCTGCCTGTCCCCGTGCGATGAGTCATCTGTTTGGCATAGGCCGGCGTGGGCTTCTCGCTGCTGCTGCGGTGAGGCTTTCTTTGGTGGTCGTTTCTTCGGCGAAGTCGGAGTCGCTTGCTCGGGAGGAGTGATGACGATGACGCCGGTGGACAACCTCGACGGTTGTCCTCGTTTTTAGTGGTGTGCGTGATGTTCGTGTTGGTAGCCAGGGTGGCTGAGTGTGCTCTCGAAGCGGCCGTGTTCCATGACGGCTTGCGAGGGCGTTTGTAACGGTTTTAGGCGGGTTTCCCGTTAATTAACCAGTCAATTCTCTCCTACTTTTTTTAATAAAATGAGGCAAAAATTGCCCGTTTTGTTTCAAAAAAATTACATTTGTGTTATATCAATTCGTTTGAACTGCAAAATGGAGACATTTTTTGTTAAATATATTTAAACACAGTTTAAGCAACCACCGGTAGTACATATATTACCTTTTGTGTAAGAAGGATAAGATGAATGATGGACACGGTGTTTTGACTCATAGGACTAGATGCACCCATTATGAAAAATATATTTAAAATGCCTTTTAAAATTTTAAAAATAAATCAAAAAACAAATCGTTGTAGCTCCGAAAATTCTATGTACACACAAAAAGTTTCGCGAAAAAATGTCTTTTTTTGTGACCTACATAAGAAGAGAAAAAAATGTCTTGTGAAAAGTTATTTTGTAGCACCATAATTTATCTTTTTTGCACAGCCCATAAAAATATATTTTTCCGTGAAACTTTTTGTGCTAACATAAAATGCCTTATACCCAATTTTTTTTGATTTTTTTATTAATTTTTTTGAGTGGGTATATCTACACCTACGAGTCAAAACAGGTTTCAAAGATGAACCTCCTGAATTTTAATGTTTCACACGAACATATGTCGCCAACTGTAGTCGTATAGTGGACAATGGATGGCAGGGGATCCACGCCGCCGGTCGAGGGGAAGAGTGGGTCACCTCTTGGCCTCCATTTGATCGCAACAACAAAAGAGGGTTTTTGTCTGTAGAAATATTGTTAATATTCAACACCCTAGATAATTTGACTAGAAAAACCTATTGTTTTCTCAAAAAAAAAACTTTATTCACCATTTCTTGTTTTTTTTTTGAACGTGGGGCGGGGTCTAGAAGACCCCAGTGCTGCATTAAAACTCCAACGGTGGGTACAATTTACATAAAGGACCTCGAAAGAACACAACATCTAAAGCAGTCCTCAATTCTAACAAAAAAGACCCTGCAAAGATTATAGAAAAGCGATCAAGTCCAGGATCTTCTCCACCGTCGTCTTCTTCGTCGGGAACCCGCATCCGGCCTCCTGCAACCATTCGCCGGGGACGAACCACTTGGCGTCCGGGAGGAGTATAGCGCCAGCCGAGCTCTCCATCAAGGGCCTCCGTCATGGAGGTTGCTGGTGCGCCGTCGAAGCGGTGACTTTGGCGGCCCCCTTGGCCACGGATCATGGTGACAAACATGTCAGCCATGTGATGTGCTCGATGATGATGCAGCACAGGGCACCCGCAAACAGCAGCAGCAGCATCGCGTCTACCCCATTCTCCCTCGCCACCGAGGCCGGCCAAGAAAAGGGGCAGAGACAGAGCGCCACCGAGACGCAGGTGCAGAGAAGACCTCCACGCGGTCGATGATGCCACCCAAATTCAGTTGTAGCTCATATGCAACCAATTTATAACTGGAAAAAAAATCATGCAACTCATATGTAATCCATCTGCATTTGAAAAAAAAATAGTTTCAACAGCCATGTGTAAGAAAATTCCATTTACAACTCATATGCATCCTACATGCAACATAGAAAATTTCAGTTGCAACTAGAAAAATCTGAGTTGCAACTCATAGACCGCACTAATCACGTTGTAAATCATGTTTTGAAAAGTATACTATTTGGAACCAAGAAAACATGATTTAATCCTCTTTGTGAGCATCAAATTGATACCCGGAATTTCCCGTTCATGCCAAAAAAAAAAATCTCATTGTCTACTTGGGCCGCTCGCGATTGGACTGTACGGCCTCTTAACCCGTTGCGGAAACGCTGAAATGGATTTCAGCTAACGTGTGCTTATACATTTGTGCAGAAGCAATGGACCATACGGTCAGTGCAGAAGATGCTAAAAGAAAAAAGGTCAGTGCAGAACGGAAATCCATTTCGGATAGTAGGTGCAAATGTACCCATTACTCAAAAGTAATTTTGAAAATTTCAAAAAATTTAAAGTAAAAATATCGCATATACGTCAAGACATTTTATGTTAGCACACGAAGTTACGTGAAGAAAAAAATATTTTTTGTGACCTGTGCAAAAAAGACAAATCCAGACGCACCAAAATGTTTTTATACGAGTCATTTTTTTGTCTTTTTTGCACAGGTCACAAAAATATTTTTTCACCACGCCATTTTTTTGTGCTAACACAGAATATTCTAATGTACATCCGAATTTTTTCTATAATTTTTTGACATTTTGAGAATTTTTTTTTACGTAATATGTGCAGATGCACCTATGAGCTAAATCGCCGCCTCCAGTGAAGAAGCATTAGTTGGGCTCATTCTTTCTGTTCTTTCTGTGCGAGGTAGTTGGGCTAGTACCTCTTCATGTATTTCTCGAAGAAAAAAAAAACCTTTGAACGTCTTCATGCACTCAATCAAACAGGCAAATACCGGCAATATGGATTTCGTCAGTTATCTGTTCGAAGGCTATGGCCGTAGACAAATTAGCTTGCGCCGTCATCCTTATCACGGCCAACCCACAGATAGCTATACGACCATGTGCCGTAAGGCTAGTCTGTCATGCTCTTCGGTTCGTAGCCAAACTGAGGTTCGGCGGCGTGAAGCAGTGGTATTCATGAGTCGGCGCGATGTAGGGCATCCAACCTCACCAAGCTTGCAAAGTTGCAATGAAGCTAAATGATGCCTTGCTGATGCTAAATATGCACTACCTGTGTTCTACCATATGGTACTATAATTCAGAGCTCTTCATTGATCTATCACAGTTCGTATCACGTGATCAGATCACATGTTTACTTCTTTCAACGCACTTTTTTTTCAAAGAAAGGCAAAAGGTTTGCCTATTTCATTGATTAAGAGAAGTTTTAGAGGAGTACAATACAAAGCCAAGAATGGTTAGGAAAACTAAAGCCTACCCTCGCGTCAAAATAGCACACAAATGCTTCGCGCCCGCGGTGCCCCAAAACGAGGCATTCCGCTTAATGGCCGAGATTAGAACATGTGGCATGGAAGCAACCTTCCTAAAAACCCTTATGTTTCTCTCGTTCCAAATCTCCCAAGCAGAAAGCACGAGCAACGACGAGAGCCCTTTTCGCCGCCGACCGTTGACCCCCATGATCGAACACCACCATTCCTCCACCGTGGCGTAGTTGCTCCATTGCGAAATGTTGAAACCAACCAACCCGAGCCAATCCTTGAGAACATTGCAAACATGAAGCGAGTACGTACACTTGAACATGAGATGTGTCGCAGTCTCTGGTTTTCTCTTACAAAGTTGGCAAAGGCCACAATGTGGCCACCCTCGACGAGCTAGCCGGTCCGATGTCCACACATGATTTTGGAGGATTAACCCAAGCAAAGAGTTTGCATTTGGGTGACGCCTAGTTCTTCCAAACCGCCGACATCATGAAGGAAGATGGTGTTGCATGAAATTGCGCCCAGTAGTATGATGCCGCCGTGTACTTCCCAATAACCTAGATCTTGTTTGTTGACATTTTTGTGCTTGGAGAGGGCAAAAATGGAGGGTGCCACCTCCTTCGGCTTGAGCCCATCTAACCAAGGCGCATGCCAAAACTTGGCGATCCTCCCATTCAACGCACAGTAAGGCCTCCTTTGATTCACAGGGTAAGAAAAGTAAGGGAATATGTATTGTGCAGGATTGACTTGCCATGTCCGGTGGAATCCTATAGGAATAGGAACTTTCAAAGGACTTTTTTCCCATGAGGTCCAAGCTCATGTTAGATTTCCCGTGAAAATGCATTACATAGTTCCAACAGGAATATTTCCCACATGATACAATCCTATGAGTCAAACACGTTCAGAAGGGAAAAATCCACAGATCCAAATCCTTCAAAATTCCTTAGGAATACTGTGAATCAAATCAAAGGAGGCCTAAGAGGACCATAGAGTTTGACCACTCACACGTAACAAGTCGTACACGTTAGTTTTATTTTTGGCGGGTTCATGCATGTGTCACTTGAGGCATGAATTTGACAAAAGTTCGTAGGCATAGAGCTCCTCCTGTACGCCGAAGAACTTACCCTAAACACCAGGACCATTGGATCTCTCTCATATATCCAAACGCCGAAAAAAGGGGCCGGTTCCGCTTAAACTTTGGAGTGGATTCACTATGTCTTGACTTTGGGGATGGTGCATCTTAACATATTAAATGGTTTATTTGTGGAAGCAAATATACGAATTTGGTACACAAGAGCATACCAATATGACCGACAACAACAAGTTTAGTTAGCACACTATTATCTTTATGATGGAAAGTCTTGTGTGTTTTACTGAATGCACGTAACTAGATTTCTATGTTTAATTATTTGAAGACATTTTTATTTATAAACTGACAGGGGACTTGTATACACCGGATATGATAGCAAGCATACTGGATAAGAGCACATCAAATAAAAAAAACTTCTTATGTGGATATGCTAAAATTGACACATTGTTTTTCTATGATTACTTTGAGCACATTGTTTTTGTACCAAATACAGAGCATGAACACTTCGTTAAATTTTGAACCACAATTAATTTTGACAACACAAAAGCCATTTTGACAACATAAAAAGGTGTACATGATATATATGTTATTGGTCCATATTATAGGATTTTCTATAAATGATTACTAATCATACACTAGAAGGTGTTGTACGGCTTGTTACCATATATATATAAATTATGTGGATTAAGCATTGTTTAAAAGTGTTTCTTAAAATCACATCTGTTACAAAATACGGTTTTTAGAAATTCTAATGAAATACAGTAAAGACTTAATACACACCAACTAATATTTAGTAAAATTAAACTATGCCCACAGATTGAAAATTATAACTTTTAATTCTGCAACATACTGTAATACGATGTAGATAAGTCTAAAAGTTTTGTATAAATTGAATTCATTTCAAATCACCATGCGCCGAAATTTTCATTATAGCCTTGTGGGATTTGTCAATAGTTGATAGACTCAAAATAAATGATTACCCTTTCGTTCAACCGGTCCTAAGCTCTAGTTCCGGCCTAACTCAAGACCATAGTGAATGAAATCAATGGACATGTTTAATAGATAATTAATGTAGTCACGAAGTTGGATGAACCCGTCGCTGGTTCTTGCATGTGGTTCCCAATTGTCTAGTGACCTCCTCCAACATTCGTTACCATACTTCCGATTGTTTTCGCTAACGACCTTAATGGTAGAGCAGAGCGGTTTATGTTCCATCTTGCTCCACAGGAAGCCACCGAAGAAGTCAAAGAATGTGGGGCTGGCACCTTCCACCAGAATCTCTTCACGATGATCTTGTTGGTCTCACCGATGACGTCGAGGTGGCGAATCTTACCAAGTTTTTTATTGGACAGAGTTAATTCATCATACTAATCCTCTTTAGTTAGTAACATGTATATTTCTTATAGCCCGTACAAATTTAATTTCTGTGTTTCATGTCTCCATATATAAACACAAATCTCTTATCACTATATGTAAAACTACACTAGCGCAAAAAAGGGACACAAACTAGTTCAACACGAGAAGAAGTCCAATAATTAACGATCAATTTAATTCAAAATCATATAATTCCGCTATTTTTTTTTTGCATCAAGCCCTAACATCCAATATTACAAACAAATAGTGGGAGTAAGAGAACATGTGCCATCGATGATCTAGTGTATTGATCAACCGCTAGTGGTCTAATTGCGGTCATGTACGAGGCTGCATCTAGTTATGGCTTCTCGCCCTATAATTACTTTACAATTTGCAATTCTTCTGTACTGAACTCTTGCACTAAAAAACTAAGAAAGTATTACATGCGTTGGACAGGATTGGTACCACGGCGTTACTAACTAGTGGCAAGCACATCATTTGGGGCCACTTCTTTTGGACTTCTGGGGCTGCTTCTAGGTCCCAGCCAGCAGAAACCCAAAAGAAGGGTATAGATTCTGCCTGGCTTATTTCAACCGCAAAACTACAAACGTGAAGGAACCCAGAAGCTCCGCTCGACTCGTTTATGGAGAGTTTCCCGAGCTTCTGCACTATGGAGCGAATCGTTTTTGGCAAATAGACACGTCCTTCGATGTAATTACAGCCAAGTGCCACTCCACTCCTCTCTCCCAGCGGGTCAACCGAACGGGCAAAAAAGAAAATCATCCACCCGCACCCATCCCCGTCCCCGACCTCTCTCCCATCTCGCCGCCCGCCCGTCCGCCCACTGACCTGCGCCGCCACGTTCCACCCCCGCTGCCGCCGGATCCCGGCTGCCCACCGTCGGATTCCTCCATTCCACCGCGTCCAGCCCCTGCTTCGCCCCGCCCCAGCTCTGGTTCGCCCCGTCGGTCGCCGCCATCCACTCGAGCTCTTCCGCACCAAGGCCGGCGCCCTCCCTTTCCGACTGGCGCCCTGCTCAAAGCTCGGCCATACCCCGCCACTCCGGCAGCAGACGGCCTCCTCCCGACCCTCCGCTCCGCCGACTCCAAGCTCCGCACGAATCCGGCCCCGCGGCCCTCCATTGCTGAATCGGCAAGCTCTCCAACCGGCGACCTCCCCAACCAACACGTCGTGCCCTGTAGCTCGTGCGTGACCTCAAGCGGCGACCTCCCCAGCGATGGTGCTCTGTTGGTCTCTGATTCATTGTTTTGGAAGTACTTTCTGGATGTGATCGTGATGGTTGAATTTCTACTAAATTTTTACTGGTGGTATTTGCGTGTGAAATGATGCTACGCTCGTGATTTCATTGCTGTTAATTTCCTGCTGTGAATTGATGATATATGCTATTAATTTCTTGTATTGTAATTTTGAACTCATAATACATTTCTTTTATTTTGGCATGTACTGAATTATAATATGAAATTTTTTTTTTTTTTGCCTTTTTCATTTTTTTATTTTATTTCTAGCTCATTTCTATTAAAAATAAGCATATATGTAGATATCATCGTTTATTTAGTGCACATATCAAATATAGGGGTGTTATAGTCATCTCACAACTCAAGACAACAAATAAGCTAAAACTTCACAAGCCCAAAAGAACTCTCCAATCAGTTTTTAGGAGCTTCTCCCCACCACGGTTTCCCCCCACCGGAATCCATATGCCCGCTTATGCATAAGCAGAAGCTCAAAAGAAGTGGCCTTGGTAGTCGTGCATATAGGGGTAAAGAGAGAACAAAGTACTTAGAGCATCTCTAGCAAGTACTCCCTCCGTTCCAAATTAGATGTCTTCCATTTGCCAAAAAGTGGATGTATCTATACTTGTACATGTCTAGATACATCCACTTTTTGGCAAATGGAAGACAACTAATTTGGAACGGAGGGAGTAGCACATACCGATTAAACAAAGTACTTGACATTGGTACCCCCATGTCCCTGCGTCGCTCCTTCTGCGGCGACTCGGGCGGCGCACCTAACCCTAGCGCCGCCAGCCCCTTCCCCTCTCTCTCCCCTCCCAGCCGCTACCAGAGGAGACCGTCGGTGACGTGCAACCACTGATGAAGGTAGCGGCGAGGTTCGCGTCGCGCCGCGCCCTGCGGTGGACTCAGGATGCCGAGGCGGCGCTGGCTCTGCGGTGAGCAGCGCGCGCGGGTGCTGGCCCTCTTCCTCGGCTGTGTGGGCGGTGTGGAGGCGATGGTGGTGGACATGGTGCTGGATCTGCTGCGCCCTATACCTGATCCAGATCTGGTGAGGTTTCCTCCTCTCATTGTGCCCTACCCTGGCGCTGTGCTCCAGTGGCCGCTGGTCGCCGGATTTGGTTCAGGATTAGGTGTTTGGAGGTGGGGAACCAGGAGAAATCCCTGGCTGGTCTTGCCAGCCAGACGGTGGCGACGTCTACGGGCACCATCTACCTCCCTGGAGGCGCCGTTGGGTTCTCCTTCCTTCCTCCCCCTCTCTTTGCCCAGGAGAAATCCCAAATCCTTCCGGATTGAGTGGCAGCGGCGCCTTGGGAGCCATCACCTTCTTGAAGGTGCTGCTTTGGGCGAGAGGGGTGTGCATGTGCTCTGGTTCCGGCTGTTGGCGCCGTGGTCTGAGCTATGGTTTCAGTGTTGGGTCGTGTGTTTCAGCTTGCATGCAGCCTCCCATGGATGCTCCTTGCTTGTTGATGACTCCCAAGTGCAGGAGATCAATTGTAGTACCATTCGATTAGAAAAGGTTGTCGAACCCACGAGGAGCTGAAGGTATTGGTAACAAGAATGATAAATAAAACAATGAAAGATGCAAGTGTTTTTGGGATTTTTGGCAAAAGTGCTGAAGGTAAATGGTAGCAAGTAACAGCTCTCAAAGAGAGAGAAAGCCAACCCTCTATGCAGCAAGAGGACAAGCTCAACTGTGTGTTTCTCTTATAGGAACAATGGACATGGGTTCATGGGTTCTCTCAATCCTCTCTCCCATCTATGGTGATTATCATGTTATAGATAAAAAAGTACACGCAATTGTCATGCTTTAATGGTAAACTTCTATGATGGCTACATGTCCTAAAACACATAGTTGAAAGAAAGTAATCATTTGTGTGCTAGGTCACCCCTCGTAAGGCTAGCGTGGTTTGCTGTCACTCTCACATCATACTTCTTCTTTTTTACCCCAGATAAAGGATGTTGGGCTGTATTGTGTCACTCAATACATATGCCGTTGTCACATCGGCCATCCCGTACCTACATACATCATACTTCATAATGGACAATATTCTAAACACTAGTGCAATGATTCATATTTTGTGTGCATGACCACATCTCTCTCATCTATCTACACTTGGTGGTGTCAATCACCTCATGACAGGATAAACAAGGCATTATGCATAAATCGAACCATCACATGCATCATAGAATATCTCTAAAGTATGACAAGTCATAAAAGATGCAACACAACGGTAAATGCATAACAAATATCATCTCATACCACAATATCCACCATAGGAATTACATAGATAATCCATACTTGTGCAAGGAACATCATATGGATTTCAACAATGATCATACATAGAGAGATTGGATCAAGTTACCATCACAAACCCAAAGTCCAAGGGGTGGACTACTCCCCCTTCATCATGGTGATGATGGTGGAGAAGATCTTGCTGTAGATGTTGATGATGAACACGTCGGAGGGGGGGTGGAGCCCTCCGGAGGTGATTCCGGCGGCGTTTCCCCCCTCCGATCTTCTCCGGCGGCAGCCTTCTGACTCTGTTTCGTGGTTTTGTGTTTCTCCGCCGCCTCCCTTCCGGAGAGCCTCGGGGACTATTTTTATAGTCGGTTTTAGTCAAGAGGAAGCTTCTGGAAAAAAGATCGACGACATCGGAGCTCCGAGGCTCCAGATGGTGGGCCCCACGTGGCCAGGTACTGTAGCCGCGTGGGCCACCCCCTTTTGGGCCTCGGGCCTCCGCTTCTTTGCTTCCTTTGCTCCAAAGTCTTCTTCCTTCCAAATATTGATGCTCATAAATTTTCAGGTCATTTGGACATCGTTTGGGTCCCTGAAACATCAAATATAGAAAATAGGGTTTTCTGCCTGCGCAGGGTTAATTCCAGAAAAATAGGGAAACTGTGAAATATTCCAAAATCATTATAAAACAGTGATATAACCCTTATATGATGCAAATATGATTGGAATATAAGTAAAATAATGCAAAGTTCATGTATGCATTTTACATGCATCAACATCCCAAGCTTAACCTATACTCGTCCTCGAGTATGAAGGTGATAAAACTAACATGGACTTTGCAATTTAATACTATCAATGGATATAAAAGATGATTACTATTGCTACATAGAGTCAAATGATTCATTCTTCAAAGGAGTAGCAACATACAAGATATATTATGAAGTGATATCAAATATTCAATGTAAGGATGTTCAATGATAATTCACAAAGTGTAACATAGAAGAAAGTACTATGGACCAAATGTATGCATAATGAAAAGTAAAAACATCCTATAATGGTCATAGAGTACTCTTATAAAATCTGAATATAAAAGGTGGACACTTTGGAAAGATATATAAATGAGTAGAGGTAAAACATGAATAAGTTCCATCTATCTTCCAAATGCTTCTACTTAAGTTAATGATTGCAATGTGGTATTGGTGTCAAGCTCTCATTGTCCCTATCATAGCATCTTGAATGATTAAAGTTTAAAGTGAAAGCAAATATGAGTAGTGTGCTTGACAAAGTATGGGTTGAAAATCTCATGCCCCGTGAATACGAGTACCTACACCAACTGGCTACTCAACTCGGGTCACAAAGTAAATTTGAGTTAAAGTCATTGCAAGTAATAAAAGCGTCATGCGTCAACTGGGGTACCTATTGTCCCAGGACATGGAACAAGCCCATGTCAAAATGACAAGACAAACAAACAAGATGAACAGTCTCAACACCTCTTTTATTTACTATTGGTATAACTTTTTATTGTGGGGTGCATCACTGAAGGTTCACCATAGCATGTAAGTAAATTTCCACCATGAATGATACATGGCTTAGATTAGCGGCCCAGGCGTCTCTCTAGCCATTTATACTTACTCATCAAACTTACCAAGCTTCCACATTTATTTCGCACAATGATAGGTATCCATAAACAAAAGTACATGATATCAACTAAACATAAATAAGTGCAATGTTGAAATCTTTCCATGTGACAACACATATGGGCTAACTCCCAACCAAGACTCTTGTCAAGCTCACAACTTCATAATTTTAATCACAATGGGTCATGTTCATTAAGTGCAATAAAAGTAAAGTGTGCATCAAGTTTGTGAGAGCTTTATAACCAACTTTTCCATGACAAACAACAACATAAGCATTTTAATTCAGAGGTATAAATAATACAAAATAACATGATAAACATACTCGAAGTAGCATAAACTAATAGGTAGATATGGTGGACTCACTGGAAAACTTTGGTTGAACGTGTTGGACAACAAGTTTTGCTTGTTGGAATTTTTGGGCTAGCAAGAGGGAGAAAGTTGACCGTCTAAATGTGAGTGTCCATAGAACTAACCAATCCATGTTAAACAAAGTAAAGAAACATTCAGCATCAAAACATGAATAAAAAATAGCTCTTGATAAAACACTTGCATATTAACATCATTAACAAAGCATATGAATCATGCAACTATATGTATCTTTTTGAATCAACTTAAACATCCCTTTCCCAATCTTTTAATAGCATCCAACTTAATTCAACCCAAATTTCCAGTACCTCTTTCATATATAAATGATGGTGGTGGTCTCACAAAATAAAAATCAAACCAAAAATAAAAAGCAAACAAAGACGCTCCAAGTTTATGTGGTAAGGTGCATTGATTGAAAAACAGAAGTTAGACGTGTGCAAACCAAGAGTGTGTAGGTCCAGTGGGGTTGTCTTCACATCCCCAAGCTTATGGTATTCACCATACTTGGATAGCTCTTGGTGCATCTCCTCTAATCCCTGTGAAAAAACTTCAAAACACCGTTTCTCCCATTTCTTTTCTGTGGGGTGACATTAGTACTGATAGACAAATAGATTTCTTACTGCATATAATCCTTAGACAAAAATTCATATGAATGTCCAGAAAGTGTATAATGTTGTATGCCTACTTATAAACTCAATTGGATAAAAAAGATTCAAGTTAAAAGTTCAAAGAATGCATCAAACAAAATGGGACAGAATCTGTCCAGAAAAACAGCAGCAGCAGCAAAACGCATTTTTCTACCCTACTTAAATATGTCCAAAAATTCTGAAAACATTCATGCATACAGAGGATGAAAATTTGCAACTACAGTTAAAATATCAGCTCATTCGGAGTTACAGAATAAGAATGAAAAATCATACCGTGCACAGATTCGTGCTGGAATAAAATCTCCGAATACAATAAGCAACATTCTCAAACCAAAACGGGTAAAACTTGGCACTTTATTAAAAATTCTAAGAACTAAAAACTAAGTCTCTTGTTACAGCAAGAGGAACAAAGAAAATAAAAATAAAAACAACCGGGTTGCCTCCCGTAAAGCGCTTTTTTTATAGTCATATAGCTAGGCTTACTTACTTGGTATCAAGATGGTTGGAGTGAGGTGGCTTGACATCCCCAAGCTTGAATTCTTGTACTTATTTGAAATATGTAGGGTGAGCCTAGAGGTAACATCCCCAAGCTTGAGTGTTTGTCCCTCTTGATCATTGTTCATCACCCTCAACTCTTCCACTTGAAAATTTCTTTACACAAAACTCATCATAAAACTTGATTAGAGGGTTAGTGTCTCCATAAATTAAATCCACATAGGCACAACAAAGACATATCATGAGTTGATTCTAAACATTAACTACTGTTACTATGGTTGTGTGTTGCTCTTTGATCAATAGAACTACACAAAACACAAGTAATGAGAGTAATGCAAAATAAAGACATAATCTGTCAAAAACTGGACAGCCCGTAAAGAGTGAATTTCTGTCAAAATTTTGAACTAATGAAATGTGTACTAATAACTGAAGATTTCTGTCGTAAAATTTCAGGTCAAAATTCCTTTTCTGTGATTTTTAATATTTTTCGTAGTGAAGCTTAGGAATCTGTTTTCTGGACAGCCATGATAGTTTTAATGATGCTCACATAGGAATAAGAATTGAAACGCAAAGGTGAGAATCAAGGGAAAAATATGAAACATATTTAAGTCTCACCCACTTCCTATGCATTGGGATCTTGTAAGAAAATGAATCATTGAAACACAAAGCAAGTAGCATAGGAAGATAAAACAAGAGCAATTTCAAGACTTTGAATTAAAGAGAGGAAATGTAATAATATTGAAATGTTTAGAACCATATTTTCCCCTCTCATAATAGTTACAAGTAGTGAAAACAAATTTGACAAAGGAATTTAGATTGGTGCAACTTTGCAAACTTAGGAACATATAGAGGATTATTAAAACTATCATGTAAGATATTAGCATGTTTTCCTCTCTCAAAATAATTGCAAGAAGCACCATAAACATGATGCATGGTCATGGGTGAAATGGTTATTAGTATAAGATAATTTCAGCCCACATAAGTACTTTTCAACATATAAAAGCTTCTCCTCCATGGTGTGAATAGGAGAGTTCAAAAATAAAGTAGGACTCTCATAAGTGAGAGTGTTGTCACAAGCAGCAAGTTTATCATTATCAAGATTTTGAGTGTTACCCTCATCCATAGGTGGTGAAGGTGGAAGTTTCCTCTCTTCATTCTCTAGTTGTTCATCATTTTCATCATCTTCCTGGGGTTGCACGGGTATCCCAAGCTTAGGTTTTTATCCTCCTCTTCCTGCAAAATATTAGTATTTTCCATGGCAGCAAGAATTCTTTCTTTAGGAGTAAAATATTTAAGAAAAACCTTCCTCAAAATACTCCATTCAATAGTGACTTCTTCATCCAAAGACATGAACCAGATACGAGCATTACCAGATATAGACAAATATAACAGCTTCCTTTTTACCTGATCCTCAGAAATACCAGGAAGCCTAAATAAACCATATATTTCTTCAATTGTCTCTATGTGTTCACGTGCAGACTTAGTTCCATCCCCTGAAAATGGATTTTTCATAACTCTTTTAACATGATCAATGTGAATTTTAAATCCCACTTTAGGTACCTCAGACACAGTAGTTTCAACCACTTTAGGAGCAGTGGCATAAGCACTTTCATATAAAGCAAGATGCAGCGAGGCATGATTCAGAAATGCCATAGTAACAATGAGATAAAACAGTTAATAAAATTCAGCTTTTAAGTTTCCTTACCAAACTTCTTACCAATAGCGCTACGCTCCCCGGCAACGGCGCCAGAAAAGTATCTTGATGACTCCCAAGTGCAGGAGATCAATTGTAGTACCTTTCGATTAGAAAAGGTTGTCGAACCCACGAGGAGCTGAAGGTATTGGTAACAAGAATGATAAATAAAACAATGAAAGATGCAAGTGTTTTTGGGATATTTGGTAAAAGTGCTGAAGGTAAATGGTAGCAAGTAAAAGCTCAAAGAGAGAGAAAGCCCAACCCTCTATGCAGCAAGAGGACAAGCTCAAGTGTGTGTTTCTCTTATAGGAACAATGGACATGGGTTCATGGGTTCTCTCAATCCTCTCTACCATCTATGGTGATTATCATGTTATAGATAAAAAAGTACACGCAATTATCATGCTTTAATGGTAAACTTCTATGACGGCTACATGTCCTTAAACACATAGTTGAAAGAAAGTAATCATTTGTGTGCTAGGTCACCCCTCGTAAGGCTAGCGTGGTTTGATGTCACTCCCACATCATACTTCTTCCTTTTTACCCCCAGATAAAGGATGTTGGGCTGTATTGTGTCACTCAATACATATGTCGTTGTCACATCGGCCATCCCATACCTACATACATCATACTTCATAATGGATGATACGTCTCAAACGTATCTATAATTTTTGATGTTCCATGCTGATATTATATCAATTGCTACATGTTTTGGTATACTTTATATCATTTTTATGCATTTTCTGGGACTAACCTATTAACAAGATGCCACAGTGCCAGTTCCCTGTTTTCTGCTGTTTTTGGTTTCAGAAAATCTATTAAGGAAATATTCTCGGAATTGGACGAAACAAAAGACATCGTCAATAATATCACGAGGAGATCACGGAGTCCAAAGGGGAGTCGGAGCAGACCCACCAGGGGGCCACGCCACACTAGGGCGCGGCCCAGGGTGGGCCCGCGCCCCCCTATGGCGTGGTGGCCCCCCTCGGCCCCTCGGCCACCGACGCCGCCTCTTCGCCTATATATTCTCCGCGACGCGAAAACCCTATTACGGTCGATCATATTCCACGAAAAGTTCCGTCGCGGCCGTCATCGTCAATCTCAGATCGGAGGAGTTCTGAAGCTCTTCCCGGCACCCTGCCGGAGGGGAGATCATCACCGGAGGGCTCTACATCACCATGCCTGCCTCCGGAGTGATGCGTGAGTAGTCCACCCCTGGACTACGGGTCCATAGCAGTAGCTAGATGGTTGTCTCTCTACCTTGTGCCTCCATGTTTAGATCTTGTGAGCTGCCTAACATGATCAAGATCATCTTATTGTAATGCTAGATGTTGTGTTTGCTGGGATCCGATGAATATTGATACCATGTTTATTCAAGTTGTTTATCTATGTGCTCTTGATCTTGCATGCTCTCCGTTGCTAGTAGATGCTTTGGCCAAGTAGATGCTTGTGACTCCAAGAGGGGGTATTTATGCTCGATAGTGGGTTCAGTCTCTAGATATCTGGATCAGTGACAGAAAGGTCTAAGATGGTAGATGTGCTGTTGCTACTAGGGATAAAACATTGGTGCAGTGTCCAAGGGCACTTGTATTGATTACATTACACACTTTACTTCATGCAATAATCTGTTGTTAGCAACTTAATACTGAACAGGATGCGGATGCTGCCTTGAAGGTGGATTATTTAGGCATAGATGCGGTTGGAATAACGGTCTATGTACTTTGTTGTAATGCCCAACTAGATTTCATAGTAGACATCTTGGCATGTATTGCATTGTTATGCCCTCTCTATTTGTCAATTGCCCAGCTGTAATTTGTTTACCCAACATGCTAGTTATCTGTTCTGAGAGAGACACCACTAGTGAACTGTGGACCCTGGTCCAATTTCCTCATACTGTTTACACAACCTGCTGCAATCATCTGTTTCCTGTTACTTGCTGTTTTTCCTGCTGTTTTCCACACCATACGTTTAACTCTTTGTTTCTGCAAGACCGGAGAGATTGACAACCTCTCTGTTTCGTGTTGGGCAAAGTTCTGGTTTGTGTCTGTGCAGATTCCACGTTGGTGCAAGCTCCCTAGCGCCAGGGGGAGTCAACATCAACAACCTTCCGATAGATCGTCAAGTCCTACTGGATTGATAACCTTGGGTAGATTATTCAAGGGAAAACTTCTGCTGTCTACATCATAACCTTCCTCTTGGGGTTCACCAACACGTAGCCATCAAGCTGTTTTCTGGCGCCGTTGCCGGGGAAGTACTCATCATCACCATCATCATCATCCTCAAATACTCTCCCGTCAACCAGGCACCAGCTGTTTTCTGGCGCCGTTGCCGGGGACTTGGAGGCTATTGGAAAGGGGAGTCTCTCAGTTCCAATCTCTTTACTTTGTTTTTGTCTTGTTTTAGTTTTGTTTTGCTTGCTGTTAAAAATCAAAAACCCAAAAAAATTAAATTCCTGCATCTAGTTTTTAATTTCGAGTTGCCCTGCTGCTTGTTTTAGTCTTGCTAAAATGAGTAATCCTGAAAATACTAAGTTGTGTGACTTTACTAGCACAAACAACAATGATTTTATCTGTACACCCATTGCTCCACCTGCTTCTAAAGCAGAATTTTATGAGATTAAGCCTGCACTGTTAAATCTGGTTATGAAAGAGCAATTTTCTGGTGTTAGTACTGATGATGCTGCTGCCCACTTAAACAACTTTGTTGAACTTTGTGATATGCAAAAGTATAAGGAGGTAGAGAGTGATATTATTAAGCTGAAATTGTTTCCTTTCTCTTAAGAGGAAGAGCTAAAGATTGGTTGCTATCTTTGCCTAGAAATAGTATTGATTCCTGGACTAAATGCAAAGATGCTTTCATTGGAAAATATTATCCTCCTGCTAAAATTATCTCTTAAGAAGTGGTATTATGAACTTTAGGCAACTTGATAATGAGCATGTTGCCCAAGCTTGGGAAAGAATGAAGTCTTTGGTTAAAAATGCCCACTCATGGACTGACTACTTGGATGATCATCCAAACCTTTTATGCAGGACTAAATTTTTCTTCAAGGAATTTGGACTCGGCTGCTGGAGGGACCTTTATGTCCATCACTTGGGTGCTGCTACAAAGCTTCTTGATGATATGATGGTAAATTATTCTGAATGGCACACTGAAAGGGCTCCAACTGGTAAGAAGGTAAATTCTGTTGAGGAAATTTCCTCCTTGAGTGATAAAGTTGATGCTATTATGACTATGCTTTCGAATGGACATGGTGTTGTGGATCCAAATAATATTCCTCTTGCTTCTTTGGTTGCTCATGATGAGAAAAATGTTGATGTAAACTTCATTAAAAATAACAACTTCAACAACAATGCTATAGGAATAATTTTGGTAGCAACAATTATAGGCCATATCCTGCTAATGGTAGCAACTCTTATGGTAATTCTATGGCAATTCCTACAGTAACAATAGAAGTGTGCCCTCTGATCTTGAAGTCATGCTTAAGGATTTTATTAGCACACAAACTACTTTTAATAAAACTGTTGAGGAAAAGCTAGGAAAAATTGATACTCTTGCTGCTAAAGTTGATAGTCTTGCTCATGATGTTGAAATGCTGAAAATAAAAGCTATTCCTAGTGATATTAGAGAGAGTAAAACACTCAATGCTATCCAAATTAAAATTGATAATAACATTAGGATGCTTGCTGAACTTCATGAAAGATGGGAGAGAGAAGAAAGAGAAGCTGAAATTGCTGAACAAAATAGTGTTGTTAGAGTTTGCACTATTTTTACTAATGAAACAAATGATGCCTCACATGCTAATGCGCCCCCTACTGTTAGTGAAAAGATAATAAGTGTTGGAAATGTCTCTACTACCTCTACAAAAAAGTTTAAATTGCCTGATAGCACTACTTTTGTTCCTAGTAAAAGTGCTGAAATTTTTAGAGGTGTTGGTGATAATTGCTCCATTGTTTTTGATGACAACAACTTCAATTTCGAAAATTGTAACATAACTGAAGTCATCATGTTCTTGCAAAAGCTAGCTAAGAGTCCTAATGCTAGTAAAATAAATATGGCTTTTACTGAACATATTATCAAAGCTCTCATGCATGCTAGGGAAGAAAATTAAAACTTGAAGCTTCTATCCCTAGGAAGTTAGATGATAATTGGGAACCTGTTATTAAAATGAAACTGAGTGAGTTTGAATGCAATGCTTTGTGTGACCTTGGTTCTTGTATTTCGGTTATGCCTAAAAATTTATATGATATTCTCAAGCTTGCACCTTTGGAAAAATGTCATTTGGATGTTCACTTTGCTGATTCTTCTATGAAGAAACCTTTAGGAAAAGTTGATGATGTTTTGATAATGGTTAATAACAATCTTGTCCCTGTTGATTTTGTGGTTTTGGATATTGAATGCAATCCTTCTTGTCCTATTGTTTTGGGAAGACCTTTTCTGAGAACTGTTGGTGCTGTTATTGATATGAGAGAGGGGAATATAAAATTTCAATTCCCACTCAAGAAAGGTATGGAACACTTCCCTAGGAAGAAGATGAAATACTCACATGATACTAGTGTCAAGACAAATTATGGTTTTGGATTTTCTGGTCTTGACAATACTTGATGCATCTCTTCATGCCTAGCTCAAAGGCATTAAAGAAAAGCACTTCTGGGAGATAACCCATGTTTTTATTTGCTGTTTTATTTTTGTTTTCTTGAGTCAAGGATGCTTGTTTACCTCTGTAGCAACTCCTTTGTATCTTTTATTTGCTGTTTTGTTGTGCCAAGGAGAGTTACTAATGCAAAGTTGGTTTTTATTTTCGGGACTGCATTGGGACAGATTGCTGTTCGTCACCGTTTAATTCAGTAGAAAATCAGAAAAAATCGAAAAATGCTGAAACTTTTTGTGCATGTTCCTGATGATGTTACGCAACTTTCATTATTTCAAAAGTTTTCATCTGAGCATCGTAAGTGCCTCGAAAAAATTCGTCATTACAGACTGTTCTGGTTTGACAGATTCTGTCTTTTATTTTGCATTCTCTCTTTTACAAGTTTTTAAGTGGTTTCTTTTCGTGTAAAAGTGCCCACTTGAGCCTAGTAACAGTGGCTAATGTTTAAAATAGTTGGCTTGTGAGTTTTGTCTTTGCTAGAACTTTGAAGTATTATCTTTTAGTGCACTAACCTGCTAATGAGAAAAGCTGTTAAGTTTTGGTGTGAAGGAAGTTTTCAAGTGTTGATAGAGGAGAATGATTACATGATCAAGAAGAGTGAAGAGCTTAAGCTTGGGGAGGCTTACCTCCCCAGCATATTTCAAGAAGACTCAAGCATCTAAGCTTGGGGATGCCCAAGGCATCCCCTTCTTCATCTACAAATTATCAGGTCATCTCTAATGGTGCTATATTTTTATTGCTTCATACTAGTGTACTCTTCCTTGGAGCGTCAGTGTGTTTTTGTTTTCAGTTTGTTTTGTTTTGTTTGCTGTGCTATACTTGTTGGATCCTAGTATTCATGTTTGGGAGAGAGACACGCTCCACTTTTTCATTAGAATACTCTTGTGCTTCACTTATACTTGTTGAGTATTCCTGTCTAGTTGCTGTTATTGCTGTTAGCTCTCAGTTTTTCATACATCTCTTGTTAGAGCTTTCAGTTTCTTTTGAAGAAAGTACTCTCTTGCTTCACTTATATCTGTTTGGAGAGTTGTCAAATAAGTTGATTGGTGTTTGGTTGGACCAGAAAAATGCTATGCATGTGGTAGTGGTATAAAATGCTTACATGAATCTTTTTAGATCGTTGTCTTGAGTAATTTGATGCTTGCCAATTGTTTTGAGCTGTCAAGTAATTAATGTTTAAGCTTGTGCATCATGTAAGTAATGGCTATTAATGAAGAACTACTATAAGGATTTTCTGCTATAATAATCTGTTGCATAATTGGAAGTCCATAGTAGTCTAGATAATTTTTGGATGAAGGCTATGTGTTAACAAGGAAGACAGTGGGAGTCTATGGTTCGTCAAACCTTGTGTTTTATGTACACTCTTGCTATTCCAGTTGATAATGATGTTTGCTTATAATAACCTTGCTAGCCTAAACTCTGTACTAAGAGGGAATGCTTCTTGTACATCCAAAACCTTGAGCCAAATCCATGCCACCTGTGTCCACCATACCTACCTATTATGTGGTGTTTTCACCATTCCAAGTAAATTTCTTCATGTGCTATCTACTAACTACTCAAAACAATTTCCTTTTTGTGTCACTACTTGAAAAGCTCATAAGGACGTAGATAGGTGGTCTTTATTTCCTGGTTGATCAAATTTTACACACCTGGACTAGTGGCATATACATCCGCTTATCCAATAATTTTGCAAAAAGAGCTGGCAACGGGGTGCCCAGTCCCAATTAATTACAACTTTAACCAAACAATTCTCTTCACATCTTTTTGCCCCTGATTCGTCAGTCAAGCAATGTTCACAAGTGTGTAAACAAAAGAGAAGAGGGATGATCTGCCCGCTGGTAGAAATAACGTCCTTCATGGGAGCCGCTCTTGTAAAGTTTGATCAACTAGTGAAGTAGAGTATTGCCTATTTGCTGATTTGTTGACACCTGTATACACCATTACCTTACAAAACAATATTTTATGCTCTCTATATGCCTTCGGGAACTACAGCTCTAGCACATGATGTTAATCCCTGCTTCCCTCTGCGAAGGGCCATTCTTTTACTTTTATGTTGAGTCAGTTTTCCCACTTCTTTCTGTCTACTTAAGCAAACATCATTGTCAACTCCAGTATAACAGTTTTTACATAACTTTGTGTTTGGTTGATCATATTCTTTGCATTGACATTATCTATATGATATACATGTTGAAAGTTGAAGCAAAAGCTGAAGCTATTATCTTCCTTTGTGTTGATACAAACACTTTCATGTTGAAATTATTGCTGCTGTGAACTAACTATTATGTTAGACTATTATATCTCTAAATGTTTTATAGTATTATTCATGAAAGTTTGCACTTGTGTGATCACTTATGTTTACTCTTTATTTACTTGCTTGCAAACTATAGACCATTGGCTTGGATCACTTCATTCAGATCATGTGCATTACATTGTTATTTGATCAAAGATTGTGTTGGTAGCATGTCACTTCAAAAATTATCTGTTTTTATCGTTTACCTACTCGAGGACGAGCAGGAACTAAGCTTGGGGATGCTTGATACGTCTCAAACGTATCTATAATTTTTGATGTTCCATGCTGTTATTATATCAATTGCTACATGTTTTGGTTACACTTTATATCATTTTTATGCATTTTCTGGGACTAACCTATTAACAAGATGCCACAGTGCCAGTTCCCTGTTTTCTGCTGTTTTTGGTTTCAGAAAATCTATTAAGGAAATATTCTCGGAATTGGACGAAACAAAAGACATCGTCAATAATATCACGAGGAGATCACGGAGTCCAAAGGGGAGTCGGAGCAGACCCACCAGGGGGCCACGCCACACTAGGGCGCGGCCCAGGGTGGGCCCGCGCCCCCCTATGGCGTGGTGGCCCCCCTCGGCCACCGACGCCGCCTCTTCGCCTATATATTCTCCGCGACGCGAAAACCCTATTACGGTCGATCATATTCCACGAAAAGTTCCGTCGCGGCCGTCATCGTCAATCTCAGATCGGAGGAGTTCTGAAGCTCTTCCCGGCACCCTGCCGGAGGGGAGATCATCACCGGAGGGCTCTACATCACCATGCCTGCCTCCGGAGTGATGCGTGAGTAGTCCACCCCTGGACTACGGGTCCATAGCAGTAGCTAGATGGTTGTCTCTCTACCTTGTGCCTCCATGTTTAGATCTTGTGAGCTGCCTAACATGATCAAGATCATCTTATTGTAATGCTAGATGTTGTGTTTGCTGGGATCCGATGAATATTGATACCATGTTTATTCAAGTTGTTTATCTATGTGCTCTTGATCTTGCATGCTCTCCGTTGCTAGTAGATGCTTTGGCCAAGTAGATGCTTGTGACTCCAAGAGGGGGTATTTATGCTCGATAGTGGGTTCAGTCTCTAGATATCTGGATCAGTGACAGAAAGGTCTAAGATGGTAGATGTGCTGTTGCTACTAGGGATAAAACATTGGTGCAGTGTCCAAGGGCACTTGTATTGATTACATTACACACTTTACTTCATGCAATAATCTGTTGTTAGCAACTTAATACTGAACAGGATGCGGATGCTGCCTTGAAGGTGGATTATTTAGGCATAGATGCGGTTGGAATAACGGTCTATGTACTTTGTTGTAATGCCCAACTAGATTTCATAGTAGACATCTTGGCATGTATTGCATTGTTATGCCCTCTCTATTTGTCAATTGCCCAGCTGTAATTTGTTTACCCAACATGCTAGTTATCTGTTCTGAGAGAGACACCACTAGTGAACTGTGGACCCTGGTCCAATTTCCTCATACTGTTTACACAACCTGCTGCAATCATCTGTTTCCTGTTACTTGCTGTTTTTCCTGCTGTTTTCCACACCATACGTTTAACTCTTTGTTTCTGCAAGACCGGAGAGATTGACAACCTCTCTGTTTCGTGTTGGGCAAAGTTCTGGTTTGTGTCTGTGCAGATTCCACGTTGGTGCAAGCTCCCTAGCGCCAGGGGGAGTCAACATCAACAACCTTCCGATAGATCGTCAAGTCCTACTGGATTGATAACCTTGGGTAGATTATTCAAAGGAAAACTTCTGCTGTCTACATCATAACCTTCCTCTTGGGGTTCACCAACACGTAGCCATCAAGCTGTTTTCTGGCGCCGTTGCCGGGGAAGTACTCATCATCACCATCATCATCATCCTCAAATACTCTCCCGTCAACCAGGCACCAATGGACAATATTCTAAACACTAGTGCACTGATTCATATTTCGTGTGCATGACCACATCTCTCTCATCTATCTACACTTGGTGGTGTCAATCACCTCATGACAGGATAAACAAGGCATTATGCATAAATCGAACCATAACATGCATCATAGAATATCTCCAAAGTATGACAAGTCATAAAAGATCCAACACAACGTTAAATGCATAACAAATATCATCTCATACCACAATATCCACCATAGGAATTACATAGATAGATCCATACTTGTGCAAGGCACATCATATGGATTTCAACAATGATCATACATAGAGAGATTGGATCAAGTTACCATCACAAACCCAAAGTCCAAGGGGTGGACTACTCCCCCTTCATCATGGTGATGATGGTGGAGAAGATCTTGCTGTAGATGTTGATGATGAACACGCCAGAGGGGGGGGGGGGGGTGGAGCCCTCCGGAGGTGATTCCGGCGGCGTTTCCCCCCTCCGATCTTCTCCGGCGGCAGCCTTCTGACTCTCTGTTTCGTGGATTTGTGTTTCTCCGCCGCCTCCCTTCCGAAGAGCCTCGGGGACTATTTTTATAGTCGGTTTTAGGTCAAGAGGAAGCTTCAGGAAAAAAGATCGACGGCATCGGAGCTCCGAGGCTCCAGATGGTGGGCCCTACGCGGCCAGGTACTGTAGCCGCGTGGGCCACCCCCTTTTGGGCCTCGGTCCTCCGCTTGTTTGCTTCCTTCGCTCCAAAGTATTCTTCCTTCCAAATATTGATGCTCATAAATTTTCAGGTCATTTGGACATCGTTTGGGTCCCTGAAACATCAAAATATAGAAAATAGGGTTTTCTGCCTACGCAGGGTTAATTCCAGAAAAATAGGGAAACTGTGAAATATTCCCAAAATCATTATAAAACAGTGATATAACCCTTATATGATGCAAATATGATTGGAATATAAGTAAAATAATGCAAAGTTCATGTATGCATTTTACATGCATCACTTGTTCCTCGCACCTGCTCGCCGGCGGATCGGTGCCCTCGTGCCTAGGCAAGGAGGGGAAGGGTCCCCTCTCCCGTTTGGAGTGGTGTCTTTGGATGGCATTAGCATGGTCCTCTCTCTTGCAGGTTCTGTTTCGACGCTCGGCGATGCTGCTACAGCTCCTCCATGCTGCAGTTTCTTCATCTTCATCCCCACCAAGCAGCTTCTCTCTGTGGGTGTTTCTGTGGTAGGGGCGAGTGTCCTCCTAGACAGTGCAGCTATGTGGCAACTTGTATGTCTGGTCCTATTGGCAGTTCATGTTCCTTCCTTTGCTCTAGGGTGAGCATCTCCATTGCCGACGGTACGGCGCCCTTCGAGCCAGGGCGAGGGGGTAGGGGCCCCCTTTGGCTATGGAAGAGGATGGTCAGGTTTTGGCTCGTCTGGAACATACAAGGTCTTGCCGCATCTAGCATGCGTTCTGTGAAGGTTCTGCCTTTGCCGCTCACCTGGTGCTTCGTTCGCGGTAGAGGACATCGAGGACTTCTAGCTAGGCTTTCTGTTTATCTTATGTTTGCTGTTGTTCTTGATGTTGTAAGCTGTTTACCAGTATCTTGTATCTGCCGTGTGGTGTCTGTGTTGTAATTCCTAGCCGGTTGTTGGATTCGTTAATTCAAAGCCGGGTTCATTTCGAGCCTTTCGTCTAAAAAATAGCGCGTTTTCCAGTTGAACCCCAAACGATATTATGGTATCACGAAGGTTTGTGTGGAAAAGATTCCATATAAACATACGATAAAACATTGTTTATATTTTCTTCATCTTACCCAACAAGTCTATCTGTTACGTTAGCACCACTGGAGGAAGTGTCGTGTCTCCCATCTCCGGCCCGTCGGGCTCGGGCCCTCGACTAGCCCTTCTTGTGTTGCCCTCGCTCGATTCGACCCGCCTCCTTGCGTGGAGGTGCTCTAATGGGGCAACTTGGCCTTGTAGGTGCTTCCATGGGGCCACTAGCACGACCACCCGTCCGGCTCGGTCCCTCACCTGGCTTTTCTACCGCTGCCCCTTTCCCCTGCCTCGACTCGCCTCCTTGCGTGGAGGTGCTCCCATGGGGAAGCTTTGCCATGGAGGTGCTACCATGGGGCCGCGAGCACATGCCACGATTTTGCACAAAATCTGTCAGAATCAAACCTCCTTATCGAGGATTGAAGATTGACACCAGAATCGAGTCTCCTCGTCGTGGAATCGAGCTCAGGAGTCGCCCGTACCGGCGCTGGAGACGGTTGTTTCATTTCGGTCGGTTTGGGACCTATAATTCGACTTCAAAAGTGGTTCTATGGGGTACCGAGGTGATAATATTTTGGGAGCTGGAAAATATTTCCCGGATTTGGCTGTTTTCCGGGAACAGTTGGGTGCGTATTTTTCAACCGAAGTGCAAATATTTAGATGTGCCACTTTTAAGGCATCTGTTAGAGATGCTCTTACCATTTCCCGACATGGATCCATAGATATATCATATAACATTATAGCAGACCCAAAGGATAAACCATCTCAGAAATACGAATCTAGCCCTGAAACTATGTAAACAATGTCGTAATCATGCCGGGCAGCTCAAACTTTCTAAAGTAATGATACCAAAATCGGGAAATACACTTCGACTCATATGTGCATCTACACCCACTAACCAAAACCGAATTTTAAAATATCAAAAAAATTCAAACAAAAATTTCAGGTGTACATATGAACATTCTATGTTCGTAAAAAAAAAGAATGAAAAGACATTTTGTACAGCCGGTATAAAAAGACAAATCAAAATTCCTCCGCACGTTGACATGAACGGATTCTGCATAGAACACGGTTCAGCTCTCCCGTGCACTCACGATCGACTCCAGCACCTGCGATGCGGGTACACCGTTGCAGCCGCCGCATGCATACTGTTGTGGACGGCTGGCCGGTCGCGGCGGAGACGACGACGGACTGACTCACTCTGGGTAAGCGTGATGCACTGTTGGATGGTTACAAAACACCATCAATGCCGCCATTAATACCACCCCACCCCATCCGTCTCACTCCCCTCCCCTACTCATCCACTAGCTAGGTCCATCCCTAGCTGGACTGGAGCAGAGCTGAGCACGCTCGCTCCAACAACGCATCGCTGCCACCTCCTCCGATGGACACAGAAGCATAGCAGAGGCCAGAGCTTGAGAGAAACAGAATACGGACACATCTCTGCACCACTCTCGCCTCCTCCCCCAAGCCCAAGCATAGCAGAAAAGCCTCACCGTGTACACCACCGGCGGCCGGTCTCTCTCTCTCTCTCTCTCTCTCTCTCTCGCTCTCCGATGTGTGCGCCGGAGAGACGGCGTCGAGCTGGGCTGGTCTGGCAGGGCGCCGTGATCCCATGAAGGACAAGCTAGAAGGGATCGTAGGCAGGAAGTAGTGTGGAAGGGCCTGGATCGATCATCCATCGATGTACAAGAACCAGCTGCAGGAGCTGGCGCAGAGGAGCTGCTTCAGCCTGCCGTCGTACGTGTGCACGCGGGAGGGGCCCGACCATGCGCCCCGCTTCAAGGCCACCGTCACCTTCAACGGCGAGACCTTCCACGGGCCCACCTGCTGCACCACGCTCCGCCAGGCCGAGCACGCCGCCGCCGAGGCCGCCCTCGCCCTCCTCTCCCTCCGCGGGCCCTCCACCTCCCTCACCGCCGCCATCCTCGTACGTGCACGCGCCGGCCTTCTTCCTTCTTCTAAACTCTCGATGTGCTTTGCAGCCTTTGCCTTTGCTTGATCCTCTGCATGTTTCGCTGATGCCAATGCACTCTTGCATGTGTAGGATGAGACCGGGGTGTACAAGAACCTGCTGCAGGAGACGGCGCACCGGGCCGGGCTGAAGCTGCCCGCGTACACCACCGTCCGCTCCGGCCCCGGGCACTCGCCGGTGTTCGCATCAACGGTGGAGCTCGCCGGCCTCTGCTTCGCGGGCGACGCCGCCAGAACCAAGAAGCAGGCGGAGAAGAACGCCGCCTTGGCCGCCTGGTCCTCCTTAAAGCAGAGTAAGTAACCCTTACACAACCCTCTCCAATCGCATTGCCATCAGATCTCTGTCAGCACCTAACGATGCTAGTACGATTCTTGCAGTGCCGGAGGCGCGCAAGGAGCCCTGCACCGGCGGCGAGGAGCCGGAGCCGGAGCACGTGGCCGTCGCCAGAGTGCTCGCCGCGCTGCGCGCGCGAGGCGACGGCCAGGCGCGGCCGCCTTTACCGAAGCAGCAATGCGTCGCCGGCTCTTCTTCGTCCTCTACTCTGAACCCGGCGCTGCACAGACACCAATGGCAGCGGCCTCTGAGCTCCCTTGCCGTCCAGGCGCGGACGCGGCACGTGCAGCCGCAGCCGCCGGCCGGACCCAGGATATTGCCTCCCCTGCACCTGTTGCAGCGACCGGCGCCGCCCACCACCTCCCGGCACGCCGCCGAGCTGGAGCGGGAGAGGAGGATCAATGCGGCCGAGCTGGTGCTGATGCTGGAGAGGGCCACGGTGGCGGACAGGGCGGAGGTGATGCCGTCGGCGCCGTGGTACTACCCGCAAGCCTCGGCGTACCAGCACACCGGCGCGCCGAGATCCTTCGCGGCGGGCGGGTTCCATTCGCCGGCGATGGCCGTGAGCGTGCGGTCGGTGATCCCGGTGTGCTCCGCGCCGCCCTCACCGCCGCAGCTGCAGACGACGGCGGCCAAGGAGGATGGACCGGCACCACCTGACGCAGCACAAGGCAAGATGGTGTGAGGAGCTCGCGGCCACCGGCTTTTGAAGATCAAGAAGAGGGGGAAGTCAGTAGCTGTAAGGAGTATGATATGATCAGTCTCTGGTTCTCTGGTTCTCCCAGACGAATTTTGATCTCGAATTTCTGTCTACATCTTTGTAAGTGATCACCTCTTTCTCCATGTCAGTGATGGATCATGCAGTTAGATGGGTCTAGATGGATCATAGATCGATGGACATATGAATGGATATTTTTTTTAGATAAAGAATGTATATTAATATCGCGGAGATACAAATTACACCCAGCCTCTGCAACAACGCAACAACCAGATCTGTTACGGATGCACACAGCCGAAGACAATAAGAAAAAGAAATAAAAATAAAAGTCCCGCTACGGAGTTACAGTCATTGCAGCAGCCGCACAACCACCACCAAGACACCACCTGATGTCCAAATCTTCAAAAGCAACGTCTTCAAGAAGAACAGTGTCAGGCACAACCAATTAAGGCCAAACCTTGGGTTTTCACCCTGAAGATAATAGTCCTCGCTCTCAAAACAATGTCTTCAGCAAGAGCATTGCCAGGCACAACCAATTAAGGCTAGGCCTTGGATTTTCACCCTGAAAGGTAGAACGTTGAACTTCACCTGTGATGTTGCCCCACTAACATACCACTGCTCCGCCTCCTGCAACTCCAAGCAAGTTCCTCATCGACGCAAAGCCTCCAATCGCCATTTGCTAGTCCTTTAATCTCAGCTTTCATGACATTCCCCGCCTCTGACTACACCATAGATTTGCCCATGATGGCACAGAAGCAGAGCTTCACGCCGCTCCCTCCGGCGCGACCGAATCCCTCCGATCCAGCAATCTCTAGGAATTAGCCCATGAAAGATCACCGGCGGAGCCTTCTGAAACTCGACACTCTTGCCAGATCAAGGTACCGGCGTCAAGCAGATCTTCGTCTTCTCGCGATTTGGAACCCTAGGACCACCGCCTTTATTCAGGCCGAGCCCCCACGCAATCGACCATCCCGGGGTTAGATGGGGAATCAACCACATCCAGCCCTAGCAGTCCGTCTTCGGCGAAGAAGAAGGCCGCCGCCAACAACCATATCCTCATGCCGGCGTTGGCCGAGCCCAGAGGCTGCGTGGTCGATGGATCGGAGGCAGCCGGCCGAATCAGCCCGTCTGCCCAATGGGTAGATCAGGCACGCTCCGCCTGATGCCGCCGTCCTCGCGCAGCCCCTTGGCCGCCGTCGTCCTGCGCCGCTGCCGTGGATCGGCCGAGGAAGGGGCGCCTCCCCTTCGGCGCGATTCCGGCCGAGGAAGCGCCGCCGCCGCCGCCACACCACAGGGACAAAGCCCTGCGAAGCCTCGGGCGACGGCGGCGGAAGGAGAGGTTCGAGAAGGGGGGACGGAAGGCGGCGACGGGAGACTCCCCGGTGCGGCGTGGCGCCGCCGCACGGGGGAGGAGGTTAGGTCACGGGGAGGAGAACTTTCGTATGTCCCTATATAGTTGTAGGGCTGCTTCTCTGCTGAAGCCAGTGATCCTGTGTCACCTAGCTCATCACCACTTTGGCTCTCTACACATGTGTTCTGTTGCTTGATCAGTCCATTCCTTTTAATTGCTTCAGAAGCTATGCTCCGTAAAGCCAAAGCCAGACATTCATGCATTGCTTCAGAATTTCTGTCTAAAACAACCCACAAAGCACTAGCACTGTCCAGTGCCCACATTGTTACAGACCACATATGACCATGGTGATGGAAGCTGCTGCTGTGCAGCACCTAGCCATGAATTCATGCGTCGCAAACTCTTGTTTAACTGTGTTCATGCATGTTCATGGTTATGGATGACGAGATGAATGTAGTCCTGTAGACAGGAGGCGATTTGCCGGCCAGGAGTAAATGGATCCGCCGTACCACAACCGTGCATCATCCTCCCTCAAGAATTACCGTGCATTTTGCTTCCCGATAGCAGGACACTCGCTTGTACGTGGTGGAGACGTTCAAGGAAGGAGACGGGTACAGATTCCGTTTCATGGCGATCGATCGATCGATCGATGGCAATGTGGCAAAAGAACAAGGGGATTGCTGCCATGGCAAGGCGCACGGAGCAGGGAAGGAGGAGATGAGGTTGGAGACGAGAGAGACGGACCTGTGGTCACATTGATTGGCGATATAGCGCAGACATTGATTGCCCTCGCAGGGGAAGGCCACAGGGGAGGATGGAGAGAGGTGGCTGACAAGAACAAGCTGGCAGGCATGGTTTAATGGCGGCCAGTGGCAGTGCAGTGGGCACTGTCTCGCTCCATCAATGCTCTCATCAGTAATGGCAGTCCATGTCCATCCAATGCTAAAACAGAGAAACACGAATTTGTTAGAGAGGACTCCACGAAATCGTGTTCGAGTCACATACAAGAATAGAAGTCACAGAATTAGTAAATGGTTGGTTGCATCAAAATTTCATCGAGTTTTGAGATTATTTTTATTTGTTCAGTTTGCCGTAGAGAGCTGCTCTGTGAAATTCTGTAGGTGTACGTGTACGTAGCATGTTTGTGACGAATGAAGTCCGTATCTGTCCATTTCCCGCTGGACGCGCGTATGTACTGTGCACTTCGGTCTGCAGGTACTCTGATGCTCAGCACTCCAGCAGACATGATTCAAGCATACAGATATTCAGCACTCCAGACATGTACTAGTAGTGTACTACATACGTCGCCTGAATGTAAATTTAACAAAAGTGTTGACTGTCTAAAAAAACAAAAGTGTTCCCCGTGAATCGATCAATCTTTACACCCGGACAGACAAGAGAAATGCACCTCGATCCGAAACTGACCCGATGGATAGAAGAAACCTTGGTTGATGGAGCTTGGACAACCGTGCGCAACGCCGAGAGCTCGGCACAGGCCACGGCGGCGGCCGGTGGGATATGCGTCCGCGTCTCGCCGTTGGCGCCGGCGCTCGTGCGGTAATGATCAGCCCGAACAGATGCCTCGTCGTGTGCACATGCGCGCCGCGCGGATCGGCGCGCTGGATGCCATCTCGTACTACTCCACACGCGTAGTCAACCGAGCGGTACTAGTACGTAGCTCGTGTCGATCGCTCGGGTTTCGCCGTATAAAGGCGCTCTTGATCGACCTGCTGCGACAGACACGTCGAGCGATCATCCACCGTGGTGTCGCTGCTCTGGGGGTTGGGCTGCATCACATCCTATTCTTTTGCAGTTGAATTACACACATTCTTTTGGATGATGATCAGAACCAACATCCTACTCCCTCCGTTCGGATTTAATTGACACACTTCGTTACACATGGATGTATCTAGACACCTAATAAGTATAGATACATACATATTTAGACAAAACCAAGTCAATTAATTTGAAACGGAGGGAGTATCTTTTACCTTTTACAATAGACACCAAAAAACTTAAGAATGATCTAGTTGGTATAGAGTTACTACAGAAACTGAATACGTAAAGACTCACTACATCACAGCTTATTTTTAAAGGCACAAAAAAGTGCCTTAAAAATACCTAAACTGCCTTAGAAAATCATATGAGGCATTATAAAAACTGCCGTATCAGATGGGGTAGGGAAAGATCGATTAAGGCACTTCTAAATAGTGCCTAAAAAAATTAATCTTTTGAGGCACTTTTGATCGTGCCTCGAAAAATTGGTTTTTTGAGGCAGTATAAAAAGTGTCTTATATAATAATTGGAGGCACTTTACAACAATGCCTCTAAAAATAATTATAGGCATTATGCAATAATGCCTTAGAAAATCATTCCACGCATTATGTTTGTGTTCCCAAAAAGTACTGGATTAGTTGGTCCGTAGTTCCCAAAAAGTGCTACTATGATGTTTGTGTACAACCTGAGACACATAATGCTTTGTTATGTCGTCTCAAAATCTTCAATTATATGAAAATCAAAGAAACGAACTTGCCAGTCAGCTAACGGTGCTATTGTAGTAAGTATAATGATTTTGATATCTATTATATACTAAAAGCAATATACAAAGCTTTAACGGAGACACCATGTTAATCCACATAGGTTAGAAATATATAATCCATTGATTTTGGCTGTGACGGTCAAGATTAAACGATGGAAAAGTTTTTTTTTTTTGGAAAAGTTATGTACAATATTAATTGGACACAAACTAGTTAATTTTTAAAAATGGAGTATATCTCCATGCATATGTTAATTTTCTTGTCACTTATGTAGGTTCCAATCTGCGAACGAAATCGAGCACCCAACCAAGGGGACATAAATAAACTTGTTCCACATCATTTTCAGATTCACCAACAATATTTCCTCTCCGTACAACATGTGACACGGATTAAATATGGAGTATGTAAAAATCTCCGACCTATGTAGCTTAGCAAAGCTGACCCATATATAGGCCGGTTAAAAAAGGCGACTGTCTAGTGCCACGAGAAAAGAAGGCCCAAAGTAAAACTACTTAATACTCCCTCCATATAAAGTTAAAGCATCGATGTTTTTTCTGGCCAACAACACGCAATTTTGATCATGATTTTCACTCATAATATGTCTACACAATCATATCAATATTTCTGAAATAATTATGTCACAACTCACAAAACAAAATGCAACAATGCCATTTATGCAACCTCATTCCATACACTTCGGTATATATTAGTGGTCAAAGACATGAACTAAAGATGGTAAGAAATCATGCGCGCCTTACATTTTTTGGACGGATGGTGTATCTTAACATTCACTTATAGTATGTCTACACAATCATATCAATATTTCTGAAATAATTATGTCACAACTCACAAAACAAAATGCAACAATGCCATTTATGCAACTTCATTCCATACACTTCGGTATATATTAGCGGTGAAAGACATGAACTAAAGATGGTAAGAAAATCATGGGCGCCTTACATTTTTGGACGGATGGTGTATCTTAACATAATAAAATGGTTAATTTGCGGAAGCAAATACAATACCGGGCGCATCTTGGCACGTATGAACAAACCAATATGACCGTGAACAACAAGTTTAGTTAGCATGTAATTCTCTTCCTATGGAAAGTCTTGTAGTTTGTACATAATTCTATTTAACTTGACATCTACGTTTAATTCCGTGCAACACATTTTTATTTTATAGATTGGTGGGGGACTTGTATACATGGACATGATAACAATCTTATTGCATAAGAGCATATCAAATAATAAAATTTGCATATGCAAATATATTAGAATCCACACCATTATTGGTGATTACTGTAAGCACATTATTTCAATACCAAATGCAAAGCATGCACGTTAAATTTTGACTTGATATCAACTAGAAGAGATTGATATCAACTAGAAGAGATAGGCGCGCTTTGCCGCGCCCCTTTGTACAGTGGCAAAAAAATAAAAAGTTAATGTTCATGGTTGAAATCGTCTTAAATGGTTCTTATAGGTAGGTGGCGAATACACGCTTACTATTCCAGAAATTGATCTCCCAACTCGACGCAACCGCTCCACTGCTCATTACACCGACCAGTGGAAAGTGCTCGTCTCCGGCCAAAATCTGACGCATTTGTGCCTTCTTCGTCTCAGCCGCCATTGCGTGGTGTACAATGGCAGTGCAATCGGGAGCGAGCCGGGGCTCAGGCCAAAGCTGGCAGAGGACAAAACAGTTGGAGAAGAGAAGGCTGACCATGAGCAGCGGCAATGGGATGGCCGGGAAAAGCTTGGCCGACTCTCGTGTGTCGTCACCGTCTGCGCGTGATGCAGTGATGCTCCTGAAGGAGGGGTTGTTAGGGAGAATAAGCACCAAGAATTATGGCTGCTCTGGCCTGGTCGGCAGCCACTTTCGACACTGGAGGATGGCAAAGAACGGTGGCGACAACACCGTCGAGACCTAGGACAACAACATGGAGGAACGGTCTGAGATGACGGATGGTGCAGCTGCCGACTCGCGAATGTCAGAGAGGCGGTGCAGTGTGGACTGGGGCCGGCGACGTCCTTCTTACCCCACACAAGATCAACACATATACCCATCAAACCAATAAAGCGGTGCTATCACCGACTATGAGCAACGAAAAATTACACTCACTTACATGTGGGGTCACACAGGTTCAAACCTATGAGAAACCACATCCCTCTATTTTCAAAGAGCTTAGTAGTTTAAAGAAGAAAATCACACTCACTTACAGGTGGGGCCACCCAAGTTCAGACCTAGAAGTAACCACACCCCTCTATGTTGAGAGATTAGTCACTTACAGGTGGGACCACCCACATGTTCACACCTAGGAGCAACCACAAGGCTCTATTTTTAGGGAGCTTAGTTCTTTAAAGGATTTGTACCACGGAAAAGGAGTTCCTCGTTTAGTTTGTACTCTAAAAAATTCTATAAATATGACTACTTAATAATGCACTAGAAGCCATCACTGAGACACTTGTTAGACCATAGTATGTACATACTGTTACCATAAATACATATAAACTATGCAGTTTATGCATTGTATAAAAATGGTTGTAGAAATGACTTCTGATACAAAATAGTCCCTCCGTTTATTTTTACTCTCCATATTAGGTTTGTGTTAAGTCAAACTTTGAAAAGACCAACTTCATATTAAAAAATATCAGTTACCTAAACTAAGAAAGAAATACAATAGGGAAACGTATTAATGATTAATCAAATGATATTTATTTGGTATTGTGAATGTTTGTATTTTTCCATTATACTGAAATTATGTGCAGACATAAAACACAACCATTAATATTTTGTAAAGTTTAACCATGCCAACAAATACAAAATTATAAGTGCAATACTGTAACATGCTAAAACTAAGACTTAGAGAAGTGTAAAAGTTTAGTACAAATTGAAATAATTTTAGAACACCCTGGTCCCAAATTTTCATTTGTCAATGGTTGATGGATTCAAAATAAACGATTTTCCTTTCATTGGGCTGACCCTAAGCTCCAGTTCCGACCCAACCCACACACCCCCTGCTTGAAATCAACATACATGTTTAACAAATCATTGAGGTACTCTAGGAGTTGGATGAACTAGTTGTTGTTTCTTCCACGTGGCTCCTCGAAGAAGGTATTCAGTTGCCCAACGACATTGTCAGCTATATTCCAGAAGTCGTCACCCTTTTGCCACACGTTCTCGCTAACGACCTTAATGGAGCGGTGAAGGAGATTCTCTTATGTATTGCTCAACGAGCGGCCACCGAAAAAGAGGAAGCAAATGGGGCTGATGTCTTCTATTGGAATGCTCTTCACAGTGCTCTTCAAGCCTTAGCTGATGCCATCAAGGTGGCAGAGCTTTGCAATATTCTGATGTCCCACAAGGGGCAACCAGCCATGTCAAACTTGGCGATGATCTTTTCCACTTTGTGCAGAGTAGGCACATGAGTGATGACGACACAAATGAAAAGGTCGCCACACTTGACCTCAACGAGATTGTTGATATCGTCCATTGTGCCCATCTCTCACCGCTTGACCGCGACAGAGAGTTTGTCCGCCTCTTTAGTTCGCGGTAGTCAGTGCAATCCATCAGGGCCGTGGCAGCCTCAAAGTTGCCGAGGAACACTACCTAGGCAAGGTCTTCGCCAACTTCACCATCGCCTCCTCCACTGACTCCATGGACGGTTCCAGCTCCATCACTGTCATGTTGTACTCATCGTGTTTTGGTTTGGGATTTTTTTTGTTTGAGCCTTCAATTTGGGATCTCAATATCCCTTCTCCCAGCGGTTGATACTCGCCACCCACCCGATGACGGTGAGAGCAATCGTGATCCGCGAAACAAGCCTAGGAACCAATCGAATCCTAATATGTGTTGCTGCATGCAACATTAGCCATGTGTTGAAAGGTGTTCCGCTAGGAACCGCATCAGACGTTCAGGTTTGACGATCCATGGCACCAACTTCCCGTC
This sequence comes from Poa pratensis, assembly GCA_947311845.1. Taxonomy (NCBI): domain Eukaryota; kingdom Viridiplantae; phylum Streptophyta; class Magnoliopsida; order Poales; family Poaceae; genus Poa; species Poa pratensis. The sequence continues at coordinate 142,852,727 of CAMZMU010000085.1, forward strand.
GAATAGGAGAAGAGCATGCTAAGAGCAAGTACAATAGTACAGCCATCAGCTGGCTACAAGAGATTGCCATGTCAGGTATAGCCAGCCATATAGCCAACATGTACAATAGTAAGATATAAAAATGTGTTACTTTATTAAGATGTGGTCCACCTCCCACTCTCACAAAGTGCCTAGAAGCACGTGCTAGAGCTGACTCTTGCATGAGAGGTGATGCATGTAAAATGCATACATGAACTTTACATTTTATTACATGTTATTCCATGTTATTTGCATCATATAAGGGTTATATTCATGATTTATATTAAGTTTTGGGGATAATTAACAACTCCCCCATTTTTCTGGAATTAGCCCTGCGCTGTCAGAAAACCCCTTTTTCTATATTTTGATGTTTCAGGGACCCAAACGACGTCCAAATGACCTGAAACTTTACGGGGATCACTTTTTTGGAAGGAACGAAACGTAGGCGCAAAGGAATCGAAGAAACGGAGACCAGAAGGCAGAAAGGGGTGGGCCCACGCGGCCAGATTCCCTGACCACGTGGGGTCCCCCATCCTGGCCCTCGGACCTCCGCTGCCGTCGATCTTTCTTCCCGAAGCTTCGTCTTGACCTAAAAACGACTATATATAGACCCCCAGGGCTTTCGCGAAAGGGAGCGCCGCCGAAACACAGAAACCACGAAACAGAGACCTGGAGCTGCAGATTGGAGGGGGAAAACTCCGGCGGGGCGCTGCCGGGGTGGTCTCCATCTTCTCCAACGACTACTCCACCGTCTCCATGATGAAGGGGGAGTAGTCCACCCCCTGGACTTGGGTCTGTGGTGGTAACTTATGTATCTCTCCTCTCTTGAGCTTCACTAATTAGTACCGTATGAGCTGCTGAACATGATTACGGTCATCTATGTAATTCCTATGGTGGATATTGTGGTATGAGATGATTTGTTATACATTTACCGTTGTGTTGGAGCTTTTATGATTTGTCATACTTTGGGGATATTCTAGGATGCATGTGATGGTTTGATTTATGCATAATGCCTTGTTTATCCTTGTCATGAGGTGATTGACACCACCAAGTGTGGATGGATGAGAGAGATGTGGTCATGCACACGAAATATGAATCATTGCACTAGTGTTTAGAATATTGTCCATTATGAAGTGTGATGTATGTAGGTACGGGATGGCCGGTGTGACAACGGCATATGTATTGAGTGACATGTGAAATACAGCCCAACATCTTTATCTGGGGGTAAAAAGGAAGAGTATGATGTGGGAGTGACAGCAACCACGCTAGCCTTACGAGGGGTGACCTAGCAACACAAATGAGTACTTCTTTCAACTATGTGTTTTAGGACATATAGCCGTCATAAAAGCTACCATTAAAACATGACAATTGTGTGTACTTTATCTATAACATGATAATCACCGTAGATGAGAGAGAGAGGATTAAGTGAACCCATGAACCCATGTCCATTGTTCCTATAAGAGAAAACCTTTGTCTTGTCCTCTTGCATTGAAGAGGATTGGGACACTTTTACATTCTTGTTTTGTTGCATTAAACTTCCATCCATTAAATCAACCATCTTGTTCCTTAAACTTGTTTAGTGCATAATCAACTAAAACTTGTGACACTTTAGTTGTAGGGAATAGATAACTTTTTCTTCTTGCTCCTGCGGATCGATACCTTACTTCCACATTGAGAGGTGCTACAGTGATCCCCTGCTCTTGGGGGTTATCAAGTACTTTTCTGGCGCCGTTGCCGGGAGCGTAGCGCTTAAGTTTTTATTCTTGTTTGCACTAGATATTTATTTTCAGTTTTGCATTTAGTTTAGTTTTATTTTCAGTTTTCATTAAAAACATAAAATACATAAAAATTATTGATACTATTACTATGGCATTTATGAATCGTGCTTCGCTGCATCTTGCTTTATATGAAAGTGCTTATGCTAATGCTCCTAAAGTGGTTGAAACTACTGTGTCTGAGATACCTAAAGTGGGATATAAAATTCCCGTTGGTCATGTTAAAAGAGTTATGAAAAATCCATTTACAGGGGATGGAACTAAGTCTGCACGTGAACACGTGGAGACAGTTGAAGAGATATGTGGTTTATTTAGGCTTCCTGGTATTTCTGATGATCAGGTAAAAAGGAAGCTATTATATTTGTCTTTATCTGGTAATGCTCGTATTTGGTTCAAGTCTTTGGATGAAGAAGTTACTATTGAATGGAGTAGTTTGAGGAAGGTTTTTCTTAAATATTTTACTCCTAAAGAAAGAATTCTTGCTGCCACGGAAAGTACTAATATTTTGCAGGAAGAGGAGGATAAAAACCTAAGCTTGGGGATGCCCGTGCAACCCCAAGAGGATGATGAAAACATAAGCTTGGAAGAGGAAGTATGTGAAGAGGAGATTAAAATGGATGTGCTCCAACCTAAGCTTGGGGAAGAGTTGGATCTCCCAGCTTCACCATCAACAAATGATAGTAACACTCAAACTCAAAAATCTTTTGTTATTTATGAGAATCCATGTTATGATGAGGGTGAAACTGAAAATGCTATGGTCCTATATGATAACCCATGCTATTATGATGAAACTAAAAATGCTCCTTTACTTTCTATTAATGCAACTAGTGAACTTATTGATGATAATGAGGAGTATTGCTTAAATATGCTATATGATAATGCTTTAGATGATGGTCCTATGCTTATTGATAAACCTCCATGTTTAGTTGTTACTAAATTATGTGAGGATAAAAATGATATACTTGCTGTTTGTGATGGTACTCTTACTCATGAGAGTCCTACTTTGTTCTTAAATTCTCCTAATTACACCATAGAGAAGAAATTGCTTATGTTGAGAAATACTTATGTGGTTTGCAATTACCTTTAGTTCCAAATCTTTGTTGCAACCATGATATTAAACTTAATATTGATCTTATTAACTATTTTGAAAGAGGGAAGCATGCTAATGAATTCCATAATAAATTTAATAATCCTCTTTATGTGCCTAAATTATCTAAGTTGAATGATTCTTGTGGTTATATGGTTGAATTTATTTCTACTACTTGCAACTATTATGAAAGAGGAGGTGATAAGAACCCTCTTTATGCTAATAATTATATGCTGCAAGTAAACATTGTTAATATGCATTGGGAAACTTCTATTTATGGTGATTCATTCATATACAAAATGCCAATGCATAGAAAGAAAGTTAGACTTCGTTGTTATTACTTTTGTGTTTTGTTTTTCTCTCAACTAGGGTTCAACTTGACTATTATTTTGATTGGTTTGAGAACACCATGGGATCCTGGTATTATGCATGAACACTTTCCAAGGAAGAGGGACACACCAAGTTCAAGTTCCCTCATGAGCTTCAACCTTCATGAACATCAAGTAAGAAGCCTAGCTATATGGCTATAAAGAAAGCGCTTTACGGGAGGCAACCCGGTTGTTTTTGTTTGAGATTTTCTTTGAGTCCTCTTGCTGTAACAAGAGAGTAGTTTGTTAGTTTTGTTTCTGATTTTTAATAAAGAACCAAGTTTTACCTATTTTGGGTTTGAAAAGTTGCTATTCATTTTCGGAGAGTTTTCTGCCTGCACGAAGTCTGTGCACGGTTTGATTTTTCATTTTTTATCTGTAACTCCGATTGAGCTGTAATTTTAACAATAGCTTCAACTTTTCATCCTCTGCACACGTGATTTTTTCAGATTTTTCTGACGAGTTTAAGTAGGGTAGAAAAATGCGTTTTGCTGCTGCTTTTTTCTGGACAGATTCTGTCTTGATATTGTTTGATGCATTCTTTGAGCTTTTTGCTTGAATCTTTTTGATTCAATTGAGTTTATGAGTAGGCATACAACATTATATACTCTCTGGACATTCATATGAATTTTTGCCTAAGGATTTTATGCAGCAAGGAACCTATTTGTTTATCACTACTAATATCACCCCACAGAAAAGAAATGGGAGAAACGGTGTTTTGAAGTTTTTTCACAGGGATTAGAGGAGCTGCACCAAGAGCTATCCAAGGATGGTGAAGACCATAAGCTTGGGGATGTCAAGACAACCCCACTAGACCAACACACTCTCGGTTTGCACACGTCTAACTTCTGTTTTTCGATCAAAGCACTTTATCGTATAAACTTGGAGCGTCTGTTTTTTTATTTGCTTTTGTTATTTCGGTTTGTTAATAAGACCACCACTATCATTTATATATGAGAGAGCTACTGGAAGTTTGGGTTGAATTATGTTGGATGCTATTAAATATATTGGGATAGGGATGTTTGAGTTGATTTTAAAAGATACATATAGTTGCATAATTCATGTGCTTTGAATGAATGTTAATTTGCAAGTGTGTTGTCAAGAGCTATCTTTTACCATGTTTAGATGTTGAATTTTAACTTTACTTGGTTTAACATGGATTGATTAGTTCTATGGACACTTATGCATGCATTTAGATGGTCAACTTTCTCCCTATTGCTAGCCCAAAAATTACAACAAGTAAAAAGCTTGTTTCCCAACACCTTCAACCAAAGTTTTTCCAGTGAGTCCACCATATCTACCTATTAGCTTTATGCTATTCCAAGTATGTTTATCATGTTATATTGTGTTATCTACATTTCTGAATTTAAATGCTTATGTTATTGATTGTCATGGGAAAAATTGGTTAAAAGCTCTCACGAACTTGATGCACAATTTACTTTTATTGCATTTAATAAGCATGAACCATTGTGATTAAAATTATGAAGTTGTGGGCTTGACAATTGTTTTGGTTGGGAGTTAGCCCATATGTGCTGTCACATGGCAAGCTTTCAACATTGCACTTATTTATATTTAGTTGATGTCATGTACTTTTGTTTATGGATGCCTATCATGGGTGAAATGAATGTGGATACTTAGTAAGTTCAAAGAGTTTGTATAAATGGTTAGAGAAATGCCTGGGCCGCTAATCTAAGCCATGCATCATTCATGGTGGAAATTTACAGCATAACCATAATGTTCATTCAGTGATGCACCTCATAATAAAAAGCTATACCCATAGTAAATAAAAGAGTGCTGAGATTGTTCATTGTCTGTTTGTCTTGTTGTTTTGACATGGGCTTGTTCATGTCAAGGGACAAGAGGTACCCCAGTGCAGTTCTTGATGATACTATTATTACTTGCAATGACCTTTATTTGAATTTACTTTGTGGACCAAAGTGAGTAACACATGGTGTAGGTACTTGTATTCAAGGGACATGAGACATTCAACCAATACATTGTCAAGCACACCACTCATATTTGCTTTCACTTTAAACATTAATCATTCAAGATGCTATGATAGGGGTAATGAGAGCTCCACACCAATGACTACCACATTGCAAGCATTAACTTAAGTAGAAGTGTTTGGAAGTTAGATGAAACTTATTCATGCTTTACCTCTACTTATTTATCTATCCAAAGTGTCCACCTTTTATATTCAGTTTTCATAAGAAGTACTCTATGACCACCATAGGATGTTTTTACTTTTCATTATGCATACATTTGGTCCATAGTACTTTCTTCTATATTACACTTTGTGAATTTATCATTGAACATCTTTACATTGAGTATTTGATATCACTTCATAATTTATCTTGCATATTGTTATTCCTTTGAAGAATGAATCATTTGACTCTATGTAGCAATAGTAATCACCTTTGATATCCATTGATAGTATTAAAATGCAAAGTCCATGTTAGTTTTATCACCTTCATACTCGGGACGAGCATGGGTTAAGCTTGGGGATGTTGATGCATGTAAAATGCATACATGAACTTTACATTTTATTACATGTTATTTGCATCATATAAGGGTTATATTCATGATTTATATTAAGTTTTGGGGATAATTAACAACTCCCCATTTTTCTGGAATTAACCCTGCGCTGTCAGAAAACCCCTTTTTCTATATTTTGATGTTTCAGGGACCCAAACGACGTCCAAATGACCTGAAACTTTACGGGGATCACTTTTTTGGAAGGAACGAAACGTAGGCGCAAAGGAATCGAAGAAACGGAAACCAGAAGGCAGAAAGGGGTGGGCCCATGCGGCCAGATTCCCTGACCGCGTGGGGTCCCCCATCCTGGCCCTCTTGACCTAAAAACGACTATATATAGACCCCCAGGGCTTTCGCGAAAGGGAGCGCCGCCGAAACACAGAAACCACGAAACAGAGACCAAGAGCTGCAGATTGGAGGGGAAAAACTCCGGCGGGGCGTTGCCGGGGTGGTCTCCATCTTCTCCAACGACTTCTCCACCGTCTCCATGATGAAGGGGGAGTAGTCCATCCCCTGGACTTGGGTTTGTGGTGGTAACTTATGTATCTCTCCTCTCTGAGCTTCACTAATTAGTACCGTATGAGCTGCTGGACATGATTACGGTCACCTATGTAATTCCTAGGGTGGATATTGTGGTATGAGATGATTTGTTATACATTTACCGTTGTGTTGGAGCTTTTATGATTTGTCATTCTTTGGAGATAGTCTAGGATGCATGTGAAGGTTTGATTTATGCATAATGTCTTGTTTATCCTTGTCATGAGGTGATTGACACCACCAAGTGTGGATGGATGAGAGAGATGTGGTCATGCACACGAAATATGAATCATCGCACTAGTGTTTAGAATATTGTCCATTATGAAGTATGATGTATGTAGGTACGGGATGGCCGGTGTGACAACGGCATATGTATTGAGTGACATGTGAAATACATCCCAACATCTTTTATCTGGGGGTAAAAAGGAAGAGTATGATGTGGGAGTGACAGCAACCACGCTAGCCTTACGAGGGGTGACCTAGCAACACAAATGAGTACTTCTTTCAACTATGTGTTTTAGGACATATAGCCGTCATAAAAGCTACCATTAAAACATGACAATTGTGTGTACTTTATCTATAACATGATAATCACCGTAGATGAGAGAGAGAGGATTAAGTGAACTCATGAACCCATGTCCATTGTTCCTATAAGGGAAAACCTTTGTCTTGTCCTCTTGCATTGAAGAGGATTGGGACACTTTTACATTCTTATTTTGTTACATTAAACTTCCATCCATTAAATCAACCATCTTGTTCCTTAAACTTGTTTAGTGCATAATCAACTAAAACTTGTGACACTTTAGTTGTAGGGAATAGATAACTTTTTCTTCTTACTCCTGCGGATCGATACCTTACTTCCACATTGAGGGGTGCTACAGTGATCCCCTGCTCTTGGGGGTTATCAAGAGGCCACTCCCCTTCTCTCTCCTTTTTTCTCTCCTCCATGTCATCCAACAAATAATATTTTAATCGTTATAGCCTGCTTACATAAGCTTATTGTACTTGCTCTAAAAGGTGTTCGGCTGGAATTTTTCCTTGCCGCAGTGATAATTCAATTCCCTCCCTCGCGCAAAGCAAATTTCATGTGTAATAAATAAAGTATAGTTCCGACCATCAACTTGTACTAAACACATGTTACCATAAAAATTAACATTTAATCTATATTTGAAAAATCCTTTTAATGACATATTTTTTTAGGATAATCTATTTGTCTACTGGTTGATGATGCACCCGCCGGTTTCTACACGTGGGCACCCCTCTTGCTTGTGTCTCGTCCTCGCAACAACATGGAGTGCCATTGTTGTTCCTCCCATGCCTCTCCCTCAAGCATTGATTCATGCTCCATGAGGATGGTCGCTGCTCCTCTCTCGCGCACAATGGACGTTGTTCCCCCGCCGACGAGATGGAAACTTATGTTCCTCCGCCCGCGCGCCAAAAATGATAGTACGAGTAAATACTTATTATCTGTGTTGGCTCGTTATATTTCCTTTGGATTTTAATATTGTTAATGATGTACATTTGAACAAATTGTGTAAATATTGTTTGGTAAGGGAATTGTTCCAAATTTTGATATATGTCTCTCGGTATGGTAAAATGTTTACGTGTATCATATAAAAAGTCTAAACAACTTGTAAAAATTGTTTCAATAAATAAATATCCAGCATAAAATAAAGCTAAATATGTTCATATATGTGAAACCAAATGTTCACACATGTAATGTAAAAATGTCTATGGGTACTATAAGAATTATTTTGACATAAAATATTTTGTTTCAATATATGCCCAACTTAACAATCCCTATCAAATACAAATTTGACACAAGTTTCAAACAAGGTTTAAACTATAAAGTTTTCCGTACGAAATTTATTTCTTAATATGTTGTTTTTATGAAACGTTTTCACTATCGTTTTAAATGTTCTTCTATGTTTTGATTTTTTAATAGTCCCTAATGTTATAGTATTATGTCAAACCACTGGTCCGATTCAGAATCTGTTTTTACCACTAAATCGATTGAGATGAGATCTTCTAAACTAGATCTCATATTAAATGTTACCAACCTGCAATATGTAAGTTACAAAGCTAATTGTAATTACCGAGGCAGAGAATACGAGGCGTACGGGAGAAGGGAAGTGACAAGACAGCACTGCAGCACCGCGCGCAGCCCAATCTTTATGAAGGAAGTGCAGTTACCGAGGCGTCGTGGCCGTCGTGGGGTCAATTCCTACAAACTGTCGCGCCACGCGTCAACTCCTGAGCCCGACGGTTCTTTGGGCCCGTTCTGTTTTGCATCCAGCGGTCAGATTCGTGCACGCCATGGGTCTGGGGGCTACTGTCGGTCTAGTGGAAACTAGGGTGCCACGTCCCGTTTGCCTCGAGCCCAGTAGTCCACGCTGGATGGTCAAAGCAAGCATCTCAATCAACGACAAGTACTACGCACCAAGATGCTCGCGAGGGTTCGCACCTCGCGAGGGCCCTCTCCACGAGAAGGCAAGCCAACACAAGACAAAGTCCAGCCACAGACGGTCTCGCGAGGCCTCCCTCGCGAGGCTCGAGCCCGCGAGGCCCTTCACGGGAGGACAAGACAATGTTGCGCCTGTGATTCCCCGTCAGGGCCGCATGTGACTCTGCACCCGCTGCAGAGTGACGCACGCACGCCAGCCAAAGCTTCCTTTTTAGTGATTAAAGGTGGCCGACCATCTGCAACAAGCAAAGGGAAGCCCAAGACTTACCTCTTTGGTGCAAGACGACCGGGCCGGCGCTATGCGCCACCAAGGACGTCACCGGCAGGCCCCCACATCTGCACCTTGGACGGTGGCTTTATCTGCCGCTAGGGCAGCGTGCCTGCCTCCTATTTTGGTGCTATGTGGCAACCCTTCCCGCCAATCATTTGAGAAGAGGACCGTTGCACTATAAATAGAGCAGTGTCACTACCTTAGCCAGGGTTCACAATCTTTGTACTGTAACCTCTACCAGCAGGCTGCAGTGCAATCAAGACAATCAGGAGTAAGGTTTTACACCATCTCGGTGGTCTGAACCTGGGTAAACCTCGTGTCCCCTTGTTATGTTTGCTTCACGTGTGTCTCGCCGAGGTCGCCGAGAGAGCCGTGAGATTGCGTGTTTCAGCCCCGAGAATTGAACACACTACACGAGTTTCCTTCCAAGGACAAACTCCGACAGCTACACCAATGTGGAGTAGAAGTTTGCCTACCGGAGTTTCCTCTATCGGTCGTGACACGGTTTGGTAGCTTGATGGGTCGCCTCCTTGCCATTCTTGGCGGATGACGGTGCAAGGCGAGCCTTAGTTGTTTGGTTGTGTGGGTTGTGTTGTAAGCCGTGTGTGCGCGTTTGTATCGTGTAGCCTTCGCTGGCGTTGAACCGGCCATCTTGGCCTCTTCTTTTATGAAATTGATACACCTTCCAGGATGTATCCTTTAAAAATAAAGTCTCGCAACACCATTTTATAGGCCACTGAAATTAGTCAAGCCAAAGCAAACTAAGTTGCTTCGCTGCATAGACGCTAAATTATCTCCAAAACATGTCTCATGCGACACGACCACTACATCCATCAATCAGAATAGACGGGAGGATCGAGAGAAAAACACCTATCATTCTATACAGCAAGCTGCTCTTGAGCAAGCAGTGTTGCAAGTTGCAACAAAGTGACAATAGTAGAATTTGGAGTTTGAGACAGACAGATATTCATCGGTTCATTCCACCCTTCTGGCATGACGATTCATCTCATCTCTCAGCTGAAAGTCAATAGCAGTGCTTCAGGAGAAGTTCTGAGGGTTTCAGAGGAAAGTTCAGAGAGATTCAGGGGAGAAGACCGTTAGGAGTAGGATGCAACTTAAGATCAGGCCCGGCCCAGTTAAAGAGAAAAGCTAACTCGTCCTCGACCTCTCCGATCGTCTCAACGCACGCGGCGCGGGCACAAAGGGCGAGGCGACCGTACCTCCTCTCCCACGTTGCTGCGCTCCTGCTCGGAGCTCCAACCCTCCCAACCCCAGTGCTGCTCCCCTGCAGTACCGCCGCCGCCGTGCCCTAAAGCCGTCGGTGTCATCTCCGCCGCTCACGCTCGTCACCGTTCCCGTCTTTCCCGTCCCATTCGCTAAGGTACCTGCTATCTGACCGCAGTGAGTTCCACAAATTTCCGGTGCAAAATTGCATAAGGAACCATTTTCATTGATGATCTGATCTGTGATGGTTATATATTCAACCTTGCGTTACTGTTGATGACTGAATATTTTTTGAGTTTATGTTGTTCTGCTTTGCTTCAGTGTTGGGAATAATATGCTGCATAGTAAGAGAGCTGGCGATGATGATCTCACAGAAAGCTCCCGAAAGAATACAAGAGTCGACACTGGCGAAGGAGATGGTACACTTGATTTAATAATGTCAAGTCTGTTGGAAATTCATTTTTCTCTACATGTTTTGTTGCAGCTCTATTGGAGCACTCACAATTGTGTTCCATCATGTTTTTTTAAGGTGACTTAGATTTGGATGCCAATTCGAAAGAACCGACCGATAACTTTGGTGACTCTTGCCAAAGTGTGTGGAGTGAGCTCGGTGAAGAAGTTACTGCAAAAATTTCTAGAAATGTTGTCTCCATTGCTTTGTCCGATGGTGACTATGCTGTCATAATCTAATATTTCTAGTTTTAGAAAACTTATCTTAATTTAACAATCCTTGTTGCGGATTATTAAAATTATAATGTTGTGTAGGACATGAGGTGTTATTTGCATGCTCGGGCATAGCCTTTGATTCCAGGCCGCATATCACAAGGTTTCTGACTTCAGAAAGTTTGGTTAGAGCTTTCAATGATAATAATAGAAGAGAAGGCCACGGTTGCTTGAACGTTGGTGCTGCTAATCATCCTTCACTTATTTTGCTTGTTTGCTTAAGATAATTATCAGTTTGTCACCATTTTGTATTCTTCGCTTTCTTTTCACATTGTAGATAGAAGTGCGTCGCAATGGCGATGTTGCAAGAGGGATATTGGGAAGCTATCGTGCCGATAAGGGGATTGCTGTTGTCAACATAATGTCCGTTAGCCTCGGTGTTCATCCGGTGGATCTCGGTCATCAGGTGGAATTTCTACCCTGTAGTAAGGTAGTAGCTGTCGTGCGTGCCCATTCTGGCAAATTAATGGCCACAACTGGTATACTTACTAGCGATTCAAGCAGATCGGAGGATAGTAATGAACTTATGCTCTCCACTTGTGAAATCTCTAAGGTACTCTTGCGCTGTGGTCTGAGAATTTTTCTGTAATTATATGCACTGAACTATAGACTCTGAGGCATAAAAATGACGTTTTTATTATGTACATCTTGTTTCATTTTTCCTCCGGTGTAACCCTTGCTGCTTGTCACTTTATTTTTTGCTAGGCTTGGGAAGGTGGGCTGCTTTTTGATTGTGATGGGAATTTTGTTGGCATGAATCTGTTTTTGGTTGGGGAAGGAACTTCTTTTGTTCCAAGAAGTATAATAATTCAACGTTTGGAGAAATATATGCCGAAAAGGGAAGTTGAGACGTTCAGGTATGTGTTGTGCGTATTTCCATCTATTTTGCTTACCTATGTTGGTCCATCACTGAATCCACTTCGCCCTTCCTGTATTTTTTTTCGTGTAATACTTGAGCACTCATAAGGTAGCTATATTGATTGCCAAACAGCTTTCAAGGCTTATTAATTTTGCAAGAATCTGGATCGAGGGGTGTCGTTCCTTTTGTGTTTTGTATGGCATTTGGAATTTCTTTGCAGTTGTCATTGTTTGCCCCTTTATAACAGTTTGCTTCTTTGCTCCTTTTAACATTTAACAAGAATACTCGTATTATTTCAATGAAAAAGCTCTAGTCTTTTCGTTCCACCTGTAGATTTATATATGGTGTTTGTAGTTTCCTTGCACTTTTCATTGTTTTTCCCTTGATAGCAACTTGATTCTCTTCTGCCTCTACCAAGAATACTCATATTACTTCAATGTTGAAGCTAGTAGATTTTTCTAGTTTAAAAGTTTGTTCTTTCAGAATTAAAATGCGGACAGTAGTAGGATTTATGATCTTTTCCTGAACCTAGAGGTTTTGTATAGTGGAATCGCTCAGTTCTCTGCATTTCTATTCATGTAGATGTTGCCTCGTGCTGTTTTAGTCCATTTTATTTCCGGTTAGTACGCACGCTGATGGAATTAATGGCAAGTTTACTATGCCTTTCCGCAGGCATGCAGTAATACAGAAACGGGTGCAGCCCTGGCCGTATCGCACTTATCCAAGAGGTGAGTATACAGCCAGATCATTCACGCTATTGTCCATTTCCTCGTCGTTTCTAATGATATATTTTTTAAGATCCTCACAAGTGGTGCAAACTTAGCCTTTTACATTTGTGTTTTCACAATAACTATTCGTATAAGCTACTTTAGCCTTTTGTAGCTGTACTCTCATGGCCTCTGTGCTAATCAGCTAACCTATTATACTATCTTCATGGTTGTGTTCGATTTGGGGATATAGACAGATCAGGGGATCTAGATTCCTGGAGTTATCCAAAGGCTTCAGAAACTACTATCAGTGGTGAGTTAATGCTTGTAAATACTAAATAGGTCCCTGGTTGTGCTTGTTTACAGCGTTCTTCTTGCCACTAACAACTACTGTGGCGTGTATCATTGAACAGAGGGCTTCAGATTGGTTAATACATTCGAAGAGACTTTTGGTGACCTATATGATTCTGGTAAAGGTGCTTGGAGTCAACTCAGCAGAACAGTTTGTCAGAAATTAATTCGAGTTGTTGTCTCACTTGCTTCATATATCGGTAATTTCACAGTAATATGTACTTACTATTCCACATTTGAACTTGGTTATCAATGAAAACTGTCGTATATATGCAGGAGAAACGAGGATTTTCGCATGCACAGGCTTATTTATTGAATGGAATGGATGCACAATCATTCTTACTTCAGCGAGTTTGGTTTGGGATCCTAACGATCAAAACAATATTGCTGAAAACTTGAAGGTTAGTTCAGGATGTCACGATGTGGTCCTCATCTCTTTCTACTTTGTTCTCACAGTGCCATTTGCAGATTGTAGTTTTGCTTCCAAACAAGCAACACAAAGAGGGAATATTGCAGCATTCCAGTTTATACCGCAATGTTGCTCTTGTCGGTGTCAGGGATTTCCGTCCTCTTCGTTCATTTAGAATTCTTGAAGATCGGTGGAATTATAGAACTCTTGAAGATCCGAATGTAGTGGCTGTGGGGCGCTGCTTCGATTCAGGAGACTTAATGGCTACATGTGGCAGCGGAACCGACTGGTCGGGCTTGCTTGATTACAGAGATCTTAGGTACTCCTGTTGTAAAATCACTAAGGTTGGTACTGCTCTTGCGGATAATCTTAGTTGACATATCCATCACATGGAGTAAACCATATCTCTCCTTCATTACAAATAAGAACTTCTCCCTGCGAAGTGCTTCAATGTCACTTTTTGTCTTCTAGGCTGGGATCGGAGGGCCTCTGGTTGACTTCAGTGGGAGATTTATCGGCATGAACTTCTATGATAAGAAAATAGGAACCCCGTTCATGTATAGGGACTGTATTATTCGTGTGCTGGCCCATTTTAAGGACAAAAGGTATGTACATTCAGATTTGAGATCAGTGCATGACGTGACATTTTGCATTTTCTCGAAAAATAAATACTTTCTGTGAAATCTAGCCTTAATTTGCTGCTGTGTCAGGACTGGTGATGAATTTAGCAGTGATGGTACACCAATCAGGTACTTAATTACTTATCACTGATGTTTGAAACAAGCTTAATTTGCCTATAATGTTACTATGTGTTGAAAACTGTCAAATAACTGACACAGGTAGCCTGTGCCAGTACCATGTTGGCGCCATCGAGACGATGAGGAAAAAGACTTGCAGCCACCTGGCCATGATAAAAAATCTGGGACATTTGGATTCACAGACATGGATGGAGTCAAAATCGACTACCACTAGATGTCACCCCGCTCTTTCTCTGCTCTGTTAGTGCTCTCCATGTCGTCAATCTGGTGGACCTGTTTGTTTTCATGGACGAAGTTAAAGTCGACTACCACTACATGGATGGAGTTAAGAGTTGTCTATCTTAGCCATGTTCTATTAATTTGGTGTTTATGTATGGGAGTGAATGTACCTCATCCGGATCTGTAGTGTGTGTTTGGAAAACATTTCAAATGTGCAAACAGGAGTTGACTAATATGCTCGTAGTAATTGCTTATCTGTACTTTGCTGTCGAAGTCGAAATTTGTACTGATTCCATTTCTGTGGTGTCTTACAGTGCTACTGTCACTGTAGTATTGTGCGGCCATTGGCCAAAATTTGCTTTGAGAGTAGACGGTAAAAAACTGTCTTCAGTTATATATTTCAAATTGATAGAGTACGGTATGTGTGGCTGGCCAGATGTTCACCTCGTCCCTCTTGTGTCCACACAACAATATTAAGGCCATTTACAACGCACCGTGTCTAGAGAGGTGCTTGAAAAATATACCGGTTTTTACTTACTGCATTTGCTAGTGTTTATTTATACAAGGCAAGTGCTTGATCGTGCACCTCTACTATACAAAAAAGCACTGGTGCTCGATAGGAAAACTCGCTTATTTTCAAATACTCCCTCCGATCCATATTAGTGGGCACAACTTTGTCTAGATACACATGTGTCTAAATTCATATGTATCTAGTTAAGTATTTAGACTAGATACATGTGTATCTAGACAAAGTTGTGCCCACTAATATGGATCGGAGGTAGTAAAAGAAAGCTGGTTTATTTATGTATGCTCACTATCAGGGCCATCATCCGGGAGTATAGTTGGGACTTGGGAGACGAAAGCTGGGAGCATTTTGTCAAGAGCAAAGAAAGGTTTTCGTTTTGTGATGGTCTTGTGCCAGCGTGCACGCTGTTTCTGTCTCTGAAACTTTGTCTTTCACTGCTGGATGATGATTGTTGACTTGTTTTTTTTTTTTGAGTATCGGAGATTAGCTAACCAAGCTTGCCGCTTGGTGTGATTGTTGACTTGTTATATGTGTGGGGGACTGTCCCTGCTTTGAAGAACAATTTCCGAGCTAGTCAGCTAGGGTCCCAGCAGAGCAAGGTTTACAGCAATCACGTACACCAACTAGAGGTTTCATGGGTGTGTCAAATAAAATAAAAAACAAGAGGTTTCATGAGCCCAAACATGGGCAAATCTGTCGGGTTTCATGAACTAGGCAGGAAGCCAGTATCACCGGTCAGCAGCTGAAGAACCAGCCCTTGGTGTACTCTCTGAGATTACCGCCTTTCACCTAGGATATATGCATCAATGCTTTCCTACCCGTGTCAGGAAGGGCGTCAGTTCTTCTGACGTGCTTCCTGTTTGTTTAAGCAAAGAAAATTACGGTAGAGCTTGAACTCGTCTGTGGCTTGGATTATCTATCAATCTGTATATATATTATCGCCTTATCGGAACAGTCTAAGAAAAAGTTCCATGTTTTGCTTTGCTCTTAATTTCACCCCTGTATTTTCTTAATTTTGAACTCATTTTTTTCCAATGAAATACATGCCTACTATATGGCAGCCTGGCTACAAGATTGAGACTCCTGGAGAAATGGAGGCTCCTTCCTTGGAATTATGTCTGCACCACTGCCTAGATAAGAGAGTGCAAAGCTGCAAAGTTGGTGGTATGTGTATAGCAAGATGGCTTTGAGTAACTTGCGTTTGTGTCGGGGGTGATGAAAGTTGTGGGTACGAAAAAATGTAAAATGGAAATGAACAAGGCACAACTAACAATAATTAACCTCAAATTCTGCTACCTCTGATCCAATTTAATCGACATGTATATACAAATTTGTACTAGTTTAGCGCTTCCTCTGCGTCACTTAATATTCGGTACCTTGGGTTGCCTCTCTCCATTTGGCAATTGCGGTTAGTCGACTTCCAACCTCTCGTAGACAAATGTGCCGGAAAGGTTCCCGCTTGGTTTGGGAGGTTCTTCACCATGGCCGGCCGGGGCACCCTTGTCAAGTCGGTCCTAGCTTCCCAAGCTATTTACCACTTGACACCCTTGGTTGTCCCTCTGGGCCTCATTACCAAGCTCAACAAGATCCTCCGGTGGAAAATGCAAGGTTAATTGGGAGGCTGTTTGTCGCCCCACCAACCTTGGAGGCCTAGGGATTCTTCACACCGACAAGTTTGCGAGGGCTTTGCGGCTGAGGTGGCCATGGATTTTTTGGAAAGACCCAAACAAATTTTGGGCGGGATTGGGTACGCCTTGCACTACGGAGGACATGGACCTCTTCTATGCCTCTACAACTATTACCGTTGGGGATGGGGCGAAGACTCACTTTTGGGAGGCGCCGTGGCTTGATGGGCTAAAACCTAAGGAAGTGGCGCCGCTCGTCTATGTTGCCTCCTCTAGAAAGAATTGGTCCATCCAACAAGCCTTGTCTAATGATGCTTGGATCCACAAGATAAAATTGGATGAAGCCTTCTCCATGCAACACTTGCTCGAGTTCGTTGACCTATGGACTATGTTGCAAAACTTCAACTTGGATGCCTCTACCGATGACTCCATTGTGTGGAACCTCACGGCGGATGGGGAGTACTCCGCCAAGTCGGCCTATCAAGCGCAATTCTATGGCTCTACCTCCTCCGACATGAAGCGCTTGGTGTGGAAGGTTTGGGCTCCTCCAAAGACCAAGTACTTTGCGTGGCTTGCTCTCCAAAACCGGCTATGGACGGCGGACCGCCTTGCCCGCAGAGGTTGGCAAAATTGTGGTCTTTGTCCTCTTTGCAAAACTACGCCCGAGACGGTCGATCACCTACTCCTCCATTGCCGGTTCACCATTAGGATTTGGTCTCTTTTGAAGGCTTGGCTTGGCCTCAATTTTGACCAAACTCTATGGCCGACCCTCTCCCTCAAGGAGTGGTGGCAGCTTATGACCGGAGGTGGCGCCCACAACCGCAAAGCTTTGGCCTCCTTTGTCCTCTTGACGTCTTGGGAAATTTGGAACGAGAGGAATGCTAGGGTGTTCCGCAACAAATTTACATCCTCGCAAGCCATTCTTTCAAAGATAAAAAATGAGGCTAAGATTTGGGCCCTTGCGGGGGCGAAACGCTTAGGAGAAATTCTACCGGGAGAGTAATCCGGTTGTATCTTACTTGTGTTGTTACAACTCTCTCTTAATTAATATAAGGGGCAAATCTATTGCCCCACAGTTTCTAAAAAAAAATGGCACCGCTTGCAAGGCTCCAGCACATCTAACAGCACTGTTGATGGAACTTTCTCCTCAAAACAAGTCACAGTTTAAAACGATATAATTCCAGAATTTAGTAACGAAATATGTAAAACAAGTCACACATGCAACAAAACAGCTAAAAAAAATGCAACAAAACAGCTCGAAGGCTGGGAGCACAACATGAGATTCACCACCCAACCACCAAATCACCACGGCCATCACTTGCATAAGGGGGGTGGAGAAGGGGGTCGCGGATTCTTAGTTTGGCGGAGTGCGGGGAGGTGGGCTGCTAGAGTCGACGTAGGACATTGGAATTGAGCGAGGTAATCCGTTCCAGGATGAATTGCTAACGAGTGAATGAGCAAAATATGTAGATAAACTAGGGGATACATGCTTTCCTGGATAAAATAGTATATGGCCATGAAACATCACAGATTCAAAATTGAGTCCACGCCACATACTTTATGGAAAGTACCTTGACATTGCTTATTGGATCAAATTATTATTGCATAAACCTCATAATCATGCCATTTTTTGCTCAGTTAGACGGCTTAAAGGACAAGAGATCAGCGTTCTGGCTCAGAACAGCGTCGTACTTGGCATCCCTGCCATCGTGGTTGGTTGCGTCGATAAGGAGATAGAGGATTGACTCCCCATCACGCTCGGCTCTCAGCACTTTGTTGAATTTGATCCCGTAGTGTGCCTGCTTGACGTGCACCGCCACAGCCCATCCACCAAGCCATTGGACATCTGGATTATTGATGTCTACTGGTGAACGTGCACCATGAACAGCTATGGCGTAAATGGCAACAATGGCAACAGAAAACAGGAGGCTATTTTTCATGGTCTTTGGTTTGGGATCGATGACACCTTGGCGCTAAGAATTGAAAGTCTATATCGGTAAGGTGCAAGATGATATTGCTGTGCTGATGAAGGACGGTGAATAGGAGCATTTATATTTCTCTAGGCCTAGCTACTTTATGAACAAATAGATAAAAATAGATATTACCTTTTTGGAAAGGATTCATTGGTCGCGTATAAAATCTTCATCATACCTACACAAACACGGGGTCTCTAAATTTAGAAAAAAATTGATTGACATGATATTTGGGATCAATTTTTGGTAATAGGACATTTCTATTACAGAAGAAATACTGCTCACGATTTGGTGGGATTCATTGATGGTTAATACTCCATTGAGGTAGCAATTAAAACAATATTTTCGTATCGTTGTGACAGCTTGTATTCCAGCTAATAGGTATGGTCGATGCAGATAGTGGAGCTATACGCAACCTATTTTAATGGTGTAGCTATACATACCTGTAGATGCATCGATGCGCACATGGAAAGGCATACTGCGTATCATATATCATATGGGATCCAGATACATAATGGTACTATCAGATAACTTCTTGTTTTTTTAGAAAAGGGGCAGTCCTAGCCTCTGCATCGATTGATGCATGCGGCTTTTATTTTTATTGATCAAGTATTCTTACAGAACTTATTACATTACATCATGGGTCGCACAAAGTTGCAACATGAATCAGCCATCTAAAAAACAGGAACAACATGAAATGACTCTGCATTAACATGATATCCTAAGTTCAGAACACCAGCTGAACTGGGAATATAGATCCGACGCGACCGATTCCAGGCAGCTACACCCAAAATCCATTGCGCCGCGTTATACATATACAAATACACAATCAACAAATGCCACGTGCAGAAGTTCAAAAAAAAATGCCACGTGCAGACCAGTCAAAGGATAACGAGGGTTGACATTTTTTTCTAGCAATTTTACGCAGATTACACACATTCACGAATTTCAAGAAATTAAAGAAAATTTGTAGAAATATTTCAAATATTTTAACCAGATTTACAGTCTGACATCTTATATTTACTAATTGAATACACCGTACAAAACACCACGTTAATCCTGGAAACTTCATTCATCAAGTTCTCATACGTAGATTTAACTTAATTGTAAAAATACCATTAGCTGCGTGCTTCCCCACAAACACCGTCTGGACTATCCGACAAATTATTATCCATTAATCGAAGGCATAAGTGAGACCATGCGTCCCAATTATTGCCAATAAGAGATCTCTAAATGTCATAATTAAAGTGTTGTGTGCGAAGTCACGAACACTGGGAGTCGAATGACCCCCCTTTAGAGATTCGGCAGCAGGGCGCTAGGAAGATATTGGCGAGTAGCGAGCGTTGCAGAAAGGATGCCACCATCATCTTGCTTCCCAAGAAGGAGGGGGCCGAATCAATAAATGACATCATCTTGCTTCCCATGAAGGAGGGGGCCGAATCAATAAATGACTATAGGCCTATAAGTCTTATCCATGTCGTGGCAAAAATCATCACAAAGGTGTTGGCGAGTCGGTTGGCGCCGTTCATGAACACCATCATCTCCCGGGCCCAACGTGCGTTCATAAAAACTAGAAGCATCCACGACAACTTCATGTATGTGAGGAACTTCGCGAGGAGGTTACACAAGTCAAAAACTCCGGCCTTGCTTGTCAAGATTGACATCAAGAAGGCCTTTGATTCGGTCCGTTGGGACTAGCTCTTGGATTTTCTTCAAAGGCTTGGGTTTCCTCCTAGGTTTCGAGATTGGCTTGTGGCTCTCTTCTCTACCGCCACGTCTAGAGTCCTCTTGAATGGTGTGCCCGGCTCTCCGATCAACCATGGGCAAGGTTTGAGACAAGGGGATCCTCTCTCCCCTCTACTCTTTGATATCGCCATCGACCCACTCCAAGCCATTCTCAAGAAAGACACTACCACCAGAGTCCTTCACCGCCTTAGGGGGCGCACCTCTCGCTTGCGGACTTCGCTTTACGCCGATGACACGGCTATTTTCCTTGCCCCAATAAAGGAGGATGTCCGCGCTCTCTCACGCATTCTCCACGGCTTTGGAGAGGTTACCAGGCTTGTCACCAATGTCCAAAAGAGCTCCATTGTCCCCATTCGTTGCTCCGCAATTGATCTCGATGACATCCTACAAGAGTTCCCCGCCACCCGCTCTCTTTTTCCAATTCGTTATTTGGGGCTGCCTCTCTCCGTGTACCGCCTTCGCGGCGTTGATTTCCAATTCATTGTGGACAATATGGCTCGTAAGCTCCCGATTGGGCATGGGAAATTCATCACCACGACCGGGAGAGTGGCGTTTGTTAAGTCCGTCACTACCGCTCAAGCTCTCTACCCTCTCACGGTTTTGGCACCGCCCAAGAGTATTTTGAAGGCTATGCGCAACATTGTTCGAGCATTCGTGTGGGCGGTGGCGGATAAAGTTTCCGGTGGCAAATGCAAGGTCATGTGGGATTTGGTGTGTTGCCCGAAGGACATGGGGGGTCTTGGAATCTTAAATCTTGACAAGTTGCGCGGACTTTGCGGCTACGGTGGCCTTGGTTGGAGTGGACCGAACCGGACCGTCCATGGGTCGGTTTGGGGACGCCATACAACAATGATGATTTAGAGCTATTCTACGACTCCGTGATCATTACCATTGGTGATGGGAAGACCGCTAGCTTTTGGGAGTCTCCGTGGCTAGATGGCCTCAAACCCAAGGATGTGGCTCCTTCCATTCTTGCCATTTCCAAAAAGAAGAGCTTCTCCGTGAATAAGGCCTTGGGTGGAGAGTTTTGGATTCACAACATTTCTTTTGAGGGCGGGATCTCGGTTAACCACATTAGTGAGTTTGTCATGCTTTGGAGCAAGGTACAAGAGGTTCATCTTGCCGAAAACACTTCGGATGGGATAACTTGGAAGCTTACCACGAATGGAAGATACACCGCGGCCTCGGCTTACTTGGCGTTTTAAACACCCTCTACTTCCTTCATGAAGCCGGCGGTGTGGTCTAATTGGGATCCTCCTAAATGCAAGTTCTTCGCTTGGTTGATTCTCCAAAATAAGGTGTGGACAGCGGACCGACTAGCTCGGCGGGGTTGGCCAAATTGTGGGGCGTGCCAATTATGCAAAAGGGAACCGGAGACCGCGGGGCATATCATGTTCAAGTGTAGGTTCTCTCTCCAGATTTGGGAAAGCCTAAAAGCTTGGGTCGGCTTGGGTAGCCTTCACACCGCTCAATGGCAAGCTTTTGCCTCGGTGGACGAGTGGTGGTGTGCCGTCACTAGCGTTAATGGTGCTCGGCGCAAGGGCTTGACCTATTTGATGCTCCTTACCGCTTGGGAGATTGGAACGAGCGTAATGCGCGTGTTTTTCGGAGTGTGGCTTGATAACCCACAAGTATAGGGGATCGCGTGTAGCCTTTTCGATAAGTAAGAGTGTCGAACCCAACGAGGAGCTAAAGGTAGGATAAGTATCTCTCAAGTTCTATCAACCACTGATACAACTCTACGCACACTAAACGTTTGCATTATCTAGAAATAAAACTACGGTAGCAATACGGGTATGAGAGGTAGTTTTGCAAGATAATAAATACAAGAAAGTAAAAGTTAGTGCTGCAGCAATAAAGTACACTAAGTAACCATATACTAACAGTACCATGAGTGTGGAAAAGTGGTGGTAATTGTGGTGGCTTTGTCCAAGATTAATTAGTGAAGGTACTTGGTTCATTGTCTTCGATGCAGTTTTCTATGTGGGAGAGGCTAAATATACATGCACTCCACTACTTGGGATTACAAGTACTATATGATTGGATTGTTAGAAAGCATCCGCAAATACTAACAATGCATTAAGGTTTCCCCAACCATAGCCTTAAGTTCAAGGTCCTCTTACTCCCATACGTGCAACTAATCGGTTCGCGTTCTCAGGTTTCTGTCACTCCGGCAGAACTTCCCCCGCTTCGTTACAAATACTACCAACCCTAGGGTGTTTGATCCATGCGCGCACAAATATAATGGACACCAAAGGACAGCACCATATAGACATACAACTCTAATGAACCTCATGCATTCAATTAAGCAATCAAAAGACAAATAAACTACGGAAACATGATGTAAATCATAGGATAAATATTATAGCATCAAACACCATGTTTACATAGGACGGTACAGAGGTTTGTGGGAGGATGAACCACTGAATACAAGGAGGAGATGGTGATGGAGATGGCGGTGAAGACGGCGGAGAGGGGAGCGCGGCGGCGCAGGGCGCGGCGGCGCCGGCGGTGCGGGGAACTCCTTTCCCCGCCGCCGGCAAGCTTGGGGAGCGCCGCCCCTTAGCCTCCCTCCTTCATGGCTTCTTGGGAGCCCTCCCCCATGGAGATGGGATCCATGGGGGAGGCAAAAACGTGGCTTTTGGTGGCTGAAATTCGTGGGTGGAGGAGTCCTCCACGAATTAGGTTTCCTCCCTTTATATATCTTCTCGGATTTCCGTCACCCCTTTTAGGGTTCCACCAAAACGGGCCTACAGGCCGCGTCCGAACTCCGATTGGGCTGATCTCGGGCTTAAAATCTTCGTATGGAAAATTGTGACAACTTTCGTAACAGCCAGGTCTCCATATAACGTCATCTTCGAGGGTCAAACTGGCAATCTTCGTAAAAAGTTCTCAGACAGATTTCAGGAAAGTCCCAATTCGACTCCAACAAGGTTTCCTCTTGTATTCTTGATAATTTCTACACATCAAAGAGTAAAACAAGAACATTGTGCACTTTTGCAACTATTAGTAGGTTAGTCCAAATAAATAATAAACTTAATATAAAACAAGTGCTAAAAGCATAAAAATGGCATGAAACAATCAAAAATTATAGATACGTTTTGGACGTATCAACATCCCCAAGCTTAATTCCTGCTCGTCCTCGAGTAGGTAAATGATAACAAAATAATTTTTGATTGTAAATGCTATGATCAGGTCTTTAACAATTGCATGATGTATGGATAATAAAACTTAGCAATCATGTTTCCTAATGAAAAGTATCAACGAACTAAGAGCTTATAACATGAAATTTATAAACATCAACAAGATTGTAATGACCATAATAAGCATGATAGAGTGGTATCTCGCTTGCCCTTAATTGTGGAGCAAAACATAAATGCCAAGGCACCTCTGAAGTTCAAGTGAAGACTAGATATAGAGATATCAAAGATAAAAGCATCATGGTTATACCTCAATTAATCGTATTCTGGGACAAGCACATTACACTAAGAACGACAGCTATGCTCTCGAAGAAGTGCTCAAAGAAAGGATGGTGACTCAACATAAAAATAAAAGATTGGCCCTTCGCAGAGGGAAGCAGGGATTAACACGTGCTAGAGCTTTTTGTTTTAAAAACAGAGGTAAAAATGTTTTGAGAGGTGTTTGTTAATTGTCAACGAATGGTAGCGGGTGAGAACAGTATTCTACCTGTCAAACGGACTTTTAAGAGCGGCTCCCATGAAGGACGTTATTTCTACCAGCAAGGCAGATCATCCCTCTTTCTCTTTGGTTTACACACATTCAGGTATTTCACTGTTTGTCATTGCTTACTGATGAATCAGGGCAAAAGTGTGAAGAGAATTAATTGGTTAAAGTTGTAATTAATTGGGACTGGGCACCCCGTTGCCAGCTCTTTTTGCAAGTTATTGGATAAGCGGATGTATATG
Source organism: Poa pratensis (assembly GCA_947311845.1). Classification (NCBI taxonomy): domain Eukaryota; kingdom Viridiplantae; phylum Streptophyta; class Magnoliopsida; order Poales; family Poaceae; genus Poa; species Poa pratensis. The sequence continues at coordinate 142,876,828 of CAMZMU010000085.1, forward strand.
CCACTAGTCCAGGTGTAAAAGTCCATTTGACAAATAGAATAAAGAATAACCACACTAATTCCTCATGAGCTAGTAAACATTGACACAAAAAGAGAAATATTTTGAAGGTTTTAAAGGTAGCACATGCAAATTTACTTGGAATGGCTTGAAATACCATGCATAGGAATTTTTTGGTGGACTCTTTGGGATAACTTGGTTTTAAGGATTTGGATGCACGAGCAGCATTCCCGCTCAGTACAAGTGAAGGCTAGCAATAGACTGGGAAGCGACAACCACGAGAGCGATAACGGTCATAATCATGCTTGCGACAAAATAAAATTAACGGAGGCATAAAAACGATACTAAAACTCTGAGGCAAAATAGATCATCAAGGCTTAATTGACTTTTATTTTTCAGTCATAACATGTGTGAGCATGTGCCAAGTCGATTCAAGTGAATTATTCAGAGGAGGATACCACCTACCATACCATTTTATGAACAGACAATGCATGTTGATATCAAAATAACATAATATGCACTATTAGCTAGTTGAGACTAACCATAAGAAAACATAAACTACTAAACAGTATTATTCACACATCATTTTTAAGTTTCAACAAGTAATCCATTAACCAAGTAAACATTGAAAACAGAGGATAAATAAAATATGTGACGATCCACTTATTAATGTAACTGGTGTTTGATGCTAAGATAAATAGATAATAAAATACAGCCGCTTCAAGTTTAGTTAAGTTCCTATGTTGCTCAAAAAACAAAGTTTAAAGGTTTGCAAACCGTGGGGTTATTGATGAAGAGGGATGCGGGGACATCCCCAAGCTTATGACTTTGGTAATTCTTCAATATTCCATAGTTTGGTGTTCCTTCATTCTCTGTGAAAAAACTTCAACACAAAAACTTTCCCATTCTTTTCTGCGGTTAGACATTAGTACAATAGATAATATTTCCCAAGTGCTACTATTAAACCAAATAAAATTTTGTTTTTAAGTTACAGAAAGGTTGCTTAAATGGCCAACTTATAAATGAAAGGTAAGAACCATTAAAAATCAAATGAAAACGAAAAGAGGCCACTCTTGCAACAAAAGTCAGAATCTGTCCAGAAAAACAGCAGCTGGAAAACGCAATTTTTAGGTGCACTTAAACATGCCCGAAATTTTAGCCAATTTTTGTACATGCAGAGGATTAGGTGCTACAACATCAGTAATTTTTCGTGATTTTTAGAGCTTCCAGTAAAATATGAAAAATCGCGCAATAAGCAGTAGATACCGAAAACAGAAAATCACTTTTTACATATGTATCAACTAAGCTAAATGGATAAAACTTGGTACTTTATTTTTGATAAACTAAGAAACCAGAGGCTAAGCAAGACCTAAACATGCTAGCTACAGCAAGGAAAACTCTAAATAAAAATCAAAAGTAAAACCCAAATAAAATTAAAATAAAGAACCAAACAAAGAAGCAAAACAAAAGAAAATATTTTTGTTATTTTGAATTTATAAGTGAAAGTAAAGAAGCAATCGAAACCAAATAAGGAGCCTAATAAAACTAAAGAAGGTAAAACCAAGACATATAAAAGCAATTATAATACAAGTTAAGACAATACATATCATGTGGACGGGTAATATAGAGTATGAACGAGACAACCTCATGTTAGTTGATGAATAGGGGGATGACTCGGGCATCCCCAAGCTTAGATGATTGTATCTTCTTGAATATGTTCTTGGGATGCACCTACACATCCCCAAGCTTGAGCTCTTGCGTCTTCTTATTCATCTCATATCACCATATTGATTAGATCTTATAAGCTACATCCACATAAAACTTCACAAAACTCATTAGTAGGGTTAGTACTCATTAAATAAAATCCACTCATGTTCAAGCATTGACAAGTTTTATAATTTTTACTCAACATTAGCCACTGTATATACTAAGGTGTTCATGATTTCCGTTGTCCGTCGAAAAACTAATGAAACTAACAACACCAAGTACAATATTGAATAAACAAAGAAATCTGTCAAAACTGAACAGTCCGTAAAGATGGCATTCAACGAGATAGTTAAGTAGCTCAAATCGAAAAACTTTAGTCTAATGAAAGAAATATAATAATCTCAGGTTTATGCACAAAATTTTCAAGTCAAAATACTATTCTGAGATTTATCACGATTTTATTTACAGAGAAGCACAAAATCTGTCTAAACAGAACAGTCAGTAAAGATCGAATTTTTCGACCTATCTACGTACCTTAAATCAGAAAAAGTTAGTCTAATGAAAGAAAGCTAATAAGCATCACTTTGCACTCAAGAAATTTCAGATCAAGATCACGTTCTGGTGATTTTAAACATTTAATACGGTGGAGCACAGAAAATCTGTTTCTGGACAGCAAAGTAAAACTATCAACTTTCAATTAACTAAAGACTATAATTAGCATTTTTTTGTAATTCGCATTCCCTATCCATAGTAAGATAAAGAACAACTTAATACTGAAAGTAAAAACTACTTAGAGATAAAGCAAACAAGTGCACACAAGAACATCACCCTACGCTATGGCTCCCCGGCAACGGCGCCAGAAAAGGTCTTGATAACCCACAAGTATAGAGGATCGCGTGTAGCCTTTTCGATAAGTAAGAGTGTCGAACCCAACGAGGAGCTAAAGGTAGGATAAGTAATCTCTCAAGTTCTATCAACCACTGATACAACTCTACGCACACTAAACGTTTGCATTATCTAGTAAATAAAACTGCGGTAGCAATACGGGTATGAGAGCTAGTTTTGCAAGATAATAAATACAAGAAAGTAAAAGTTAGTGCTGCAGCAATAAAGTACACTAAGTAACCATATACTAACAGTACCATGAGTGTGGAAAAGTGGTGGTAATTGTGGTGACTTTGTCCAAGATTAATTAGTGAAGGTACTTGGTTCATCGTCTTCGATGCAGTTTTCTATGTGGGAGATGCTAAATATACATGCACTCCACTACTTGGAATTACAAGTACTATATGATTGGATTGTTAGAAAGCATCCGCAAATACTAACAATGCATTAAGGTTTCCCCAACCATAGCCTTAAATTCAAGGTCCTCTTACTCCCATACGTGCAACTAATCGGTTCGCGTTCTCAGGTTTCTGTCACTCCGGCAGAACTTATTCCGCTTCGTTTCAAATACTACCAACACTAGAGTGTTTGATCCATGCGCGCACAAATATAATGGACACCAAAGGACAGCACCATATATACATACAACTCTAATGAACCTCATGCATTCAATTAAGCAATCAAAAGACAAATAAACTACGGAAACATGATGTAAATCATAGGATAAATATTATAGCATCAAACACCATGTTTACATAGGACGGTACAGAGGTTTGTGGGAGGATGAACCACTGAATACAAGGAGGAGATGGTGATGGAGATGGCGGTGAAGACGGCGGAGAGGGGCAGCGCGGCGGCGCAGGGCAGCGGCGGCGCCGGCGGTGCGGGGAACTCCTTTCCCCGCCGCCGGCAAGCTTGGGAGCGCCGCCCCTTAGCCTCCCTCCTTCATGGCTTCTTGGGAGCCCTCCCCCATGGAGATGGGATCCATGGGGGAGGCAAAAACGTGGCTTTTGGTGGCTGAAATTCGTGGGTGGAGGAGTCCTCCACGAATTAGGTTTCCTCCCTTTATATATCTTCTCGGATTTCCGTCACCCTCTTTTAGGGTTCCACCAAAACGGGCTTACAGGCCGCGTCCAAACTCCGATTGGGCTGATCTCGGGCTTAAAATCTTCGTATGGAAAATTGTGACAACTTTCGTAACAGCCAGGTCTCCATATAACGTCATCTTCGAGTGTCAAACTGGCAATCTTCGTAAAAAGTTCTCAGACAGATTTCAGAAAAGTCCCAATTCGATTCCAACAAGATTTCCTCTTGTATTCTTGATAATTTCTACACATCAAAGAGTAAAACAAGAACATTGTGCACTTTTGCAACTATTAGTAGGTTAGTCAAAATAAATAATAAACTTAATATAAAATAAGTGCTAAAAGCATAAAAATGGCATGAAACAATCAAAAATTATAGATACGTTTTGGACGTATCATGGCTTACATGCCGTCCGTGGTCTTCGAGGGCGTCAAGCGGAATGCCGCGTTGTGGGTGGTCACCGGGGTGACGCATTTGAGCTCTCTCATGCCGCGAGAGTAATCGTTTTGGTGTCCAAGCCTTTTTGGCTTGCGTTTGTAACTTTAAAACTCTTCTCCTTAATTAATGAAATAGGTAAAGCTTTTGCCTTGTTAAAAAAAATCAAGGTTAGCAAATACATCTAAAAGTTCATGTAGTGTGGTAGACGTCACCTGACATGTAAACGGGTATACATGATGCATGTGATGAGGTAACTCGCCGACGCATGCATCTAGTAGCTTGGTACGGAGGCAAACATCTTTGTCACTGCCAACCTTTAATATTTTTGTAGGTTTACCAGCGGCGGCAGGAGGCCACACCCTGTTTGACCCAGAAACGGCAAACTGATCAAGTGGGGGGTTTTCCCTTTGGATCAGTAGCTTCTACTTGTTGCCTGGTGGTTAAGTATGAATTTGATCACTTGTTGTCTTGCCTTTGTTAAGACGATCGAGTAGTCTAATCATCCTTGTCTGCACGTACACCATCGTTGAGCTGAATGATTAATAGTGCATGCCATTGTGGTGATGAGTTAAGCTTGGAAAGTTGGTGATGCCATCGTGGTATGAAGGAACATGGAGGGTTGGGTTTTTTTTTTTTTGAAACGGGGGGCAAAAGTTTTGCCCCTTATATTAATTAAGCAGAAGGTGCCCAGTTTATTATGGAAGAAACCGGGCGAAAACCATACATCAACGCAACGCAACACAACCCACGGGGCGAAGCCCCACAACCCCGAAAACCCACGACGCCGCACGACGCGGCCACCCACAGCCCAAGCTGCACCAGGTAAGCCGCTCGCAGACCACGACCGCCGAACCAACATCCGGGGCCGCCGCCCCGGCCTAAAAGACAACCGCTGCTGCCGCTGTCCAAGCAGCCCCGACAGCCTCGCCGCCAGCACCCCCTTCCGGGACCGCCGTCCCGACATAGCACCGCTCGCAACCGAGCCACGACGCCGCACGAACCAGCCACCCGCAGCCCAAGCTGCCCAAGGAGAGCTGCTCGCAGACCACGGACGTCGCACCAACATCCGGGGCCGCCGCCCCGGCCTAAAAGACAGCCGCAGATGCTGCCGCCACACCAGCCTCGACGCCCTCGCCGCCACCTCCCGCAACCACATGTCCCTCCAGCCGGTCACCACTCCAAGAACGATGCCCCCAAGGGGGAGCATGACACAGAGCGCCATCATCGCCCGACCCGGAAGATCTAGGGTTTCCCCCGGAGTGGTCCGGGTGAAAGGCGAGCACCACGTCTCGACGGCATCTTCAAGAAGAGAAACGGCGCCCGAAGGTGTCGTTGCCGCCTGCCCGACGACAGCCGGAGCAGAGCTTTCGCTCGACGTGCATGCACCCGCTCACCACGAGACCGACTAGCCCACCAGCATCCACACTCCTCCACGCTCCTCCGCAGTCGGGCCGCCGCTCCGGCATCCTCCCGCCCGGCTCCGCAGCAGCCGGGGATGCAGACAGCCCCTGCCGCACCACGCCATCCCGACCTCCAGAGTTGGAGGCGAAGAACCATCAATCTTGCACTACTCAAAGGAGGGTTGGGGTTGGCCCTCAACTGTCTGGCTCAAATATGGCTGCTCGTACTCGTTGCCTGGCCACTTTTCGCGTCAACTCTGCCGTCTCTCTGCACTACTCAAAGTTTTTTCTCTTGTGTGAGTATCTAGGTAGGAAGAGTTGATTTGTCATCACTAGCTAGCTGATTTCTGAAAAGATACATCATACATGACAAACAAGAGAGATGATTGTTTTAACTTGCATCACAACATTAAAGATTTCTTTTACAAATAGGGCCCCCTGCCCAACGTAATTGTAAAAAATGGCCCTCTCTGATTTTTTTTTCTTTTCAAAAATCGTCCTGGCGGGATATGAAAAAGCGACACGTGTCCTAGTAGCCAGCTTCCGCCAATTGAGTATGCGGAAAGTCACCTATCACTGAATTTCTACCGACTCAGTTCACGCCAAGTGTCGCCACAGGGGACTTTCCGCCGATGATAACGGCGGAAGGTGACTTTCCTCTTTTCGCGTCAACACTGCCGTCTCTCTGATCTATACTTGCATGTGCACTACAGGTTTTTCTCTTGTGTGAGTATCTAGCTAGCTAGGGAGAGTTGATTTGTCATCAAGTCATGCGTACAGGAGGAAACTGGATCAGAGAGAATATTTCGCTTAATTTCTCTTGCAATATTGGCTATGCTCCCTATGCCTACATTTTTACGCAATCTCACAATTTCTACACGTTTTAAAATTTATAATCTTTCGCTTAATTCCCATATGATGATAGTTTATTTAAAACATTTTAGCAGGGAAATGAAGCCAAAGAGATGCTCTAACGCCAAAACATGTTTAATTCTCTCGAGTCTCTCCTCCACCACAGAAAAGATGACAACATGCATGCATGCTGAGTTGCTGACCCATGCCACCCTCTTTTTCCAAGTTTGTTCCCCACATGATCATCTTAACTTTCAGCGCCACCATGTCAGCTCAACTTACCAAAAATGCTCAAAGGAGAATAAAGACGTGTGAGCGATTTAGAAACTGAGGGAGTACTAGTGAAGCAAGAGATTCCCGAGCAAACGCAGAGGATGAAGCGATGGGGAGACGGGGACTTGCATAGTTGCATTGGCTATACTCTCTCACAGAGACAAATTTTGGTACTCTAGAACAGCAAAATGTACGCACCAAATTCCTTTTTCTTACACACTGTGTAAAATCAATATTTTCAGAATTGTTTGAAATTTTAAATTTTACTTTTGCCACACAGCTTCTACACGTCCAAATTTCCATATTGCCTTTGTGCTTTCATCAAAAGATAAACAAGAGTTGTTGCTCAAATGAGAAAGAAGATGAGATCTACTTTAATCGTGGCACCTTCCTTCCGCGCGCCACAAATTAACCAAATTGGAGAAGAGCTCGAGGTCGATCCGAGCATGCAGTCGTAGCAGCTGGCCGGCCAACCGTGGTTAGACACGATCGAAGCGATGGCTCGACTCAAATGGCAAAAAGGTCAGGCAAAGCACGACGACGGCCACGCTCATCACGATCGATCGATCGATCTCCATCGTCGATCGATGCGTCGTTTACTGGCCGGCCACTTGGTACTGTATATTCGTGCTAGCTTTGGTGGTCATGGCGACATGGCCCCATGCATGCATGCTACTCCATTTTGGTGCAACAGTACGTCGGTGCCATGGTGTGTCACCTTCCTTCCGCTACAAACCAAGGACGTCCCGTGCTGGGACACGTACCAGATCGATCGATGTGCGCCTCCACAGGAGAGAACCACTAGTGGACACATGTCCTTCTGTCCCGACCCGTGAGGGCCTTTAGTCCCGGTTAGCAACCGGGACTAAAGGCACAACCTTTAGTCCCGGACCTGTTACCAGCCGCGACTAAAGACTTTTCACGTGGCCGCGATACAGGGATTGGGCTGGAGGACCTTTAATCCCGGCTGGTTTAAATTTTTCGAAAAAAAATTCAATTTTTTTTTCCAACATTTGTTTTAAATTTTTTTCCAACATTTGTTTTTCATCCGGGCTCTAATTAGAGGCGCCTCTAACTAAGCAATGCTCTCGTAATTCTAGCGCCTCTAATTTCTTTTTTTAATTGTTTGACTCGTTACTCTCTCAGTTGGATCATTTTTAACACTAATTACACTTAAACTTTAGTCAAATTCTAGTCTTGTTCAAACTTTCTGATCGGTCACCCATCTTCACACTACTCCACCCTCAGCACGCTTAACTTCTCTGTTCCTTCCTGCTGTGGTCCCGCGAATCTAATTGTAGCTTGTTGTCAATACTACCATATCAATCCTATTAACTCTTATATCATTGTGTCACATGTCTGTATTTTTTGAAACCAAAAACAATTATTTAAGTAAACAATAATGAATAAGTAATAATAATATTGAATTCCAATGAAAATAAAATAAGTAATAAAACTATTTTATTCATTTATTGCCATTTATTCATATAATATGGCATAATTAATATCTTTAAATCTGTAACGCAATTGGACAATAATTTAGTTTTTCAATATTTTATTCATTTTTTGTTATTATTATCATATAATATGGTATATAATATAACTTTAAATCTATAAATCGCAATTGGACAAGTAATATATATGAATCGATCAGAAAAATGATAGGAATCTAAATATTGTGTCCATATCATCTTTTGCATAAATATTAATGATTAAGTAATAATAATTATTAATTCATTTTTTTGTTATTTGTAGAGAAAATCATATTATTATTTTTGAATTCCAAACCTATGTTAACATAAACATTAATGATTAAGTACTAATAGTTTTGAATTCAAATAACAAGAAAATCAATTTTACATTATTATTTTCATTTTCAATTTAATATGGATAAATTCATATCTTTAAATCCGTAAATCGAAATTTGACAAATAATATGTATAAATCGATCAAAAAAATTATTAAGTAAGATTTATGATTAAGTAATAATAATTATTAATTCATTTTTTGCATAAATATTACTTCAAATTATTAATTCAAAAATTAATTCATTTTTTGCATAAATATTACTTCCAATTATTTTTTGCATAAGTAAGATTAATGATTAAGTACTAATAGTTTTGAATTCAAATAACAAAAAAATTAATTTTGCATTATTATTGTCATTTTCAATTTAATATGGAAACATTCATATCTTTAAACCGATAAATCGAAATTCGACAAATAATATGTTACAAGTTTTAGAGTGGTTGGCATTTTTAATAACCGTCCATTCACCACGATCTAACGGTGTTAAGATAGTCGGAACCAGACTGACGGAACCGACTGGTTCCGCGGAACCTAAAATTGTGTGGGACCGAAACCAAAATTATGTGAGACCAGATACCAAAACTGTGGGGCCGATACCAAATTATGTGGAACTATAATTCAATTTTAATTACTCCCTCCGTCCAATGGATGTCGGAGAGAGTTTTCTTTTTAACTAAATCCATTTTTGCAGTTCAGCCCTGCGAATTTGAAGCTGTAGCTCGCAACACCCTCCTTCCGTCCTCCGTCGATCTCGATCCCGTCCTCCGCCTCGCGCGACCTCCAGCACCGCCGGAGAAGGGCCCCTGCCACCACCGACGCCGGAGAAGGACCCCATCCGCCCGATCAGGGCCCCTGCCACCACAGCCGCCGGAGAAGGCCCGCATCCACCGTAGCAGGGGCCCTTCCACACGGCGTTGAGGTCGTGTGCGAGCTTGAAGAAGTGAGCACCGCGGGCCTGCTCGATCGGTGGAGCCTGCTCGATCTCCAGCTCCACCGCGGACCTGCTCGATCTCAAGTTCCGGCGGCTGTTGGTGGTGAGGGCGTGTACAGGCTTGAAGGAGCGCTCGCTGTAGTTCTCTGAAGAAAACTGAAATCGAGCCACCGGTGGAGCTCGTGCTGCTGCTCTCTGCTTCTCCCCTGTGGTTCCCTGTTGCTGCTTCTCTGAGAAGATTGAAATCGAGCTCGTGCTGCTGCTCCCCTGTTGCTGCTTCTCTGAAGAAGACAGAAATCGAAGCTTTAAACCTGACGAAACTCAAGAAGAGGTGTGCATTTGTCTGTCATGACAATGAAATCTGTAATTACTCTGTAATTTAATCTGCAATATGTAAATACAAATCAGTACTCTTGTTACTTACTCAGTCAAGTAATATCAAAAGAATTGGTTACTGCTCTTTGAATGTCAAGGGTAGTTGAATGTTAGAACAAGACTGGACTAGAGTAAGACAGGACTAACAGATGATAGAACAAGCAAACTAAGCAGAATGTCAAGGGTAGTTGAATGTCAAGCAAACTAAGCGGTACATTCAGAGGTCATTTTTAGTGAATAGAAAATGAATGAATCTAGTGTATAATATACATCTTCAGTTACCAACAGTAATATGCATTTGCATTTTTATTGACTTTGCTTTTCAACCGTTGATTACAGTTTGCCATTCATCCTGAAAGAAGAAGTCACATGAAAGTAGGAAAGGTACAGAATGAAAAATGAGAGGTAGAGAAAGGAGAGAAAATGTGTACTTGTGTGTAGCACAAACAATTTATACTTGTGTATGATATGATCAAGAACAGTTAATGAATGGTTTTTTCATTATTTGTTCCAGGAATAGTGGCTTAATTGGCTGCTATTGTGCAAGTGAGTTTTAAAATCTTCTAAATATCATTCAAAATTAGAATGGTAATAGGTGTCATACACATCACATAATCAAACACTGTAACAGTTTATCAGTGCACACATTTTACAAATGAAGTTGTTCTTGTGTTGTTTTTCCAACCTATTCCACAGATGCCAAAAGGTAGTCCTGTTGCTACGGTTGCAATCGGAAATGCTGAAAATGCAGGCTTGTTGACTGTTAGGATGCTAGCCAACAAACAGCAACCAGATGAAACAAGGCACACAAACGTGACAGGAGATATAGCTGCATAATATTTCATTTCATTTTATTAATTTAACAGATACAACAGGAGTATTACAAACTAGCGCGCACACACAGTTGCCGCTACCTATCTACTACTTTCACTAATACATGCATACTACTAACAGATACTAAAGCTTAAACTCCGACTCTAGTTCTTGATCTTCTTCTTGGGCCTCAGCTGCTTGCTGTGACAACACTTCTTGCGATATTGCAGTCAAGTAAACTGCTGGAGAAACCATCTCCATGTAAGCAAGTGGCTTGATTCTTGGATAAGATAACTTCAGACAACATTCTGCATATGGCATCTCCTTTATTGGTTCCATGTCTAAGCCAACAGAGGATTATCCAGTTCCTACATTTCACCAACTGAAGACATAAAGGCATCATAATTCAAACTCACTGCTTGGTAAATAACACAAGCAACGTTGCACTAAGCAAACTAGCAGAAGACGGTAAATCATTTAACCTGCAGGCAATTTCACTGCTACTTTCAGAGTCTGCTTTCTCAAATGGGTTCTATGATCATTCCAGACCAAAAAAACTGCAGGCAATTTCAGTGATACACAGATCAGAAAATGCTGGTTTCTTATGAGGTGGAAGAGCAGCTCCGGGAAGATCAGCACCTGCAAAACAACACACGCCTGTATGAGGTGGTTGACGATCTCGTTGAGCTGCGTCGGGCCGATGCCCAGCGCTTTGCGGCGGTGATGCCAGTGCGTGCCCATCTAGACCACCGACACCGCCCGCACGTATAGCAGCACCACCGTGCTCGGCTTGAGCTTCACCACCCACAGCGTCACCTCCCCCTTCCCCGCCGCCTCCCTGCCCGCTTCCTCCTCCACGGTCGTCGCCGTGGCATCATGTGGCCGATCACCGTTTTAGCATCACCGGCATCACCTGTTCCTGCCGCCGATGAGGATGTTCAGGTCGGGTCGGAGCTTCGAGAGCACGGTGGCCGTGGAGCCGCCGACGTGGCCAGTGCGGCCGAGCACGAGCACGCGGGCGCTCTCCTCACCGCGCGCCGCCACCTAGTCACAGGCCGTGGCCTGCCCGATCCGTCTGCGCTGCCGTCGTCGCCGACCTCATCGCCGCAGGCTTAGGGAGTGGCCTGAGTGGGGGAGATCGGCGTGTTAGTCCAGCCTCGCCTTCTGAGAAGAAGGGATGCGGCGTCGGCTGCCCTACTCGCCGCGAGTGAAGATGGGATGCGGCGCGTGCCCTACGTGCCAAAGTGAACAAGTGATGCGGCGGCGGAAGATGAGATGCGTGCCCTACTCGCGTTTCTCACGACTAGTTGCCATGTACGTGCAACGCACGTTCTCATAATTAGAGAGGCAATTTATAAGTGGGAAATGACCGTAAATCCACTTGCACGCACAATACCCAATATTCATCAATTCATTAAAAGATTATGAAGCACATATTTGGAGACAAGCCTCCCTTCCCGCCCTTACTCTCCGTTTCTGAAATACATTGTACTTATGTAAAATTAATTAGTGATAACCAAAGTAGGAGGTCGTACATATACCACGTAAAAGAACATTTGGCCTTAATAGGTTGGCCTTATTACCAAATTATTAGTTTAATAGGTTACCCTGGTTCTCGCTGTTAATAGGTTGGCCATGTTATCAAATTATTATTTTTCTTTAAGTACCAAACAAGCAACAACGCATATAATTCAATTAAAAAGTAAAAACTGAGCAAGATGCAAACCCCAAGAGATGAGACATGGGGATCAGTTGTTAGCAATAGATGGGGTCGTCAGACTTGTCTATGGTGTGATAGAACTAAGGAACAGCTTGGCAAACTGGAGAGGAAAAGCAGAACTTACGGTATACACTTGGCTCTTCAGGGAAGCAGCACGGCCGATCAGCTAACATAACCTGATGCATGCAAGACCCAAAGCTGGGGATCGGCTAAAACAGATCTCAGTTGTTCTTGCGTGCTAGCTCACGAAACTAAATTTTTACTAAGAAAGATAAACAAATCAAGGTAGGATAACACCGTATATATTGTAGATTCAAACTGCAGTCAGTGCCTTCCTCCTCCATTGCATCAGCCGTCGTGGACGGCCGTCTGGTCAGAAGCTGCAGAGATTCAAAGAACCTCAAATTCTCCTCCGCTGCATCAACTTCATGGATTACAACGTGCGCTTGAGGCTAAGGAAGTTCAACGATTAAAGATCAAAGGGGATGGAGTCATGGAGAGGCTGTTTTGGACATGTTTTAGATAGACTGACTGCAGGCTTAGTCCATGAACGTGTACTTGCAGATGGACTTGCACTAAAGGAAAGTGATGCCGCTACAGGCCTACAGCCGATGGAAGCAACTGCTTGAAGGTGACGACTCGGCGACCATGTCCAGCCCCGAGAACGTGGTCTTCTCGCAGACCAGCTTCAAGGTGTGGGTTGCCTGATACTCGGCCACCTCGTCGTCGAGCGCGGCCTCCTGGACCTCGGCCGAGAGCGCGTCGCAGGCGTGGGTCGGCGCCGAGCCTAGGGAGCCCACCGATGCCAACGCCTGGTCGTCTGTGTCCAGATAATCAGGGTGGGGAAGTCGCTGCCCGCCTGCCAGAGGTAGGGGACGGGATGGAGGGCCAAGGTGGACGCGCGGCTCCTGCCAAAGATAGGAGATAGGGCGGAGGCCGGGCTGGGCGCGTGCCACCGAGGGCGGCTAGGTCCTATCGGCGGATCCTATCGTCCAGGAAGTTGCCGGACGGAGGTGGAGTTGAACACGCACACGGACGGCGGCTGCTTCCGCGTTCGCGTCGTTTCCGGCCGCGTCGAGGAAACGGCAGGGTATCCTCGTCGTCTCCGGCCTCGTCGAGGATTTCGGCAGCGTACGGTCTCGCCGCATGGAGGACGATAGGACGGCCTGCCTCCACGTCGCGCGCGAGGACGTCGCTCGCTACGGCCGTCGAACCCCACGTGGACGCGACGCGGCTCAGCGGAGGGTGGAGGAGGTGCTCTGGGAGACTGCTCCCGGCCATGCATAACCTCCGCAACACCGCCGTGACCATCAGGTTCTCCACCGTCAGAACCATGGCCGTGCTCGCGCTGTCGCGCAGTCCGAGACGAAGTTAAGCTCGAGTTGCCGACGCTTCTTTTCTTTTTAATTGGTGGCAATCCTTTGTAATTAACCGCAAAACGAAAAGGTGGTGGCAATTTGGTCGTATTATGTGATTGGTGGGAGGGCAAAACGGTCCAAAACGGACAATGTTGAGTTGTCAAACATTGGGACGATCTGGGCCGTTTGATCGGATATTGAACGGTCCAGATTTAAAGACACAGCTCAACACAAGTTTGCTCTTTTAATAGTAGTATAGATTGATTTGGGTCACGATACAACAGGGGAGTAGGGCATAAACTGGTTGTGTTTTTTTTGTTTCGGAACGAACTGCATCAATTTTTAATCAAGGGCTAACATAAATCGGGTCTTAATCAATGGCTAAGATAAATCATAACCGACGGTTCCGACGGAACCAAGAGTTCCGTCCCAATCACCGTAAAAGAGCTCATAATATGTATGAATCGATCAGATAAATGATAGGAATCTAAATATTGTGTCCATATCATCTTTTGCATAAATATTAATGATTAAGTAATAATAATTATTAATTCATTTTTTTTGTTATTTGTAGTGAAAAATCATATTTTTTTTTTAATGCCAAACCTATGTTAACATAAACATTAATGATTAAGTACTAATAGTTTTGAATTCAAATAACAAGAAAATCAATTTTACATTATTATTGTCATTTTCAATTTAATATGGATAAATTCATATCTTTAAATCCGTAAATCGAAATTCGACAAATAATATGTATAAATCGATCAAAAATGATTAAGTAAGATTTATTATTAAGTAATAATAATTATTAATTCATTTTTTGCATAAATATTACTTCAAATTATTAATAAAAAAATTAATTCATTTTTTGCATAAATATTACTTCAAATTATTTTTTGCATAAGTAAGATTAATGATTAAGTACTAATAGTTTTGAATTCAAATAACAAAAAATTAATTTTACATTATTATTGTCATTTTCAATTTAATATGGAAATATTCATATCTTTAAACCGGCTGCTAGCTGCAACCTTCGTTCTAGGCTCTTCTTTCCCCCATTGCCCGATATATATAAACACCGGCTGCTAGCTGCATCTTCCGTATAGTGCCTCCCTACTTCCTATTCCTCAGCAAGCGAAAAAAAACATATTTTTTATTTCTCAAGTTTTGCAACATATTTGTGGTTGGTGCTTTGCAAAAAAACACATTTTTCACACTCGGAAACAATATAGCACATTCAAAAAATGTATTTCTCAAGTCTTGCCCAATTGATTTAAATATAGGAAACAATACGAGGCACCCGGATTGCCCAATTGATTTAAATATAGCACATTTAGATCGACACATTGAGACATACGATCACATAGCACCGAGACACCTCCTAGCAATCTCGTAGCCTAGGCGAGCGTCCAGAGCGGCATACTTGATGTGATAAAAGCTCAATGGAAACTCTCCCCAACCTAATGCGAGGTTCTCTTCTTCCTCCTTCTTCTTCTCGTCCTCCTTCTTCTTCTTGTTGTTCTTCTTCTTCTTCTCAAGCGTTGTGCCAATAGTAACATTGGCTAGAGTATAGAGACTCGGAAGATTAGGGTACGTTGGGTTAGGATGAACGGCCCGCTGGAGGTCGACCGCGGACGAAATATGAATTCCGTAAGGCCCCAGCATACGCTGATCGTTGTTGATAGCCGCGCCGCAGAATTTGATGGTTTTGTCCATCAAGAAGTCCTTGAGGGCCTGCGGCACCCGATCAGCGTGGCAAATATGGAACACCAACGTGTCGGTCGCCACGGAGAGTTGCAGGACAGCGGCACGCTGCCTCTCCTCGGGTGTGGCGTCGGTGAACTCGCAGTCGAGGCCCACGATCTTCATCGGTGCGGCGTCGAGGTAGCGCCTCTTGACGTCGCGGATCCATCTCTCCACGGTTGATGCGCGGAGAGTGACCACGACCTTGAAGTGCATGTCGACGGCGTCGTCCTTGTAGTGGTACACCTCGGATCGAGGTGGGGGCGCGAGTGGCTCCATGGCGCGCGGCATCGATTCGAGAGAGAAGATTAGAGGGAGGAGATGGTGCATTTGGCAAATGGCACTGTAGCTCTCTTATATAGAGCTAGCAGGGGAGATGAGGAGGCTGGCCGTACGTGGTAATTAATCCGGCCGGCCATATATGTTTCAACTTCCCAAAATCCATTAAGTGATTTGATCAACTTCCAAAATCGTCTTTTCATTCCCCGTGTGATCAACGACCAGCGCGGGAACCCAAGGGTCCTCGTTTGAACATCATTAGTCGCGGGTTGTATGTAGGACCGGGACTAAAGGGTCCTCATTTGAACGAATTAGCCGCAGACCCATTTGGTCCCGGTTTGTATCTCAAAGCGGGACCTTTGGTCCCTAACGGGCCGCGACTAATGCTTGCCGTACGCTTCGGCGTTTTCGGGGCGACGTGTCCGGACCATTAGTCGCGGCCCAGACCGCGACCGGGACTAATGGCCCGGACGAAAGGCCTCTTCTCTACTAGTGAACCACCACCACGAGGTCGTCGTCGTCGTCCACAGCGGCGTGGAGCTGCAGGCGGTGTAGACAGAGCAGACCCCCCCACCCCTGCAGTCCAGTACCCGGCCAGCACTTCTACCTAATACTCCCTCCGTTCCAATTTAATTGACTTGCTATACACCATATGTGGATGTATGTAGTATCTTATACTACCTAGTGCTGATTATTACTTATACTACCTAGTGCTGATTATTACTACTACTCTACTTAGCTTAGTTTCCAAGAAGATTTGAGACAATTAGTAGTAAGCTGCTGCAGCTACCTACAGGCAGCACAGTTTGGATAATATCAGTTGTCTTATTATTTATTTTTTAAACGAGACAAAAGACTTGACATTTTCATCATTAATTAAGAAGAAGAGAATTGGCCAGTTAATTAGCGAGAAACTAGCCGAAAACCGATACAAACACCATTGACCAGTTCATTATCAGTTGTCTTATGGTTATGAAACTCTAGATGATCTGGGGCGGCATGCATGCATGCTTTGTTTCTGTTACTTGCTGAGCTAATTATTAACCGGTACCAGTTCACTACTACGTTCGTCTGGATGCATGAGGCGTACGACTGCCAGCACCAAACTTGATATTTTTAGAGGTTTTTTATGGTACATCAGAGACAGATATATATATATGGGCCGTTCATTCACTACAGGAAGATCGTCTATGCGAGTATTTGGTTACATACACGGTCACTCCTGTAAAAGTCATGTTTCATCCTTTTGGAATTGTTTGACATTTTTACTTTTGCTGCTGCCACTTAATAAACAGAATACCGTTTAACATTTGAAATTTTACTTTTGCCACTACCACAGGATAATGACACTCTTAAAAATTGAAAGTGTATAATATTTCAGGACAGTCAAATGACTTGCATTTTCCTTGTGCACGACTTGGTCTGTGGTCTAGGAGTATGCGTCAATGCTTTCTTAATTACCCGTGTCTGTTGTTTCAACCTGGAAGGGCATCAGTTCTTCTCTGACGTGCTTCCTGTTTGATGTTTAAAGCAAAGGAAATAACAGCAGAGCTTGAACTCGTGTGTGGCTTGCATTATCTATCAGTCTGTATATATATTATCGGAACAGTCTAAGAAAGAGTGCCATGTTTTGCTTGGCTGCTTGAGTTTCACCCCTGTATTTTCTCAATAGCGAAATCATATTTATTTTTTATGTAATACCTGCCTACTTTATGGCTGCCTAGCTAAGAGATTGAGACTTTGGAGATTTTTTTTTCTGGTAAAAGGATCTTTATTACTTAAAAGTTTTATGTATTACATCCGGTCTCTACATAATTAGGATGCACAACCCAACAAGTGCAAATGAAGGCTCCTTCCTTGGAGTTATCTCTGCATGACTACCTAGCTAAAAAAGTATAAAGTTGGTAGCCTGTATAGCGAGATGGCGTTGCGTTCTGCATCAGGGGGTGATGAAAGATGTGGGTACCAGAAAATGGAAATGGAAATGAACAATGCACAACTACCAATGGTTTAACCTCTAAATTTTACTAACTCTGTTCTGATTTAATCGACATTTATATACAAATTTGTACTAGTTTAGCGCTCCCTGTGTCACTTAATATTCGGTAGGGAGGTAGTACATTGGATATGGCACCGCTTGCAAGGCTCCAGCACATCTAGCCGAACTGTAGATGGAACTTTCTCCTCAATGTACAGCTTCACAACCACGACCGATTTGAACGCCTCCCTAACATATGCCCTGTTCAAGGTAGAGCATTTCCTGCCAGAGATGTCACCAAAGCACCGATAGTATACATTTATAGTGTCTAATACAATAACCTTAAGTGACGTTGCACACTCTAGAATATGTCGTGTTAGCTCAACCAAGCTCTTTCGGGGGCAGAAACCAACGATCTTCACAATCTTGAGCTTCTCATGGTGGTGAACTGGCATTTGTCTCAGACTTGAGGGGTCTCCAAAAACCAAGTTATACTTCGACTCCGCTGATACCTGAAAAGATAAATGGCCGAGATA
Source organism: Poa pratensis (assembly GCA_947311845.1). Lineage (NCBI taxonomy): Eukaryota > Viridiplantae > Streptophyta > Magnoliopsida > Poales > Poaceae > Poa > Poa pratensis. The sequence continues at coordinate 142,895,011 of CAMZMU010000085.1, forward strand.
TTTGAGTTAATGATTAAACCACGGTTATTAAATAACCCTTGCAGCAAGAACAGGTACTTACAAGCAAGATAAAAATCTCCAAGGAAGGAGAAGCATCGACGAAAGAAACCAAGGATAAAAAATCATATTCCCGGTTGGAGCTCCATTCACTGATAGAAATATTCAACTCCTTGAGGTGGAGAAACTTGTTAGGTACCATTGGTGCATTGACTATCTGCATAAGGATGCCACATTAATATGTTCCAAGATATGGCTATTGTTATATGCATATTTATCACCTGAAATATAAGAGCATACCTCAAGACGAGAACGTAAGGTGAGAGTCTCAAGATTTGGCACATTGGACGGGAGCTTGTTGATAGCATAACTTATAACACACCTATGGAACAACTTGAGCTTCTTCATCACTTGCAGTGACTCTCCAAGTGAGAGCCGTACTTCACGACCTGAATAGTCAAAGCTGGAGATATTTGGAGCTTTGTTCTCTATAACTTGAAGACTCGAGCATTCAAACACCTCCAGGTAGCTGAGCCGCTGCAGCAGGCAAGGTATCTCGAGGCGAATTATATCATCACAGTACGTGAGTTTCAGTTTTTCCAAAGCGAATGAATTGGAAAGAAGGCGCCCTAACTCATCCCCTGTAATACGCACGTCATACAGTTCCAACTCTGTCAGGCATCTCAAACCAAGGTTAAAAGTAGGACGTAAGGAAAAATGATCAAGGCTGAGATACCGAATCGTGTTCCCGGTCCTGTCAGATAAATGTGAGCAAGGGAAGTCGTATTTCGACTTGTCTGACAACAGTAAAAGGGTAAGTTCTTCAATCCCTGGTGTAACAGCAATCTGCAGCCAACTATTGAGACGATTATAAGATTTGGTATTGTAAGGACCATAGAAATCAAGCTCCAATGCCTTCACATCAGTGCCTCTGTGGTTTGCCAGGATTTGGTCAATATTGTTGTTATACTCTCTTCTGTCTCTTTTATCATTCGCGTCCCCGGTCCAGTGGCGTAAGTTTTCTTTTGAGCAGATTGTTTCTTTGGTCAAGGTGAGATTGGGATAGCATCTCCAGGAACGCTGAAAGGCATGAGACACACAGGCAGCCCTGGCAGCATCTCGCATTGGCACTAGGGAATATATATGATGCCAGATTTCCTGCATGCAAAAGTGGCCAAGTTCAACATTTGACTCACATAGTAAAAAATATAATGGAACTACTCTTCGGGGATAATAGCACTGTAAATGTTGTTTTTAAGGTAGACATGGATGGCGTAATCTAGATAAGGAAGAGGCTAAGGATCAAAGTGCATGAAAGAATTGCTGTGCAATTTCTCTGTAAATACATCAGAATATGCTGTCTAGATTAATTGTTAAACATGATTTTATTGGAGAGAGGATTATTGGAACCCAAGCTACATGGAGCTCGGTTTTTTGATAATTCTAATTCGATATTTTTAAGTTTCCAAAAATCGCGAAAAATTCCCCGGTGTAGATATTGTTTAGATGTACAATCGTGTAAAATTTCAGCTCCAAATTCATTGTATTTTGGGCTGTACAAAAAGACAAATCGGGGGGAATTTCAAAATTTTGAAACTGTGTATTCCTCACCACCCAGATCCACCCGTTTGTGTTTTTTGTGCAGCCCAAAATACAACGAATTTGGTGCTAAAATTTTGCACGATTGTACATCTAAACAATATCTACATCGGGGAATTTTTTCGCGATTTTTGGAAACTTAAAAATATCGATTTCGAATTTCCAAAAAAACGAGCTCCATGTAGCTCGGGCTCTAAAAGAGGTTTTCGATTTTATTGCCAACATAATGTGAAACTTCTACAATGATTTGGACGGCTAGGCTGAAACAAGAAAAGGTTTCCTCTCTACATCATATCTGAGTGATGTTAGTATCGATGAAGACACAGATGCATGGATATTGAGTAGTGTCACTCAACACAAGTTCAGTGCATCAGTTGAATTGATTAAGACAACGCTGTAGTCCCAAGTTTCTCTAGAGAATATTAAATGTGGTAAGGAAGGGTCGGAACATAGCGTTTTTTGCAATAACTTTTGCTTTATGTGATTCTGACAAACAATCTATATGTCTGAAGAGACTGGGTTGTTAAGTTAAGGGACTGGAATTTGTTGGTTTGGGGAAGACAAGGGATTCACTAAATTATAATACGCTAATCCACAGTAATTATATCTTCTATAAGAGCACAGATAATTGCATGGCTCAAAATCCAGGGATTTTTTAACAAACATTCAGTGATTCCTTGATTGATCCAGATTTTCTAGAATCATACTTTATAGTGGGAAATTGCAGATATTCCACGATACCAACCCTGTGAATTTTCATCTTACTGATTCCTGGGAACTATGTATCCTGTAATGTAATAAGGCTCAGCAATTTATGATACTACTTCCAGTAACGTCTCTGAAAACACTAAGTGATTTCAAACTTATATTTTTTAGTTCATAGCCAATAATTCCAGCAAATTTATTGTACTAGTTTTGGGAGATCAAATAAGTACTCTTCTAAGTAAATTGAGATCATGATACTGTTTCGGAAAGATGTTTGAATCTGCATACAAAAATACTGAATTTAAGGACAGGAAGGAATTCATGATACTTAGTTGAAAATATTGTTAAACCAGATTGAGTGATAAACAAGCATTATATTACTTAGATCGTACATAATTATGGATGGTTCACATCTACATAATCTGCTGATTAGAATTACAGTACTTAGTTCCTTGGGAAGCAAGGTAATACTGCATTAAGGGAAAGCATAATGAACCAACTGGACAGATATAGCCAAGGAAAATGATTGGGAGAGCATTGCCTGAACTTCACGAACCGATCAGCATAGCATAGGAAAGAACAGGAGTGAGAGGTGATAACAAATTCGAGCACATGCTCGGACAGGCGAGTGTCCAGACAGTAAACGGCAATGATTTGAGTACATGCGAGCACGGTTCAAAGCAAAATCCTCTGGTTTAAGTATGTATGCTTAATTAATTATCTGTCCTCGAATAAATGACTGGCAAGCAGTACAAAGATGGACACTGCACCGATTACATGATAGAACATCACAACTAGCACGGTGCGGCATGATGACTAGATTATCTTGATTCTAGCAGCAACAATGGTGTCCATAGTTGATCTCCTGGGGGAGGTACGGAGTTGGAGCGGAGGATGTAAGTGTATCCATTCCCTTGTATTAATACAAGAGGAGCGGCTCTAAACTACAGCAATCACGGCAAATGAAAGAGATGACACAGCATATAAGGGAAACATGATAACAGGGGATCGAAATCTCATGAAACAGTTCTCTGCTGGGAAGTTGGTTGCAAGAGAACAAAGCAAAAGCTACTAAATGCTCTGGGACTTGGTAGATTGCAATAGTGCAAGATATGTTCATAAATTTCTCTTTAGCTATTGTGCTGATGCTTTCAATTGCAATATAAGACTCTCATTATCAGAACATACCTCTGGAAGGTCTGGCCCTGCATATCTTACTTCTTCGTCACCGCGAGAATTATCATCTCGTCGGCAGGGCGATCTGTTTCTTTCAGCTAATGAAGCAATTCTCAAGCCATCTGCAGCACATAAATATGACGATTAGTAGCGGGACACGCACGGATGAGTCCAATTTTGCGCGAGGACATGAACGACAGTCAGCTCCTCGCCGCCGTGCCGTAGCAGCATCTCGCCGATGCGCTGCATACAAGGTGCAGGGTGCTTGATTCTTTGCTGCTTAGCAGTTCCAAGCTGGACGAGTTAGATCAGAATATTGCCCGATCGCGACAGCCTCACCAGGGTGCAGAAGCTTTGCAATTTATATCTGGACAAGTTAGACTTGCCATGTTGCACACCAGCGCGTCAGCCTTGCCAGGTCGCATCTTCTTGTACATATGTTATGCGAGCACAACGGTCTCGTCAGAATGCAGATGAGGTGGTGGGTCTGAGAACGTTGTCCTCAACACCGGTGGGTACCGTGTCCTTGCTGCGCGGGCCGACACATCTGACCGACTAGCAAGCCTTCTCCGAGAGACTTGAGGAACAAATATCTGACTAGCAGTAGCATATTGCCATTGAAGCCATCTCGTCTTGGATCTCTTCCCGAGCAGCTTTGAAACAAAGATTGTTGGTGATCTCCGCCTAGGCAGTGGCCCAGTGCCTGCAGGAGCACTTTTCTCCTCCATTCCTAGTAATCCCAGTTAGGACAACGTAAAAATTTCCGACAGTGCAGGTTCGCTTCTGGGCGGCGCCGTTGTGCCTGCCTACCGACAGCTTTAAAATCGTATAAGTAAATTATTTTTCGCGTGCAAAAGCAGGGGCGTGCGGAGAAAAGCGAGAAACCATGCGATGCCTGCCAGGTTGCCAGTGGCAACTACAAGAATACTAAAAATATATGTACAGGAAAAGTAAAAGATAGTGGCAGCTACAGGAAAACTACTATTATTATTTCAGATTTTAAGCACTTGACATATATGTAGAGCAATGAAAGAAAAAAACACCCTAGCTAAATGCATAGCACACCAAATATTTTGTTTCATGTGGCATGTCCAGTGCTAGAAAGGTTACCGCACATCCTGGTTATGTATACTGCCGTAACTGCACATCCTGCCCCCATTTATAGGAAAATCCCAATCTGAAATCCAACTCCGAAACTTGTAAATTATTTTTCCTAACTGTATGCGAATTTGCATCTCATACTTGTACATGTTAGCACTGAGCATCAAGATTGTTCTTGCGTACCACTCCATTACCGACAGGTGTTGTCACTCTGAATTATACTGCTGCTGTAACGTAACAACTGAGTGTGATCTTTGCACTAATTTACCATTCATTTTGGGATCCCAATGAATTACAACATGGTGCTCCTACATCGAATCTTGCACTCATCCAGTCGAGAGTCCAGAACGAGAGGAGGAGATTGTTACCTTGGCGATTGTCTTCTTGCGCCGCTTTGGCTCCGGCAGCAGGTTGCTTCCGCTTCCTGCCGGCGCCGTCCAACAGTGGATCGTCGCCGTCCAAGTCTTGGCCGTCCCAGAGTCCATCCGACTCATGCTTCTCGCTTCCCTCCAACTCCGAGTCTGCCACCCTCCCCACGGCGCTGTGCAGCAGGTGCTCCGGAATCGGATCGTCGACGAGCATGTCAGGAACCTTGCTATTGCTGTTGGCGGCCGGAATCGCATGAGGGGGTAAGTGCATAGGCGGAGACGGGGAAGAGTGGCGCGATAGCGGATCTTCCCCCGGAGCGGCAGCCATGGTGGCGCTCCGGCGGCGGCGGCGGCGGTGGCGGTGCGGCACTCCGCGCTCGCTCAAGTCGTCCATCTACTGGGCCTGGACGCCTGGCCCAGCACGCGTTGCGCACGTTTTTTTTGTCATGTTTTATATTTTTCATTTTTATATATCTTTTTCTTCAAATCTATTTTGCATGTTTTATCTTTTCATCCTTTTTTAGAAGAAAGTATGAATAATTGTTTGACACATGATTTTATTTTGAATCCGTGAAAAAATATTCTTGAAACATGGAACCGTTTTTCGAGATGATTGGACAATTTTCAAATGCAAGACAATGATCTAAACATGATTTTTTAAATCCTATAAAAAATGGTTCACGATAAAATAAAAAGTGTTCACATATAAATAAAAAAATTCACAATAAATTGAAAGGTATTATCAATAACAAAAATGCTTCATGATAAAAAAAAGTATTCATGTTTTTCCGGTGATTAAATGTGTTCACCTATAATAAAAAATGGTTCACAATAAAAAAATGGTTCAGTTAAATTAAAAGTGTTCACCTATATAAAATATGGTTCATGATAAATTAAAAAATTCACCTATAATAAAAACCGGTTCGCAATAAAAATGGTTCATGATAAGAAGTATTCATGTATTTTGGTTCATGATAACAAAAAGTGTTCACCCATGCGAAAAAGTCGTTATGACAAATATGTTCGCGAAGTCAAAATATATTCACAGATAGAATAATTATTTGCGTCCTAAAAATAATTATTCGTGTATTACCGACAAGCAATACAAGAAAGAGAACAAAAAATGAAAAAACACCAAAAAAATACTCATATATTACTAAACAATAATACTCATATGTTACTCAATGAAAAATTAGTACTAGTAATAGTATATTTTGATCCTAGTATTTTTGCAACATTTGTTCTGCCCAATTATTTTACAAAAATCACTGAAAATTAACTACAGATGATAGTATTTTTATACCATATTTTACCACTCAAATGTTCATAAAAAAACCACCAAAAATTATGTAATGTCTAGTAATAGTATAGTTAGATGTCAGTATTTTTGTATAATTTTTTTATTTCCCAAATATGCTTTACAAATTCACTGAAAATCCATATTTGTCTAGTAATAGTCTTGTTAGATGCTAGTATCTTTGCAGCATTTTTTTACAGCACAAATATTGTAAAAAAAAAGGTGAAAATTCAGTACCTTTTGTTGATCAAGGATGAACACCCAATTTCATCTTGATCTTTTATTTTAGGTCTTTATTTAGTAACACAATAAAACAAAACCATGAATCATAAGTTTCTTTCTTCACTACTGCCTATGATACATGATACATTTGGTTTTTTGCATCCCTTTCTAGAGCGCAAAGCAAATATCCAATGCAAGCTCCTTTCAAGAAACACCCATCTAATCCTATAACTTTTCTACAACCAGCTAGAAATCCTTTCTTGCAAGCTGCAAAGCGCATGTAAAATCTCTAAAAATATACGTCATCTGCTCAATGAGGATCCACCGTGACAGCAACAAGACTTCCTGAATGTGAATTGTGAAATGCCAACTAATAGTCGAACACTTTAGAATATTCTCCATGTGAGGAATCCATCATCTTCCTAACACACCAATTGCTAGGATCTTTTGCATTGAGCAATGCTAAGGGTAGTAGGCTCTCACTTTATCATCTTCATCTTGTTTGAAAACCAAATAGTGATGTTCTTGGATACCATATCTGCTTAAATCCTTCTTCATGTGTTCCTTGCTAGCTAATGAATACCATGCCTAGCTGAAACTTTGGAGTCCCTGCCTTGCTATTGTATCTAGGCCATCTGCTCTTATTTCTTAACATTACCTTGTTTCTTTCTCCATAACTCTCTTCAGAATGGGTAGTCATCATTAGACTCAAATTATTCAGTCTCGTTACATGAGTCATCTTTTCATCTCTAGAATCAACTACTCCTACTGTGGAGGTTATGCCGAACGGGTATACCTGCCACGGTGGATAAAACCTGGCCCACCAAGGAGGCCCATCAGATAAAGCCGGAGGCTTAATGGAGAAGGCCTCATGGGCTTAGGCGCAAGGATAAGCTCTGGGCTGGCTTAGTGAAGTCCAAGACGAAGGCCTGGCTGCGTTCGCCTTAGGGAGCAAGTTAGGGTTTGTTACCGTGTTAGTCTAGGACTCGTGATCTAGGTCGGTTAAGGCTTTCCTTGTAGGGGAAGGCTTGGCGCCTTTATAAGCCAGCCTTCCAGCAGCCTTAGGGCACGCATACAATCTCATTGTAACCTGTACACATATTTCCTTGAGTGAATTATAGCAGCACGTAGGATCTCGCCACCGTCGTGAGATCCGAAGCTGGGTAAGATCGTGTGTGCAATCCCGTCACTGGAACCCTCTACGTTCTTCCCCACCTCCTCTACGGTACGTATGAATCCATATAGTAGTTCCGCGTTACCAATACCTCGACAGTTGGCGCCCACCGTGGGGCCCAAGGCGTCGGGAGTTTTGTTTCAGGCGGGAGCATTGGGCGAGATCGGCAAGACTATGGCGGTTGGTCGCGCCCGCATCATCAACAACTTTGGGTGCATCGAAGACGACGGGTCCTACGTCCCAGCAAACGACGCACTGGTGTCAAGCTTCGTCGTCCCCTTCGGCACCATCAACATCTTCATGGGTTTTACGGCTGAGGCGTATGGATTCCCCAGGGGATCCGCCGCCTTTTGGCCCACCCACCACCCCATCGATTATGCAATCGAGCAACAACACAGATCGGATCAGGCCTTTGTCTATCGCGATCTGAGTGACTCTGATACCCAAAGCGATTCTGACTCCAGCTCTTATGAGCTTATGGAGCCCGCCTCTCGCTTTTCGGTGTCATTGACGCATCTGGCCCTAAGCCGGCCGAATCTGACCCTGAGTCAATATTACCTGCCTTACAGACAGGAGCAGACTCAGAAGCCGGATCTGATGGCACCGCTCCAATGGCGGAAGATTCAGATCTCGATGAGCATAAGGAGGAAGACTTTGCAGCACAGGTTGCCGCGCGAGGCTATGGCTCATCCGATCCAAACGAAGTCTTAATGACTTTCCCGGCACAGATAGCTATGGAGGATGGTGCGGCCGCGGCTAAGCCAGACGAGGCTGAAGTTTCCTCTAGCATCAAACACATTGGTGACAAGGCGGAAAAGCCAGAGGATGTGCTGGACCCTAAAAGGCCTCCCCCGGCTACGCCTATTGAAGAAGACCTGGAGCGGTCAAAGGAGGAACACATGCGCGCATTGGAGCTCTCAAAACACCTTTGGGACCAAATCCAACCGCGGTTGAACTTGAGGAAAGACGGAAAGCGCTCCTGGCTGAGACTGAAGTCAACATCAAGTATAAGTTGTCCCTCCTGAACAAGGAAAAAGAGTTAATCCTAGTTGGAAAGGCTCTAGAAGAGGAAGAGTACCAGCGTGAGCGCGATGTTGAGAAATTCCGCAAAATACGAAGTATACGTGACCCTCTTCTGCATCGGGATCTGCAGGGAAACTTCGAGAAGACTTCTGCCCAAAAGCCTTTAAAGCCTTGGCAGAAATACTCTTTCAGAGTTAACCCTGATGGAGTCATATTCTTCTCCACCCCGGCCAAAAACCTAGAGGCGGCCAGGGAAATCATGGGAGACGAAGCAGTCCCAATTGAAGAGCGCCACCATTATTCTAAAATGCTCATCGAAAAGGCGGTAGAGCAGCAGGCTAAGGCGGACTCAAACTCAAAACTGGCGGACGACACGCGTCTTTGCAAGACAGCCGTTGCCGGCGGTGGGATCCAGAGGAACCAGCTGGTTCCAGTAGCCATGGCAATAAGGGTAAGGAACCCAGGAAGGACAAAGTTCCTGACAAGCACAGGGATGAGTCAAAGACTGGGTCCAATCGCCATAGTGACAAAGGCAAGGACGACCACCGGCAAAAGGATAACACACGCCATAAGAAGAATGATCCGCCTCGCCGTGAAAGAGATCAAGACAAGGACGCACGGCGTGGGAGTGACCGGCTTAACATGCCACCTCCGCCCGCAGCACGGGCAAGAGACGAAGGAAATAGGGGCAACAGAGATCCGCCTCAAAGGCGATCTCGCTCCCGCTCCCCTCATCGCCAAAGCCGTCAGGAGGAGCCAAGGCGTAGCCAATCCAACAAAGGGCCAGCCAGGGAAAACACTCATATCTCAGACGCCCGCATCCGTCTCGATGAGATTAAAGCGGCCAAAGAGGAGTCTTACCTGGGCCCTGTGTGCTTTGGACCGGCGATTCGCAAGGTGCAACTCCCATCCTCGCTAGGCAATGTCAAGAAAATTGTGGACAAGTACAATGGCATTGACAAACCGGACATATGGCTGCCTGATTACATCCACGCCGTTGGTATTAATGACGGTGATTACAATGCAGCTGTACGTTTTCTTCCACTCATGTTGGAGGGAACGCCCGGTTGTGGATCGACACTTTGCCAGAAAAGAGTATCCACAATTGGCAAGACATGCAGAAAACATTCATGCAACACTTCTCATGCACATACAAACGTCCAAAGGCTTACTCAGATCTACTAAAGTGCGCTCAAGTGGAGGGGGAGTCAAGCAGAGCTTTCATAGCTCGATGGACAGAGACAAAGAATGCATGCGAAGACGTTTCTGAGATCCAGGCCATACATGCTTTTATGAACAGCCTGAAGAAAGGCAACATGATGAGATATATGTTGCCAGCCAAAACATCAAACACCTCGGCGAGCTCTTAGACAGCGCGAACAATTACGCTGCAGCAGAAGACGACGCTCGAGCTGACGACGGCGATCTGCGCATGGACATAGCTGTTAACCCGGAAAAGCGAAACAACAATCAAAGCCGGAAAAAGAAGGAAGCCAACGATGCGCCAGGACCATCAAAGGAGGTAGCCTTTGCCAATAAGAAGGGTGGCCAGAGCGGGGCTAGCAGATGGCAGAAGAAGAGCGATGACAGTCAAGGGTCAAGACCCATTAAAATCACCTATGACGACATCAAAGATGAACCTTGTGCCCATCATAGCAAGCTTGGCAAATGCACCCATACCAACAGGCAGTGCCGCCTTAACGATGATATCAAGAAGGATCCGACGCTGGCTTCAAGGCAAAACAGTTCAAGCGCAAGAACCGTAAAGACAAGAAAGAGCAGAAGGACAACGAGGAAAGTGCTTCGGAGCCGGAAGATCAGGAGCCAAAGCACAAGAGGAGCAACAAGTTTCCAAGGGTCGAAACAAGCCTTGTCACTTTCCTTGCCACTCCTTCGGCCAAAAAGGAAAAGGCAGCCTGGAGGGAACTCAATGCCACTATGCCAGCGGTTCCCCAGTATCTCAACTGGTCCGAGCACCCCATTACATGGGACCGCAACGATCATCCTGATCATATTCCACAGAACCCAGGGAATTACGCGCTCGTTGTAAACCCAATTGTGCAGCAATGCAGGCTTTCTAAGGTGCTTATGGATGGAGGGAGTAGCATCAACATCCTCTATCTTGAAACCTTAAAGCGCATGCGCCTTTCTGAGACACAGCTAAAACATAGCACAGTCAAGTTTCACGGCATAGTGCCAGGCAGGCAGGCCAGTTCTATGGGAACAATTGTCTTAGACGTCACCTTCGGTGACGAAACAAACTATAGGACTGAGGAAGTTGCCTTTGAGGTGGTGGAATTCAAAAGTGCGTATCACGCAATCTTTGGCCGCCCAGCCTTTGCCAAATTCATGGCACGCCCGTGTTACATCTACAGCAAGCTCAAAATACCTGGACCAAACGGCGTCATCACGGTCAATGGCGACTTCAAGAAGGCGAAGGAATGCGAAGCAGGAAACGCCGTCTTAGCAGAAGCAGTCATCAGCAAGGAAGAGCTGGAGCAGTACAAGAAAGAAGTTAACACCAATGAAATGCCGGATGGTAAAAGCCTCCTTGCGCCTCGGATGTCACTTTCAAGGCCAGCTCAAACTCGAAGAAGATCGTGCTGGACAACGCTGATGCAAGCAAGACGAACAGGCGGACCTCAGTGACGCATAGGAAGGCGCGCTCGTCAAGTTCCTCCGTGAGCAACGGGATATTTTTGCATGGTCACCATCAGACATGCCAGGAGTACCCCGGGAACTTGCCGAGCACAGCCTTAATGTCGCCAAAGGTGCCAAGCCAGTAAAACAAGGTCTTCGTCGCTTCGGTCCAGAGAAGAAGAAAGCAATAGGAAAAGAGGTAGCTCGGCTTAGTGCCGCTAATTTCATTAGAGAGGTTATCCACACAGATTGGCTAGCAAATCCTGTATTAGTACCTAAGAAGGACGTGAAAGACTTGCGCATGTGCATAGATTTCACCGGCTTAAACAAAGCCTGTCCTAAAGACCCCTTCGCATTGCCGCGAATTGATCAGGTCGTAGATGCTGTATCAGGTTCTGAATTACTATGCTTTTTGGACGCTTACTCTGGCTACCACCAAATTAAGATGAAGGAGTCTGATCAAATTAAGACTTCCTTCATCACACCTTTCGGAACGTTTTGCTACATAACTATGCCTTTCGGGCTTAAAAACGCTGGCTCAACGTACCAACGGTGCATACAACGTTGCCTACACGATCAAATAGGCCGCAATGTTCACGCTTATGTCGATGACATTGCCGTTATGTCGCGAAAACGCGGCGATCTCATCGTTGACCTTCAAGAAACCTTTGATAACTTAAGAAAATATAACATGAAGCTAAATCCGGGAAAATGCTTTTTTGGCGTCCCAGCAGGAAAACTTTTAGGCTTCATTGTTTCAGAAAGAGGTCTTGAGGTTAACCCAGAAAAGATTCGAGCTATCATGGACATCAAAAAGCCTACTTGTCTTAAAGATGTCCAAAGGCTCACAGGATCTGCAGCAGCTGTAAGCCGATTTATTAGTAGGCTTGGGGATAAAGCTTTACCCCTATACAGGTTGTTGAAGAAAACTAAGACGTTCGTCTGGACTGAAGAGGCAGATGCAGCCTTAGCACAGTTAAAAGACGCCTTAGTTTCAGCACCAATATTAGCGTCTCCTCTACCACAAGAGCCGATGCTACTTTACATGGCGGCTACCAACCTAGTTATTAGTGCAGTGGTTGTTGTTGAGCGAAAGGAAGAGGGAAAGGAGCTACCGGAACAAAGGCCGGTATATTATATCAGCGAAGTCTTCTCCGAATCCAAACAACGATACCCTCACTATCAGAAGCTGGCTTATGGAGTTTTCTTCGCAGCCAGAAAATTACGCCATTATTTCCAAGAGCACCCAATCACGGTAGTCAGTAAGGCGCCATTGGGTGACATTATAAACAACACCGATGCCACTGGACGTGTGGCTAAGTGGGGAATTGAATTGGCAGCCTTCGACATCCAGTACAAGCCACGTACAGCCATCAAATCCCAGTCTTAGCTGATTTCATCGCAGACTGGACAGAAGCAATGGATGAACTTCCCCTCCCTGACGAGAATATTGGGTTATGCACTTTGACGGCTCCAAAATGTTGCAGGGATCGGGAGCTGGCGTGGTACTGAAGAACCCTAAAGGAGACAAGATGTGCTATGTCTTGCAGATACACTTCAATGCCACTAATAATGTTGCAGAATACGAGGCTCTGTTGCATGGATTGCACGTCGCAAAGGATTTGGGCATTAGCCGTCTTTTGTGCTATGGCGATTCAGACCTCGTTGTTCAACAATTAGAAGGGGCATGGGACGCGAAGAGCCCTACAATGGCTGAATACCGACGCACGGTAGACGAGTTTGGTCGGTGTTTTATCGGCTTAGAAGTCAAGCATATCAAAAGGGAGGAAAATGAAGCAGCGGACGCCTTAGCCAGAATGGGCTCGAAAAGATCGAAGGTGCCCTCCGATATATTTTGGAGCACCTGTACGTGCCGTCTATTAAAGGCGGAGATGAGGATGACCCCATGGCTTCGCAGTCTGTTTCCGTCATGCTGGTGAAGCCAGATGGACACAGCCCTACATAAATTTCCTCCTTAACAAGGAAGAGCCAGAGGATGAAGTATTAAGGCGGCAAGTTGTGCGCAGAGCTAAGGCATACACAATAATAAATGGAGAGCTATACAAGCGGAGTACCACAGGTGTATATCAACGATGCGTTTCGCCGGAAGAAGGACAGGAGATACTAGAAGAGATCCATGGTGGATGTTGCGGTCATCATGCCTCTGCCCGAGCAATTGTCGCCAAAGCTTTTAGACATGGATTCTACTGGCTCACAGCAAAGCAAGACGCAGAAGAACTCGTCAAGAAATGCGTTGGATGCCAAAAGTATGCAAGACAGCCAAAGATGCCAGCCCAGGAATTGCGCACCATTCCAATCACGTGGCCATTTGCGGTCTGGGGACTGGACATGGTAGGTCCATTCAGGACTGCGCGAGGCGGCGTCAAACATCTCTTAGTTGCGGTGGATAAATACACCAAGTGGGTTGAAGCTAAGCCCATAAAAAAGCTTGATGGGGCAACAGCCAAGAAGTTCGTCATTGAGGTTATAACGAGATTTGGCGTCCCCCACAGTATCATTACGGACAATGGGACAAACTTCGCCGTAGGAGAACTGGCAAAGTACTGTGGTGAAGTTGGTATTCGTTTGGACTTAGCATCTGTGGCTCATCCACAATCGAATGGCCAAGTTGAGCGAACCAACAGTATAATCTACAGGGAATAAAGCCAAGATTAGAGTGCCTTTGCATAGAGCAGCTGGAGCATGGGTAGAAGAATTACCTGCTGTCTTATGGAGCATACGCACAACTCCAAGCAGTGCAACAGGCTATACCCCTTTCTTTCTCATATATGGCGCTGAAGCGGTACTCCCAACGATGTCCTGCACGACACACCTCGTGTAACAGCCTACGTTGAAGCAGACGCAGAAGAAGCCAGACAGGATGGCTTAGACCTTCTCGAAGAAGAGCGTGAGATAGCGCTTCAGCGCTCCGCCATTTATCAGCAGAACATGCGGCGTTACCACAGTCGCAAGGTAAGACGGAGATCGTTTCGAGAAGGCGATTTGGTGCTTCGCCTTGTTCAGCAAAAGGAGCACAAACTATCTCCCATATGGGAAGGACCCTTCGTTATCAGCAAAGCGCTTAAGAACGGGGCATATTATCTTGTGGACCTCCGTGATATCGAGAAGAAGAAGAAAAGAGGCCGCAAAAGGAAAAGGAACGAAGAAGCAGTGCTCAAGGAGACGAAACGTCCTTGGAACATTGAGCAGCTACGTCCTTTTTACACTTAGCAATTCTATTGTAATCACACCATATATGATTATGAAATAAAAGTCTTTGGTTCCCTCAATTATTTTTATGCATGAGTTCTCGCCGTCTTTTATTTCCATTTGATCATATATTTCGATAAAAATATCAATGTTAACCCGAATTGGCTCGTGCTTGTGGTTACTCACATGATGCTTTTGCCTTAAGGCCTTACAAAAATTAAAATTGCATCCGTCTAAGAGTATTTATCTGATCGCGTATATGCTGGCTTGTCTTAGTAGATGCTTTACGCACCAAAAGCCGGCGCCGTTTCTGTGTTTAAACAGTTTGGTTACTAACCCTGTTGCCAGCGAAGTGTTCCGTGCCTTAGGTTCTGCCAGCATACGAAAAGGCTAAAGCATATAAGCCAGAAAACTTAAGACGGATAAGGAGCATAGTTTGCAAGCCTTTTAAAAATAAGTGCATGCGTCAAAACAAACATGTTCAACAGATAAAAAGGCTCCTGCCATTACAAAACATAACTTAACAAGTCTTTTGTGCCATCTTTCATGACACGCTTAATGCAAAGTTTTTCCTGCATCTTATGCAGGGGACTGAGGAGGCGAAGACGCAGGGGACTTGGATGGATCCAGCGTAGCTTCAGACTCGCCTTCTTCTTCTTCTTCTTCATTTCCGTCTTCTGACTCATCGCCATTGCCAGTGGTGGGTGCTTCGGCTTCGTCATCAGACACGTCGTCAGGACGGGGAGGCACAGGCTTCTTGGAGAAGAAGATAGACAAGTCTACCATCTCAGCAACGGCTGAGGCAAAGCCAGAGACAGAGGCATAGACCTTTTCTTTGACGAGCTCGTTGCCGTCTCTGTCCTTGGCTGGGAAACACTTGATAACGCGCCACATGTTGACTTCGGGGTAGTGGCCGCGAACAAGTCCTAGAGCAAGTTTTGCTCCGCCTCTAGCTGCTGAGCGAAGACGCTCCACCACCTCTGGGACGCAGTTCTGAAGAAGTGGCAGCAAGTTGCTGGTGTTTGTCACTTGGGGCAGCTGTTTTGGGAAGATGTTGGCGACAACGTCTCTTCCCGCAGCATACAGCCCTGACACAATTTCGCCACACTCCAAGATAAGCTCCAGGCGCGTCTCAGAGGTAAGCCTTTCCCCAAACCCAGCTGGAACTGAGGAAGGAGGAATGAAAAAAGTTAAGGCGTACTGAAGTGTTGGAATAAAGGCGAAAAGTGACAGAAATGCGAAAGTAAAAGAAGAGAGGCTTACTTAGCAGTTTCTCGTCAATGGCGGTGCTCTCATCAGCTTGGCGTTCAAGACGACCTTGTAAGCTCTGGATTAGGAGCCCATCCTTTTCAGCCTGTCGCTGCAGTTTCAGAAGTTCTGCCTTCAGTTTGTCTTGCCTTCAGCGCGCTGTCTTGGACGGCTTTAAGATTGGCCTCGGCCGTCTTTCGGTTCTCCTCCAGTTGCTTAAACAAGGCGGCATTTTCCCGCCTCACAACTTCTATATCGCCAGTCTCGCTGACGATCTGTTTTGCCTTCGCCACAACAGCTGTGAAAGACACATTGCATGTGTTGAGCATCTTATGCCTTAAATGAATAAACACAATGCATGTGAAAGAACATTTACCTTTGTTCGCCTTATTTTTGGCGACGGCTTGCTTGAGCACTTGCCTTTGGTTACTCAGGAGTACCACAGATCGCATGTAAGTGCTCGCTGCTCTGCTAAGGCAAGGGCAGTAGTAAGTAACAAAGGTAAAGACAATAAGTATAGCTACAAGGGCTTGGGGACTGAGTCTTTATCAACATTAAAGAAAGGCCATTACGTCGGCTTAGTCAAAGCACAACGTAATGCCCGGGGACTAGTATGTACATAAAGACGGAATGTTTACCTGCATCATGGCCTTCAAGGCTTTGTAGCTCTTCTTCATTGTGACGTACAGCTCGTCACAATTGTCTTCCAGATTCAATATGGTCAATGTTTGACCAACTGGCCTTAGCTTCGGAGGCGGCTCGTTGCGCTCCTTCTCATCGGCAAGCATGGCGGCGATGTTGGGTAAGATGTACCCCTCGTCGTCAAAGAGCTCTTGCTTCACCATGTTGCGGATAGCCTCACGAGTAATGGGCTCGTTCGGCTCTCTGACTGAAGTACCGCCGCCTTCCCAGCAGCGGCAGCCCTGGCCAACTTTTCAGTTTCCGTCTTATCAGGTAAGACGGCTGAGTCCAATCTATATGATGATCTTCAGATGGGCCTGGGCTGTCTCTTGTTGAACGGAGGGAGTGGGGGGAGCGATGGCTGGAGAGGCTCAGTCTTCTTTGCCTGGAAGAAATTACTTTCTTCCTCTTGAGAGGTGCAGTTGGTTTGATCCTGCAAATCACATACAAAATAAGATAACATTCATAGACATTGTTCGCCTTACTAAAGAAATTGAGGTTCGGCTTACTTCTGTACTGGAGCATTGAAGGCCGCATCTTCATCGTCCTCAATGTCGAGCACTTCGGCGTTAACAGGGATGGCTTTCTCACGCTTCCGCCTTTCTGCTGCTGAAGTTGCTGCAGTAGCTCCTGAAGCCTTTCGTTTCCGAGTCTTTGGGGCTCGGGTGCCGCTTCAGGCACGTAAAACAAAGGAGCCAGCAGATTATCCGGCAAAAGGGCGAGCTGAAATCAAAAGTGGTGTTAGTAAGGCAAACATTGTGGAAGTGTAAAAACAGTAATGGTAAATGCCTTACCTTGGAGCCGGGTTGGCGGCTGTGTACATAGGACGCTGCTCTGTGAGCTGGATCCTTTCCTTGGCAATCCTCTTAAAGCGATACACAAGGGCGTCGTGCGTAAGGTCGCTCTCACTAACACGGAGGGGATCTTTCTTCTGGTCCGTGTAGTGGCACATGAGGCCTTTGCGATCTTTCAAAGGCTGGATTCGCCTTGACAACCAACATAGGATGGTGTCTGCGCCCGTGAGTTTGGGCACAGCAGTCTTTGTTAAGTACTCAATCCGCCTTTGCATGCGACGGAGGTTGTCAGGAAGGACCTTCAGCGGTTTTCGCCCCAAGAGGCGGGCTCCGCAGGCAAAGGAGAAAAGCGAGGAAGTCCTATGTCTTTGCCTACTGGCGCCATGTCTTTGCAGTAGAAGAAGGAGCTATTCCAGCCTTTAATGGAATCTATTTTTGGCGCCTTAGGATACCAGTCTCTGCCTCTACGAAGGTTGATGCTAACTGTTCCTAAGGAAAGCAGTTCTTCCTTCTCTGTTTGGCGCTTGCAAGTAAAGCAGTACTTGAAGAATTCTAAGCTGGGCTCTATGCCTAAGTATCCTTCGAATAAAGCCATAAAGCCAGCTATGTACAAGATACTATTGGGGCCTACGCTATGAGGCTGAAGGCCATAGTAGTCTAAGACTGATTGGAAAAAAGGATGCGGAGGCAAAGACAAACCGCGAGGAGATGTGAGACGAGGAGCACTCGTTCATCGCCGGCGGGATCTGGAGCAGGGTGGCCGTACGCTGACCGCCAGTGGCAGTTCTCCTTTGGTGGGAGGATGCCCTCCTTTTCCAGCTGCGTGAGGTCCGCGTCGGTGATGGTGGAAGCTGCCCAGTTGCGGGATGATGCTTCCTCTCCCTCCTCCTCTGCCTCCGCCGCATCGCCCTCGTCGGAGGGCTGGGCATTCTTCTCTGCTTCGATGGAGGTGGCCGCAGAACTTGTCGCCGCTGCCGCGCGAGATGCAGATGCATCCGCGGTGCTCGATCCCCTCATGGCCAGATCTTGTCCCTCCGTCGCCGCCGACGCCGCTGCCGTTGCCGCTCCCGCGGTCGCATCGGAGCTCTCCATGGGTGGGTGCGCAGGTGGTGGTGGTGGAGCTCGCCGGAGTTCGGATGGGATGGGCGCGAGGAGGACGATGAACAGGGAAATGAACCAGATGGAGAAAATCAGTTCCCCTTTTATGGGGGCCGTGCGCCGCGATTAGTGCGGTGAGATAACGTCCGCGTGATTTTCGCCACGCGTCCCGCAACGGTCAGATAATGGGCATCTTCTCCCGCACGCCTCGGAGATCGTGTGCGGAAAAATAGCAGTAATGGCGTCACAACGTCTCTTTGCTTGTCCAGACTGTCGTGGACTGGCTTTGACTGCGGTGACGTCATGACAAGACTCGACGCTGACAGAATCTTTCTGCCAGATTGTTCAAAGTGCAGGAGAGTTCGGCTTAATCCTTAAGGCAGACTGAATGTCTCATTTTGGAATGCTCCAAGCTCTTCTGTCCGCCTTGCGCAAAGGCGAAAGCCCGTGTTTCACAAAGACGGCAAACGAAGAACTTAAACCTTTCCGGGGACTACTGTGGAGGTTATGCCGAACGGGTATACCTGCCACGGTGGATAAAACCTGGCCCACCAAGGAGGCCCATCAGATAAAGCCGGAGGGCTTAATGGAGAAGGCCTCATGGGCTTAGGCGCAAGGATAAGCTCTGGGCTGGCTTAGTGAAGTCCAAGACGAAGGCCTGGCTGCGTTCGCCTTAGGGAGCAAGTTAGGGTTTGTTACCGTGTTAGTCTAGGACTCGTGATCTAGGTCGGTTAAGGCTTTCCTTGTAGGGGAAGGCTTGGCGCCTTTATAAGCCAGCCTTCCAGCAGCCTTAGGGCACGCATACAATCTCATTGTAACCTGTACACATATTTCCTTGAGTGAATTATAGCAGCACGTAGGATCTCGCCACCGTCGTGAGATCCGAAGCTGGGTAAGATCGTGTGTGCAATCCCGTCACTGGAACCCTCTACGTTCTTCCCCACCCTTCTACGGTACGTATGAATCCATATAGTAGTTCCGCGTTACCAATACCTCGACACCTACAGAATTGTGTTTGATTATGTTATGTCCCCTTTCCAAGCTTCTTGGCTCTCTCATTCCTCCTTATCTCTCTAGCCATTCTCAGTTGCTCAGCCTGTGAGTCCTCATCTGGTCTATCTTCAGGAATTGGATCATTATCTAGAAATTGGTCATGTGGTGCATCTTCAGTGGGAATAATTATTTGTTGCTCTACTTCTTTAGTTTTAGCAACGGTTTGATGCCCTGCATCTTCAGCAACAACACAAATAATGCTTTTTCAGAACCAACAACATGTTCATGCTCTTCTTTTGAACAACTAAAGGAGCATTCACCCACCATGCATCTTCAACAACTAAAATAGACATAACTTCTTTAGAGTGAACAACATCATTCGTTCTAACTATAAGTTTACTAGGTGGTGCAACTCTTGGAAATTGATGGAAAATCATCTACTACTTATGTGTCCACAACCTACACCTTTTATCATTGGAAACTTGGTATCTCTCTGCCTGGAATAATTTTCAGCAACCTCTAGTATGTCTGCCTCCAACTCGTTTGACTCACACGCTTCCTCAATGCCGGGGAGAATAGTCGGTGGGTCCTTCGACTTCACTAGATTCAGATCTGGTGCCGACAAAGCCGATGAAAACGTTGTGTGCGCCAAAGTGCACGATCGTGGCGCTTATCAGATTGTAAGCGGGCAGCATCCAGGTTTAGTCGTCAGGGACGATGGAATAGCTGCCAAAGTTAAGGAGCCGACTAACGGCGCTCGTCCTGCTGACTTCTCCAAGGAATCCCGCCAAGAACTCGATTCCAACCTTCACTTGCCCCATAGTTGCCAACTGTCATGGTATTTTCGACATGCTATCCATAGGGGGTAGCTAACGCCAAGGATTGTAGGGCAATGTGCCGACGGAGGTTATTTAGAGCGGGATTGGCACAATACATACCCAGGTATTGAGGCAGTAGGAGTTTTTTCTACTGTCATAAAGTTCAAAAAAAACGTACCCAGGTTCGGGTCCCGTCGATGGAGTAGCCCTGTTATAAATCACTGATGATGGTATAGATTGCCGCGGGCTTAGAAATTTAGGCGACGAGAGTTTCTAATCTCTATCTTGAGCATCTTGCCCTAAGGTTGTCTTTTAGGCTGGTTTTACATAGCGAGTTGGCCTAGGGTTTACAAGTATCCCGAGTCAGTTCAGTACAGAGTTCTACTCTAGTCCGGCAAATCATGTCATTTATTCTTGTTGGAGAGCCGGTTTGGGCCTTCTCGTGCAGCCTAGGGTTTCATCAACACTTAGTCTTCCACTGACGCCTGACATCCTTGCTGATATCAACGCTTGCTGGCCATCCTGATCCGCTTAATTATGTCCACGCCGTGGGGCTATCTAGTTGGTATTCTTCCGACAAGTCGTAGTGATGATAGGTATCTATCACCCATCTTGAGAGGGAGTGTTAGAGTATGAATTAATGTAGTAGTAGTGTCGTAGACTCGTAGGAGTGTAGAATATTCTAGTAGAGTGTTGCAGGTCTGAGTTAGTATCTACTCCCTCCGTTCCAAATTATTTGACTTGGGTTTGTGTAAATACGGATGTATCTATACTTGTTTAGTGTCTAGATACATCCGTATTTGGACAAACCCAAGTCAAATAATTTGGAACGGAGGGAGTAGCAGATACTATAGTATTCTATTGTTCAAGTTAAGATATAAGGCTAACTTGAGTTCCTCAAATCACAAAACCTCTTCTTAATTAATGAATAGAGGCAAAATGTTTGTCTCCGTTTCAGGAAAAAAAATAGAGCCGGCCCTGCACGTCCTAGCCTCACGCCGTCCCGTCTCATCTCCTGTTCGCCATAGCGAGAACCCGAGAGATGAAGGGAAGCGCTCCCAGCTCAGCATGTACCAGCAAGTCTACACACACCCGCGGACTCCTGCGGCCTCAGGGCAGCGAGCACTAGCGGTCTCTACGGTAGGAGAGGAAGGAATTATTTGTGTAAAATATCATAGCATGATCAATGGCAATGTATCCAGCAGTTTTGCGTCATTAGGCAGTTGTATTAAGTTATTAAGAATATACCGGTACATGACCCCAGTACAGCTCTGGCAACTTATGTAAGAAGCAAACACATCACAGCTAGAACTGCACAAATGAATATTGATTAACTACAAATCTACAATGTACTCGGACCTCTAAATTTCACAAAGCATGACACTGGCTGCAAGGACCAACGGCCGTTAACTGAACTGTAGATGGAACTTTCCCCTCAATGTACGTCTTCACAGCCGTGATCGACTCCCACAACTCCCTGATATACTCCTTGTCTAGGGTAGGGCATTTCCTAAAACGGTTGTGGCCAAAGAACCGATATTTCGGATCAATGGTGGTTAATGTAAGGTGCTTCAGTGACGTTGCACTCTCTAGAATTTGCCATGTCAGCTCAACCAAGCTCTTTTAGCAGCAAAAACCGGTAATCCTCACGAACTTGAGCTTGTCATGGTGGCGTTCTGGCATTTGCCTCAGAGTTGAGGGGTCTCCAAAAATCCGGTCATAGTTTGATTGCACCGATACCTGAAGATAAATGGCCGAGCTATTTGAGTTAATGATTTCACCACCTTTACAAAATAATCATTGCAGGATGAAGAACAGTGACTTACAGACAAGAGAAAAGTCTCCAACGAAGGAGAAGCATCGAGGAATGAAACCAAAGATAAAAAATCATATTCCCGCTCGTAGGTCCAATGTTCAATATGAATATTCAAGACCTTGAGGTGAAGGAATTTGGTAGGTACGATAGGTGTGTCGACACTCTGCATAAAGATGTCCAAGATATAGCTGCTGCAATATAACATATTTACCACCTTAAATACAAGAGCATACCTCACGACAAGACCATAAGGTGATAGTCTCAAGGTTTGGCGCACTGGATGCAAGCTTGTCGATAGCATAACTGATGACACAGCTACTGGTTAGCCTAAGGTTCTTCGCTTGCAATGATTTTCCAAGTGAGATTTGTACTTTTTCACGACCTGTAAAATCAAAGGAGGAGAGATTTGGAGCTTTGATCTCTATGGCTTCAAGTCTATAGCATTCAAACACCTCCAGGCAGCTGAGCCGCTGCAGCTGGCAAGGTATCTCGAGGCGAGTTATATCCTCACAATTTTTTAGTATCAAAATTTCCAGAGCATATGAACTGGAAAGAAGGCGCCCTAGATCATTCTCCGCAAGGCGCACCTTATGAAGAAACAGCTCTGTCAGGCATCTCAAGCTAAGGCCAACTGTGGGACGTAAGACGCAGTTACAAAGACGGAGATGCCGAATCGTGTTTCCAATCCCGTCAGATAAAAGTGAGCAAGGGAAGTTGTACTTTGTCTTCTCTGACAACATGTAAAGGGTCAGTTCCTCCAGCACAGGTGTAATAGCAATCTGAAGCCAACTATCGAGACGATCATAAGATAGGGTATTGTCAGGACCATGGAAATGAAGCATGAATGTCTTCCAACCAGCGCCTTTATGGTTTGCCAGAATATGATCAATAGTGCTGTTATACTCTCTTCTATATCTTTCATTATTCGAGTCCACTGTCCACTTGCGTATTCTTTCTTTTGAGCAGATTGTTTGTTTGGTGAAGGTGAGGTTGGGATGGCGTCCCCAGGAGCTCAGAAAGACACGAGACACACGGGCAGCCCTGGCAGCGTCTCGCATTGGCAGTTTGGAACATAAATGGTGCCAGATTTCCTGCACCCACAAGTGGACAATTTCAACATTAAAAATAATACTCTTCCTCATGGATAATAGTGTACAAGACTTGCTGTGTAAATGCTGTTTTTAAGCTGGACAAGGATGGCATGAGCGGGATGAGGAAGATGCTAAGGACCAAGAGTGGTATAAGTTAGCTGTGGCAGAGGCGAAAGAACAGCTTCAAAGGGTTCTATTAATCGCATACAGAAAAAGAGTGGTTATAAACTGCAGCAATCACGGCAAATGAAAAATAGGACACAGCTTATAAGAGGGGAACTAAATCAAATCTCGTGAACCAGTTCCCAGACCAATGCATTGGGAGATGGCAGCAGTTAAAGATACAATTTTCTTTACCTGTTGTGCTGGTGTATTTTTCACTTGCAATAGAACCTACCTCTGGAAGGTCTGGACCTGCATATCTTACTTCTTCGCCGCCACTAGAATTGTCATCACGAGTCCCCTTGTGCTCCCGCAGCATGGACATGAACCGATTCAGCAGCCCCATGATATCCTCGAAATTTTCCGCTCTCCTCTGCCGCTCCCTCTCTGCTACTTAAATTCAGCTCCGGTAGCGGATCCCGCCCTATCTCAAATAGATCTGTATCCAAATCAACTGGCGCGCTTCAGCTGCTAGTCGGGGGAGAGACGGAATCGGGGTAGGAAACCACCAACCCTAGGGCTGTATGGATAGGGCCAGGGCCACTTAAAAGGCCGGCCCAAGCTCTGAAGCCCGACCCAGTTAACTGGCCACCGTCTACCGCTGTCCGCTGCTGCCCTCTCAACCGGACGCGGGCAGACCTCAACGGCCGAGGGCCCGCTGACGGTCGTCTTCTCCGCCGCTCACGCTCTTCATCGTTCCCGTCTAACTCGTCTTGCCGCGTGCCTTCCGTCTTCATTCTCCACCCTGATTACAACATTGGACACTGTTTCCTCAACAAAAAAAAACATTGAACACTGGTTTTCGAGGTATGACCTTTAATTTCGTCATCATCCACTGTTTAGTTAATCCGCAACTCAGATTTTGGGTGCACGTGCACAACATCTAGATCCTCCCTTGCAATGTGCACATTCGATAATCTGATGATTCGACAACCTTGTTTTACTGTTGGTTCTGCTTCAGTGTTCGGAATATGGTGCAAACTAAGAGGGGTGCCGACGATGATCTCACAGAAAATCTCACGGAAAGATCTAAAAAGAATAGAATCTGCACTAGTGAAGCAGATACACTTGATTCATCGATTTCAGGTCTATTTCACTTCATTTTGCTGCACATGTTTTTACAGTTCTAATGGAGCACTCACAATTGCCTTCTCTCATCTAATGTATGTTTGTTTAACTAGGCAAGTTACATCGGGATAGCACTTCGGCAGAACAAACTGAAACCGACTCTAGTCAAAGTGTCTGGAGTGAGCTCAGTGAAGAAGTTACTTCAAAATTGTCTAGAAATATTGTCTCCATTGCTTTGTGTGCTGACTATGGTGTTACATTCTTCTAGTCTTATTTGTTTTAAAATGTTTATCTTAATCTTCCAATGCTAGTTATAGAGGATCAAACTTACAATATTGTGCAGGAAAAACAGTGATATATGCATGCTCGGGCATAGCCATACAACGTCAGGTTCTTTGTACGAGGTTTTTGACTTCAGCAAGTTTGGTCAGAGCTTTCGACAAAAGTAAGAGCGAAGGCCATGAAATCCTGGAGGTTGGTGCTGCCAATCATCCTTCACTTACTTGTTTGCTCAAGTTAACTGTCACCATTTTGTACTATCGTTCTATATCATTATAGATCCTAGTGTGCCGCGGAGGAAAGGTTTCCAGAGTGTTATTGGGGGACCATAATTTGGATCAGGGAATTGCCCTTGTCAGCCTAAAATTCTTGAGCCTTGGTGTTTATCCAGTGAATCTCTATCACCACCTGGAATTTCTTTCATGTACCAAGGTAGTATCTGTAACACGTGCGGCCACTGGCGAACTAATGGCCAGAAGTGGGGTACTGACCGATGATTCAAGTGGATCTGAAAATGGCAGAGGGCTAATGTTCTCTACTTGTAAAAGCTCCGAGGTACACTTGCCCTTTGGTCTGAGTATTTTGATATGGCACTGAAATGTAGATTTGATGCATAAAAAGTACATTTTTCTTATGCAAGTCCTGTTCCCTATCACTTTTGTCTCACCCGTATCTTTTTTTTAACACACCTGTCACTATTATTTGCTAGGCATGGGAGGGTGGTGCACTTTTTGATTACGATGGGAACTTTGTTGGCATGAACCTTTCTTTGGTTGAGGAAAGGACCTCTTTCTTGCCAACGAGTATAATTATCGAATGGTTGGAGCAATTTCTTCCAGATATGGAAGTATTAAATAAGATGGTCCAGTATGTCTTAAGTACCTCCATTTATTTGCATCCGATGTTTGTCTACAACTTACTCCTTCTCACTTCCTACCTGGATTTTTTCCTTCTAGTAATACTTGATTGATTGGCAAACAGCTTTCAAAGCTTATACATTTTGCAAGAATCTGGATTGTTCCTTTTGTAGATTTGTCTATAGTACTTTTAGTTTCTTCAGTTTTCATTGTTTCTCCCGTGATAACAACTTGCTTATTTTCTGCCACTACCAAGAACACTCACATTGTTTCAATACTGAAACTAGTAGATTTTCTAATTTAAGTAATGTTTGATTTGTTCAGACTTGAAATGTGAAGGGTTTATGATAGTCTCCTGGCCCTGGAGGGTTTGTAGTAATTGCTCAGTTCTCCACGCACCTGCTGTATTCAGATGCGCCGCCTTGGTCATCTAGGGTTGTTGATTGCGCAGTTGTACCTCCGTGAGGCGTTGGTCCTTAGCACTATGAGTGTTGCACTACTATCTTCCAATCTGTGCTTAATATCCTTGTCTAAAAGCAGCGCGGAACGATGGAAACCCTGCTGCTAGACATTGATTGCGGAGCAGCTGTTTGCTCTGATACAGATCATCCTGGCATAAGTTGGTTAAACTATTCTTAATTATAAAATAAATAGGCTCTTGATTCATTGCTTGCTTGCTACAGGGTACAAGTCTGTTTTCATACAGGCAGACGAATAACTTGTTCATAAGAGGCAAACTTATTTTTCTTAACGACCAGACTTTTATATTTGTACAATTCTGTTTTTTCAGATGTTGTGTATGAATGTGCTATTTTCATCCATTTTTCTTCTGATTGCAAGTTTACTACTGCCCTTTTGCAGTAATGTAGAAGTACAGAGGCGTGATATTCAGCCTTGGCCTTATATCTCCTATCTAAGAGGTGAGCACCTAGCCAAGCCAGACCATTAATTATCGTGCTATTATGGAAGTCTTCGTCCACTATAATGATAACCTTCTCTAAAATCCTCACAAGTGGTGCAAATTCAGCCTTTTGAATTTGTGCTTTGATAATAACCAAGCTACTTTAGCCTTTTGTAGTTGTATTTCTCATAACCTCAGTTCTCATCAGCTAACCTTATTACACTACCTTCGTGGGTGTGTTTGATTTGGGCATCTAGACAGATTTGAGGATCTAGACTCCTCGGGTTATCCAAAGTGATCAACAACTATTATCAGTGGTGAGTCAATGATTGTAGTTTGGTCCTGTGTTGCGCCTCATTTACAGCTTTCCTCTGCCGCTGACACCTACTGTGTCATTTATCATTTGAGCAGAGGGCTTGAAATTGGTTAATAATTTTGAAGATACTTTTGGTGACGTATATGGTTCTGGTAAAGGTGTCTGGAGACAACTAAGCAAAACAGTCTGTTATAATTTACCCCGATTGGTTGTTTCGCTGGCTTCATTCAGCGGTAATTTCACAGTAATGTACTATTTACTATTCCACATTTCAACTGGGCTATCAGTCAAAACAGTGGTATACTGGTATGTATGCAGGACAAGCGAGGTTTTTTGCATGCACAGGCTTATTTATTGAATGGAATAAATGCACCCCCATTCTTACTTCAGCAAGTTTGGTTAGGGATCCTAACGATGGAAACAAGATTGCTGAAAACTTGAAGGTTGGTTCACGACAGTCAATCTGGTCCCTTACATTTTCTGCTTAGGTCTCACAGTGCCATTTTCAGATTACAGTTTTGCTTCCAAACAACCAATTCAAAGAAGGGATACTGCAACACTATAATTTACACTACAATGTTGCCCTTGTCGGTGTCAAGGATTTCCATCCTCTTCGTTCAGCTAGAATTCTGGAAGAAATGTGGGATCCTAAAATTCTTGAAAATCCCCATGTAGTAGCTGTGGGGCGCTGCTTCGAATCAGGCGTGTTAATGGCTATACGTGGAACACTAACTAGCTGGTCGGGCACACTTGATTACCAAGATCTTAGGTACTCAAGTTGTAAGATCACTAAGGTTAGTACTACTCTTGGGAATATTCTTAGGTTGCATATCTAGCTTGATGTGCTAAATCTGTCTCTTCAGCATTACAAGTGGCAACTTCCCCATGCAAACTGCTTTAATGTGACTTTTCGTTTGCTAGGCTGGGATTGGAGGGCCCCTGATCGACTTCAGTGGGAGATTTGTTGGCATGAACTTCTATGATAAGAAAATTGGAACCCCGTTCATGTTTCGGCGCTGTATTATTCGAGTATTGGAACATTTTGAGGGGAAAAGGTATGTAACCTTAGACTTCTTGTTTGGCATGTTCAAGCGCATGTCATGTTAAGCATACATATTCAGGTTTCATATCAGTGCATGACTTCCACATTTTGCGTTTTCTCGAAAAGAATACTTTCTATTAAGTGTGGCCTTAGTTTGCTGCTGGGTTTGACAGGACTGTTGATGGAGTTGGCAGAGATGGTAAACCAATCAGGTATGCATTTTTCTCTACTTATTATTTGATGTTTTGCTTAAATAAAGTTGCCAGTAACATTATCATGTTTGGAAAACTGTCAAATAACCGAAACAGGTGGCCTGTGCCCATGCCGTGTTGGCGCCATCCGGACAATGAGATCATAGATTCGCGCCCACCTGGCGACGGGGAAACATCTGGGAGATTCGGATTCACATATGTAGATGGAGAGAGGCTCGACAACCATTAAGATGTCCTTACGCTCTTGCTCCACTTTGCTAGGCTTGTGCTCTCCATGTCGTCCAAAACACTGGGGCAGTGGGGCTCTCAAATGTTTGGTAGTTTCTGTAATAGCTGAATATTTTACACGTGTTTCGAAAGCATTTATAAACAGACGGATGAATCAGTGCAATGTCGTAGTTGTTCATATGTATTGTGTCACTGTCAGTCATAGTCAAGGTTGTCTACATGTTCACTGGATCTATATGATTGAAATTTCTCTTGTTACTGAACTGTAATGTCAAGTGACATCATCAGCCTTAGCACTATTGGACGCCTAAACTTCCTTTGGAGGTAGCTCCTTCATGTTCTGAAATGTGGAAACCAAACAAAAAGATTCGGCCACCAACCACTGGAAGTATCTGGACCAGATCTCCCAGGTTATGATACAGACAAGCAGCGGGAGCTACGGCACTTATTGTAAACAGTGACACACTGTTGGGAAAGAAGGGTTGATATTTGACCTGGTATACTAAAAACTAGCGGAAATAAAATAAGGTATTTATAACTTCATCATATTATCAAAGGCATGCATAATGTTGTAGATCCACATGTATAATGTACCTTTTGATGTTTGATTAATTATTTGTGAGTATTTATTATATTATTTCCTAATTGACTAGTTAATAAACTTGGTACAAGAATGTAAGTTCAACTGTTCAAGGCGATGCATGACTATGCACATACATGTTAAACATTCGGTTTTCCTAATTCTCAGTCGATTGAGAAATTAGTTAATTCTCAATCGATTCTTCGTCCGTTGAATCTGGACGCTGGGATTAGTACGCCGTGTAGTTGTTTTCTCGTATGTGCAAGCGACAACTTTAACTGGGCCTTTAGTTTGTATACCTTCTGGGCTTGGCTTCCACGTACGTGGGCCTTTTTCCTTTGTTGCTTTTTTCTAACGTGTGTGCTTCCTCTCATGTTTGTCAGGTTGGATTTTCCTATTTTCTTTGTTACTTATATTCGTTTGTACTGCTTATTTCCCATTCGCTTTATTTATATTTTTATTTATTTAATTTTTTCTTGGATTTGTTTCTTTTTTTTACATTGTGCATGTTATTCTATTTTTTTAATTCTCTAGTAACGTTGTATTTTATTTATTTTCCTTGCTTCAATTATTTTTAAATTTGTATTTTATTTTTTAATCTTTTTCTCATTGTCACCAAATGGTATAAGTCTTGTCTTGTCCCGGTTTATGAGTTAGTACACTCTTGCCTTTTTTACGTACGTGTGTGCGTGTTTTTTATTTTCTATGTATTCTCTTGTAGCATTGTATTTTATTCTACTTTATTTTCCTAGCTTCAATTATTTTATATTTATATTTTTACTTTTGTAGTTTTATCTTTTTTACCAAATAGTATAAGTCTTGTCTTGTCCCGATTTATGAGTTAGTTGCACATGCCATTCGGTATATAGCTAAAAACAGCTGCAAGTCGAGTTGCAATTTAATTTTTTCGTAGTTGCAAGTCGGGTTGAAATTGCGAGTTTTCTAGTTGATAGTGGGGTCGATTTGAGTTTTCACAGTCGCATTTTTTTGGTTTTATCTGAGCCAGTTGCAACTGTACGTGCAACTGAGATTTTTTTGTCTGAGGCAACTGCACTTACAACTGAATTTTCTTCTTCTTTTGAGCCAGTTGCAACTACACTCGGAACTGAATTTTTGTTTTTTAGACAGTTGCAACCATAGTTTAAAAAACCGGACCGGTGATCGAACCGGTGAGGCTGTCGGTTCTGGTTTTTACCGGTCGGACCGCCGGTTCACCGGTTCACTGTCCGGTTTTTTAAGATATAAAGTAATATTTTTTATAAATACTGCAATAAATAAAGCAATATATATATAAAAATATTTCTAACTTGCAGTTTTAGATAATAATAATAATATAACAAATAGTCAACGGATGATCATCAACTTGTCAAATCTTGCAACTTTTGGACTCCTAGCCCCGAGCAACAAGCCATATTCAAAGAAAAAAAAGGCAACAATAGCTAATGAGCCAAATGAATAACACGCATGTATGCATGGTGCATGCAGGTCAAGCTGGAAAAGCCGCGTTAGCTACTGTGATAACATATTTGTAGTAAACTTTTGTTGATATAAGAAGTATTTGAACGTATCTCTTGTTCTGTACGTCAATGATTAGCAGGTCTAGTGGTTAATGCAGTTGCTCCGCTGTACGCGGGCTCGAGAGGTCCATGGTTCGATCCCCGCTTCAGCCATATTAATTTTGCCAACGCGCACAGGTCACTGAACCGGTTGGACCGGATGGCCGGTTTTACAGCCGAAACCGGTGGTTCGACCGCGGTTTGCCCGGTTTATTCCGGTTCACTGGCGCGGCCGGTCCAGTGCGCCTAACGAACCGGCTGGGGCTCTGGTTCCGGTTTTTTCCGGTTGAACCGGCGGTCCGGTCCGGTTTTTTAAACTATGGTTGCAACTGCATTTAAAACTGAGATTTCTTTTTCTTTTTCTCTCAGCAAGTTGCAACTGCACGTGGAACTGAGATTTCTTTGTTTTCTCCTAAGCCAGTTGCAACTACACTTGTAATTGATTTTTTTGTTTTACTATGAGCCAGTTGCAACTGCACTTGCAACTGAGAGTTTTTTGTTTGAGTTTTTTTTTCTTTGAGCCAGTTTCAACTCCACTTGCATCTGTGATTTTTTTTTTTTTTGAGCCAGTTGCTGTTGCATTTTTTTTCCGAGCCAGTTGAAACTGCACTTCCAACTAAGTTTTTTTTGTTTGAGTCAGCTGCAACTGCACTTTCAACTGTGATTTCTCAGATCGTATTTGCAACTGATATTCTTTTGTTTTCTATGAACCAGTTGCAACTGAGATTTTTTTTTCTCTGAGCCAGTTGCAACTACAGTCGCAACCGAGATTTTATTTTATTAATTTTAGTTTTTAGGCAGTTGCAACTGCATTTGCAAGTAAGATTTTTTTTTGTTTTCTTTTGAGCCAGTTGCAACTTCACATGCAAATGAGATTTTTTTTGTTTTTGAGCCAGCTGTAACTGAGTTTTTTTCTCTGAGACAGTTGCAATTGTAGTTGCAACTGATTTTTTTCTGAGCCAGTTGCAAATGTATTTGCAATTGAGTTTTTTTTTGTTTTTTATGAGCCAGTTGCAACTGCAATTGCAACCGATTTTTTCAGTTACTTAAAAAAAAATTGAATCTATTTTATGTAACTTTTTTTAATCGAATTGCAACTGCACTTGCAACCGAGTTCATTTTCTTACTCCGAGCCAGTTTCAACTGCACTTGCAACTGAACTTTTTTTCAGTGATTTCAAAATTATTGAATCCATTTTCTTTAATATTTGTTTAATCCAGTTACAACTACACTTTCAACTGAGTTCTTTTTTTGTTTTTCTCTGAACCAGTTGCAACAACACTTGCAACTGAGATTTGTTTCTTTTTGCAACAGACACTTTTTTTTAATGTTTTTTCAATTCTTTTTTTCATTTTTTGAATCCATTTTCTATAAGATTTTTTTCGTCTAGTTGCAACTGCACTTGCAACTGAGTTCTTTTTTTTTCTCCGAGCCAGTTGCAACTGCATTTGCAAGTGAGATTTTTTTGTTTTCTTTTGAGCCAGTTGCAACTACATTTGCAAATGAGATTTTTTGTTTTTGAGCCAGTTGCAACTGAGTTTTTTTTCTCCGAGGCAGTTGCAATTTCACTTGCAACTGATATTTTTTCTCTGAGCCAGTTGCAATTGCACTTGCAACTGATTTTTTTTTTCTGTGAGCCAGTTGCAACTACATTTGCAATTGAAATTTTTTTTTCTATGAGCCAGTTGCAACTGCATTTGCAACTGATTTTTTCAATTACTTTTTAAAGTTTTTTAATCCAATTTCTGTAAGATTTTTTTAATCCAATTGCAACTGCACTTGCAACTGAGTTCCTTTTCTTTCTTCGAGCCAGTTTCAACTGCACTTGCAACTGAACTTTTTTTCAGTAATTTCTAAATTATTTAATCCATTTTCTTTAAGATTTGTTTAATTCAGTCGCAACTACACTTGCAACTAAGTTCTTTTTTGTTTTTCTGTGAACCGTTGCAACTGCACTTGCAACTGAGATTTGTTTCTTTTCTTGCAACAGACACTTTTTTGTCTTTTCAATTCTTTTTTTAATTTTGAGAAATCCATTTTCTGTAAGATTTTTTTCATCTAGTTGCAACTGCACTTGCAACTGTGTTCTTTTTTTTTTCTCCGAGCCAGTTGCAGCTGCACTTGCAACTAAGTTTTGTTTTCTTTTTTCTCTGAGCCAATCGCAACTGCACTTGCAACTGAATCTTTTTTCAATTATTTTTATTCATTTTCCTGTAAGATTTTTTTAATCCAGTTGCAACTGCACTTGCAACTGAGTTCTTTTTAGTTTTTCTCTAAACCAGTCGCAACTACACTTGTAACTGAGATTCCTCTGACCCTCTGGTAGCCAGTTGCAACTTCACTTCCAAATGAGATTCTACCCGCTGATTGACGGTTTTTTCTTCTTGTTTTTGTGGGCTTGTTTCTGTTTTTTAAATGCATTTGTTTTTTTGGATTTTTATTTTTAACTTTTCAAAATAATGTTGAGTTTCAAAGAGATGTTAACGCTTGTCTGTGAGAGACTAGGCGATATGCCCCGTGGGGGTTTTGTCTCTATGTTTTTAGAGTGTTTTATGTTTTAGTTATTTTATTATTTATTATATTATTATTTCTGAACTGAGTTGCACCTTCATTTTACAACTGAGATTCGTCTATCGCTGATAGCCAGTTGCAACTGGACCTGCAACTCGGATTTTTTTTAATATTTTATTGAATTTGTTTTTAAAATTTTACCCAATTGCAACTGCACTTGCAACTGATATTCGTGTACCGTTGATAGCTAGTTGCAAGTGGACCTGCAACTAGGATTTTTTATTATTTTTTAATTTTCTTTTAAAATTTTACCCAATTGCAGCTTCATTTGCAACTGATATTCGTCTACCGCTGATAGCCAGTTGCAACTAGACCTGCAACTGGGATTTTTTATTATTTTTCGTTTTTTCTAAATTTTACTCAATTGCAAGTGAATCTGCAATTGAGTTTCGTGTCTTCCTGATAGCCAGTTGCAACTGTACCTGCAACTGGAATTTTGTAATTATTTTTAGAATTTTACCGAATTGCAACTTCACTTGCAACTGGATTTTTTTAGTTTTTTTTTTAAAAATTTTACCCAATTGCAACTTCACTTGCAACTGAGATTCGTGTCCCTCTCATAGGTAGTTGCAACTCGACCTACATCTGGGATTTCTTACTTTTTTGAATTTTTTTAAATTTTACCCAATTGCAACTTTACTTGTAGATGAGATACATGTCCCCCTGATAGCCAGTTGCAACTGGGATTTTTTATTTATTTTTGATTTTTTTAAAATTTTGCCCAATTGCAACTGATATTCGTCTACCGCTGATAGCCAGTTGCAACCGGACCTGCAACTGGGATTTTTAATTATTTTAGGATTTTTTTTAAAAATTTACCCAATTGCAAGTGAAGCTGCAATTGAGATTCGCGTCTCCTGATAGCCAGTTGCAACTGGACCTGCAACTGGGATTTTTTTAATTTTTTTGAATTCTTTTTAAAATTTTACACAATTACAACTTCACTTGCAACTAGATATTTTTTGAGCTTTTTTATTTATTTATTTATTTTACCCAATTGCAACTTAACTTTGCAACTGAGATTCGTCTCCCCCTGATAGCCAGTTGTAACTCGACCTGCAACTCGACCTACAATTGAGATTCGTTATGCCTTCTCTGCAAAGTAGAATTGCAACTAAGATTTGAAATTGAGATTTTGGAGTTGTAAGAGCAACTACAATGTATCGCTTGTTTTATTGGTGCCATAATTATTCTCCCGGCCATTGGGAAGTTGTTAAGTAGAATCTCCATCGATGGACGCTTATATATGGGCATCGACGCAAAACTTTGCGCCGGCCGCCTCATAAGATTTACTTTTTTTCTGCTCGCTTGTTTCTGACATCGACACAAAAACAAATGAATCAGTTAGATAAATAGGCGTGTACCAGAGGCAAGCGTCGGGACCGTGTACTCTACCATGGAGGCTAAGATTACTTTTTCTGCTCAACTGTCCAAACTAGCGTCTAGGTAGGTCAAATGATTTTTTTCATTTACAAGCAACATTGTAAATTGGATTTTTTAGGTGCTTGTAACTTTGTAAGGAAGAGACAAGAGAGTGAAGGAAAAGTATCGTGCATGCACAGCTACACCCTACGACAATGGCAGTATTAGCACATCACATTTTTTATCAGATATTAGCACAACACGTATTACCAAATACGTTATTTTAAGCCTCAAAAACAAATACGTTATTTGAATCGTGGAATACAAAAACAGCCAACGAAGGCCCAGCAGACCATACGAAGCTAAAATGGGCCCAACTCAAGTGATCTGAACGTACGGTGCACAAATCCATCGGGA
This sequence comes from Poa pratensis, assembly GCA_947311845.1. Lineage (NCBI taxonomy): Eukaryota > Viridiplantae > Streptophyta > Magnoliopsida > Poales > Poaceae > Poa > Poa pratensis. The sequence goes on from CAMZMU010000085.1 coordinate 142,929,613, forward strand.
GCGTTCAGAAAAACGAAACGATCGGAAGTCATCGTACGTGACTTCAGGCGATTGAGAATTAGACTATTTCTCAATCGAATGAGCACTAGTCACACCCTTAAACAATTGCAGTTGCAGAGCATCCGTTCTCTGAACTCACTAGCTTTACTGCATTCAGTGAACTAAGAATCAATGGAACGTACAACACATTCATTCACAGAGTTCAATTTCTTCGCCTCCCTCACTTTCATCATCCAGCTCACTACAAGAGTTACGGCTTTCTCTACTCCTCCTTGGTGGCAATGCAGCCCTCATCATGGTGGCATACTCCTCCCTGATAGCAACAAGTGGATGTGCATGCTTCTCAAGCAACTGGCTTCCGCCACCGTAAGCTTCCCTGAGCACAACTGTCTGTGTACCAAGCACCCTAGAGAGGTAAAAAATGCCCGGGTGACGCTCAAACACCTTGGTAAACTTCTGCGGCATGCCAAGCAGCTTCCTCATGTTGCTCACATTTTGGCGCTCCGTCCTCTTTGCCAATGTGAGGTGCAGCAGCTCGTGGAACACCCCGACGTTCCGCTTCTCCGACACATCGGTGCGGCGGTCAAGGCCCGAGGCGTCGGCGTACGGGCTAGTGTACGGCAGCGCCTGCCACTCCCTCAGCCAGTCCATACACTTGCTCCTAAGGCCAAAGCCCCTCGTGAAGCTCACCGGGAACGGGAGGCACGTGGTGTCGTCACCGGCAGCGGCAGCACCCTTCTCGAGTTCAGAGACGGCCAGCCGGTCGTCCCAGGAGAGGAGGCGGAGCCAGACGCGCTCGTCGCCCTCGGGTTGCTCGAGGGCGAAGTGGTCGGGGTGGCGGCGGAGGATTGATGCGCGGTAGTCGCGCGGAAGGCCGAGGTCCCAGCGGAGAAGGTCGACGGTGTGGAGCGGGAGGGAGCGCGGCGGCAGGGTGAGCATGAGGAGGCGGCGGAGGCGGGCGAGCAGATCGGGTTCCGTGGCGTTCAGGCAGTCCAGCTCCCGACGACGGAGGTCGAGCGCCGCGTCCGTGAGCGACACGCCGCCGCCGCCGCGCCGGCGAGAGAGCTCGAACAGGGTGCGGTACCTGCGGAGGAAGGCGAGCACGGCGTCCGCGGAGCCGAACAGCTTGTGCACGGACTTGTCCGCGAGGAGCTCGGGGCAGGAGATGCGGTGGCCGGGCCGCGTGGACACGAGGTCGAGCAGGTGGTGGGCGGAGCGGAGGTGGCGCTCGCGCAGCACGGCCCCGTCGAGCGCCCGGTCTTTGACCAGCTTCAGCTTCACGTTCACCAGCGTCGCGCGCTGCTCCGCCGCGAAAAACGGCGCCTCCCACCATCCCGTCCTCCTCCCCCTCGCCGGCCGCAGCAAGTGGCCCGCCATGTGGTGTGGACCAACCAAACTCGCGTGGCGGGGGATACACAGTGGAAGAACTACACAGGGCGGTAACTCGCGCCGCGATACCTTCCGAGCTCCTCAATTGGCGCCATGGCCGTAGCCCCTTCCGAGCTCCTCAAATGGCGCCGCCGTAGTGTATTGCTGGAACGGAGGACACTGAAGAAGTCGTACGACCACGAAAAACGAAGTTGCTAAGTGGGCCTGTGCACTGTGCTTGGGTTAGACAGGAACGCCATAACTAAGAAGGCTTTCCTGCGTCGTGTAGCAAACCCGGCCCATGGTAAAAAAAAACTGTTCTGAAATCTCTCGTGCAGTCTGACGCCGCCGTGCCCTAGATCGAGGCAGAGCTGCCGGCGTTACTCCTGACAGTTGTCTTCTCCGGTGCTTATTGATGAATATTGGTTTTTTGCGGTACCACGGATTCCGACCCCGACCGCGGTAAGTCATGCTTACAATGTCCAAAGTTGAATTAGGGAATATGCCGCAAAGTAAGAGAGCTGGCGATGATGATCTCACAGAAAGCTCCCAAAGGAGAAGAAAAATCGACACTGGCGGAGGAGAGACACTTGATTTAATGATGTCAGGTCTGGTAGCACTTCATTTTTCTATACATGTTTTGTTACAGCTCTATTGGATGACATACAGAGCACACACAATTGTGTTCCGCCATGTTATCTTAACTAGGCGAATCATATCGCGATGTCAATTCGGAAGAACCGATTGACAGGTTTAGAGACTCCGGCCAGAGCGTCTGGAGTGATCTCAGTAAAGAAGTTACTGCAAAGTTTCCTAGAAATGTTGTCTCCGTTGCAGTGTCTGATGGTTACACTGCTGCCATATTCTAGTATTCTTAGTTTCAAAATATTGTTCTTAATTCAGAAATGCTAGTTACATATGTTTACAACGCCGACATCTTGTCACGTGCTTTCTCACTTCATCGAGTTTGGTTAGAGCTTACAATGGTAAGAAGGGAAGGCCATGGTAGCCTGAAGGTTGGTGCTGCTAATCATGCTTCGCTTATTTTGCTTCTTTGCTCAAGATAATTTTCAGTTTGTCACCGTTATGTACTCTTCTCTTGCTGTCTCATTATAGATCGAAGTGCGTCGCGACGGCGATGTTGCCAAAGGGTTATTGGGAGACTATGATTTCGATCAGGAGATTGCTCTTGTCAATATAATGATCTTCTCCCTTGGTGTTCACCCGGTGGATCTTGATCATCAGGTGGAATTTCTTCCCGGAACAAAGGTAGTAGCTGTCGCGTGTGCCGATTCTGGCACATTAATGGCCACGACTGGGATACTGACCAGTGATTCAAGCCGATCTGAAGATGGTAAACAGCTTATGCTCTCCAATTGTAACATCTCTGAGGTACACTTGCACTATGGTACATGAGTATTTTTGTTTGTAACTATATGCACTGAATTATATAGCTCTGAGGCATAAAATTAACTTTATTTTTTGTTAGGCTTGGGAAGGTGGGCCGCTTTTTGATTGTGATGGGAACTTTGTTGGCATGAACCTTTTTCTGGTTGGGGAAGGAACTTTTTTCGTGCCAAGGAGTATAATTATCAAACGTTTGGAGAAATATATGCCGAAAAAGAATGTTGAGACGGCCAGGTATATCTTGTGTATTTCCATTTATTTTGCTCACCTATATGTGTCCATCACTGAATCCACTTCACCCTTCCTGGATTTGTTTTCGAGTAATACTTGAGCACAATCATAAGGTAAGCCATATTGATTTCCAAACAGCTTTCAAGTCTTATAATGTGGACAGTAATAGATTTAATGATCTTTTCCTGACCCTAGAGGTTTTTATGGTGGAATCGCTCAGTTCTCTGCAATTCTATTCGTGTATATGTTGCCTAGTGATTTTTTGGTCCATTTTATTTTTATGCATGTGGATGTAATTCATGGCAAGTTTACTATGTCTTTTCACAGGCCTGTAGAAAAACAGAGACAGGTGCAGCCCTGGCCCTATTGCACCTATCTAAGGGGTGAGTGCACAGCAGATCATTCGCGCTATTGTCCGATTTCGAGTAGAGATTTCTTGCACCTGAGCTCTAGTGCTGCCGCTACTTTAAAAAATTCGAAAAATATATTAAAAGTTTCAAAAAAATCTAAAACAATCATGCATGTTCTCGATGATGTATCCTATAGACATGCAAAATCACAAAACAAAATACGTTGTCTTCCCACCTACACAAAAATGACAAGTTTGTAGGCTGGTTTTAGTTAACAATGCATAGTTTCAAATCTCCAAATTTGTCATTTTTGTGTAGACTATAATATAAGATTTTTGCATTGAGATTCTGCATGTTTGTAGTATACATCATTGAGAACATGCATGATTTTTTCAGATTTTATTGAACATTTTAAATACTCCCTCTGTCCAGAAAATCTGTCGCGAGGATAGCTACGCGATTGTACTAGACATGTTCATTTTTCACGACAGTTTTAGTGGATTGGAGGGAGTATAATTTTAAAAGTTTTAAAATAGAGGGGTCACTGGAGCTCCTCGGCGTTTCTAATAATATCGTTTTTTAAGAGCCCCTCATGGCCTCGGTGCTAATCAGCTTGTTAGAATATATGTGTGTGTATCTAGCCCTTTAGTCTAGTCTGGCCCATCTAGGCCCATGTAACTTTTGTATATGTCTTTGTTTTCAATAGAGAAAAGTTCAGTTGGCATATTTGACATGGTATCAGAGCGAGGTCACGTCCCGACCTAGCTCCGGCTCGCCGCCGCCGCTGCTCCGGCAAGTTGCCGAACGGTCGCCGCTGGCTCTTCTCCCGCCGTCTTCGGTCTTCATCGCGGCCGAGCTCTCCTCGTTCATCTCCTCGTCACCCCTCGCGGCCAAGCTCTTCGCCGGCTCTTCTCCTTGCGGCCAAGCTCCTCGGCCGCTTCTACTACTTCTCCCGCCGCCGCCCCGGGCTCCGTCGTCTCCCCAAGCCCTGCCGCGCCACCTCGCGATCTCGATCCAGATCGATTTGGTGAGTGCTGACTTATCCGGTATCATTCCCGTAATTTTCCGGATTTGCTACCGGACTGTGGAAACTGCTACTGGACTCTCCCAGTTCTCACCCGGATTTCACCCGGTGTTGGCCCGGAAATCTTTCCGGATTTTTTCCGGTGTCAGGCCCGGAATTTTCCGGACCTGAATCCGGATTTTAGTTCTTGCTCGGTATCAGTCCCGGAATTTTCCGGACCTGAATCCGGATTTCTTGCTGCTTGCTGCCATGGCCAAGGATGGCTCTATTTTCTCTAGTGACATCAAGCTTGATGGCTCAAATTATAGAGAGTGGGCATTCTCGGTCAGAACTATGGTGAGAGCTGCTGGTTTTGATGATCATTTGACTGATGATGCTCCGGCTGAAAGAGTTGATGAAGCCACGAGGAAGAAATGGAAAAATAATGATGCTAAAGTCATGGGTGCTTTAATTCTTAATGTTGCTCCTTCACTGCGGATGAGTCTTGAGCATCATTCAACTGCAAAAGAAATATGGAAGTATTTGGAGAACCGATATCTTCAGCCCAGTGGGGCACTTCGATACTCTTTGTTGCAGAACTTGCAAAGTCTTCAACAACATGATTTGTCCATAGAGGAATATTATGCAGCCTTCACCCGCATCAGTAGTCAGCTTATGTCGATGACTCCAAAAAGCCGTTCTGGGTGTGAGTGTTGTGTGGCCAAGGAAAATTATGAAGCTCAGTCTTTCATGTATCAGTTTGTGATGAGGCTTAGGCAGGATTTTGAGAATAACCGCACTCAACTTCTCGGTCGTCCTGCACCTCCCTCTCTGGATGAAGCTCTTGCTAGTTTAATTGCAGAGGAGACACGTCTTTCCTCCCTTGCCTCAGCTCCAATGACTCACACCAGTGTTCTTGCTGCTCCTCGGGGTCCTTTCAGAGGCTCTTCTTCAGGAAAATTTTGTTCTCACTGCAAAAGGATAGGGCACACAATTGACAGTTGCTTTGTTCTACACCCAGAGTTGTGGGCCGAGTATCAAAGAAAGTTCCCTGCTCAGCAACAGCAGCGTCAGTTCCCTGCTCAGCAACAGCAGCGTCACCCATCTAGCAGAAAGTCTTCAGCTGTTGCAATCAGTGAACCACAACAGTCACAGCAGCAGCCAGCAAGGAGTGCCTCTGTGTCTGCTGCTTCTCAGTCTGCTTCTCGTGCCACTCAGCCGTGGGTGCTTGATTCGGGAGCCTCGTTTCATGTCACCTCAGATCGCTCCCAGCTTGTGCAATGTCAGCCACTCAAGGATGGCGCCTCTGTTCACACCGCTGATGGTACACCTTGTTCTGTTACTCATCAGGGTTCGCTTTGCACATCCAAGTTTTCTGTTCCAAATATTTCTCTTGTCCCAGATTTGTCAATGAATCTCATGTCAGTTGGTCAAATTACTGATATGGACTATTTTGTTGGTTTTGACAAAACATCTTGTTATGTGCAGGACCTTCAGAGCAAGAGGATCATTGGAACTGGCCATCGCCGTAGAGGATCCACCTCCCTCTACGAACTTGACACCCTTCATCTCCCTTCCGCTTCCGCATCGTCTGCTTCATCCACATCAAGATCAAATTCGTCTTTTTCTTTTGCCAAGTGGCATCATCGCTTAGGTCATCTATGTGGTTCTCGTTTATCTGAACTTGTTGGACAAGGGGTTTTGGGTCGTGTTCCTGTGGATGCTGGTTTTCATTGTAAGGGTTGTAAGCTAGGTAAAAGATACAACTTCCGTATCCATCCAGCACCACTTGTTCTAGTCGTCCCTTTGATTTAGTGCACTCTGATGTATGGGGTCCCTCTCCTTTTGTCTCAAAGGGTGGTCACAAACATTATGTCATATTTGTTGATGATTACTCTCGCTATACTGGGTTTATTTTATGAAACATCGTTCCCAGTTAAATTCTATCTATCAAGCTTTTGTTCGCATGGTTCATACTCAGTTTTCAAGTGCTATTCGTGTTTTTCGCTCTGACTCGGGGGGGGGGGAGTACCTCTCTACATCTTTTCGTGAGTTTCTCTCTTCCGAAGGTACTCTTCCTCAGCTCTCATGTCCTGGTGCTCACGCTCAGAATGGTGTTGCCGAGCGTAAGCATCGTCATTTAATTGAGACAGCTCGAACTCTTCTGATTTCCTCTTTTGTCCCCACTCATTTCTGGGGTGAAGCTATTTCCACGGCAGTGTATCTCATAAATATTCAGCCCTCCTCCCGTCTCCAAGGCAAGTCTCCGGTGAAGTTTTATTTGGTTCTCCTCCCACTTATGGTCATCTTCGTGTTTTTGGTTCTACTTGTTATGTCCTATTAGCACCTCGCGAGCGGACCAAGTTGACTGCCTAGTCTGTTGAGTGTGTTTTTCTTGGGTATAGTCTTGAGCACAAGGGGTATCGCTGCTATGATCCTTCCGCTCGTCGCATTCGCTTCTCTCGGGATGTTACTTTCAATGAGAATCAACCTTTTTTCCATTCCTCTTCCATTCAACCTTCATCCTCCACTTCCCTAGAGTCCACCTCCTTTCTCTCACTTCCACCGATATTTTCCTCGGATGAGTCAGTCTCTGATCAAGACACACCTTCTTCACCAGCCCCACCGTGTTTGGATCCGTTTCCTTTCATTATAGTCGTCGTCCTGTCGTTTCATCTGAGACTCCGTCATCTATTCCTCTGTCTTCTTCTCCTCCGGCCAGTACCACTGAACCTTGCACTGATGAGTCCTCTCAGACAAACAGGTATGCCCTTCGTGATCGCTCCACTCTTGAGCTTCCAGACAGATATAGAAATGGTTTCTGTGCAGGGGCAGCTTGTGAGCCTAGTACTTATGAAGAGGCTGTCGTGCTACCCGAGTGGCAAATGGCTATGTCTGAGGAGCTTGCGGCTCTAGAGGGTACACATACATGGGACATGGTACCATTGCCTCCCAGATCAGTTCCTATCACTTGTAAGTGGGTATATAAAATCAAAACCAGGTCAGATGGTTCAGTGGAGCGTCATAAGGCTCGACTTGTTGCAAGAGGTTTTCAGCAGACTTATGGGAGAGATTATGATGAGACATTTGCTCCAGTTGCTCACATGACCTCTGTTCGTACTCTTATTGCTGTGGCTGCAACTCGATCATGGAAAATCTCACAAATGGATGTGAAGAATGCTTTCCTTCATGGTGATCTACATGAGGAAGTTTTTATGCAGCCACCTCCGGGTGTTGAGGCCCCTGCTGGTCATGTTTGTCGCCTTCGCAAGGCACTTTATGGGCTGAAACAAGCCCCGCGTGCATGGTTTGAGAGATTCAGTTCTGTTGTTCGGGCTGCTGGTTTCTCTTCGAGTGATCATGACCCTGCACTTTTCGTTCATACTTCTGGCAGTGGTCGTACATTGCTTCTTCTCTATGTGGATGATATGCTAATAACTGGAGATGATCAGAAGTACATTGCTTTTGTTAAAAGAAAGCTAAGTGAACAATTCAAGATGTCAGATCTAGGGTCTCTCAGTTACTTTCTGGGAATTGAAGTTGATTGCACGGATGACGGTTACTATATTTCTCAGTCTCGCTATACTCAGGATTTGGTAGCGCGCTCGGGTCTTACTGATACTCGTATTGCTACTACTCCAATGGAACTCCAGTTACAGTTGCGTTCTACTGATGGCATTCCTCTTGAGGATCCATCCCGTTATCGGCACCTTGTTGGCAGCCTTGTATACCTCACCGTGACAAGACCTGACATTGCCCATGCAGTTCACATCCTAAGTCAGTTTGTTAGTGCTCCTACCTCAGTTCATTACAGCCACTTGCTTCGTGTTCTTCGATATTTGAGGGGAACATCATTTCGCCGGTTATTCTATGCCCGCACAAATCAGCTCCAGCTTCATGCTTACTCTGATTCTACTTGGGCGAGTGATCCTGCTGATCGTTGCTCTGTCACTGGCTATTGTCTTTTTCTCGGCACCTCTCTTATTGCATGGAAGTCTAAGAAACAGACTGCAGTGTCACGCTCTAGTGCTAAGCCGAACTAAGAGCACTTGCTACTACTACTTCAGAAATTGTCTGGCTTCGTTGGTTATTGGCTGATCTTGGTGTCTCATGTGATGCACCCACAACCATTCTTTGTGACAGCACTGCTGCTATCCAGATTGCAAATGATCCAGTCAAGCATGAGTTAACCAAGCATATTGGTGTGGATGCTTTCTTCACACGCTCTCATTGTCAACAATCAACCATTCATCTCGAATATGTTCCTTCGGAGCTTCAACTTGCAGATTTCTTCACAAAGGCTCAAACAAGAGAACAACATAAACTTCATATTCTCAAACTCAATGTCGCTGATCCACCTTGAGTTTGAAGGGGGGTGTTAGAATATATGTGTGTGTATCTAGCCCTTTAGTCTAGTCTGGCCCATCTAGGCCCATGTAACTTTTGTATATGTCTTTGTTTTCAATAGAGAAAAGTTCAGTTGGCATATTTGACACAGCTAACCTTATTATACTATCTTCATGGGTATGTTCGATTTGGGGATATAGACAGATCTGGGGATCTTGACTCCTTGAGTTATCCAAAGCCTTCAGCAGCTACTATCAGTGGTGAGTTAATGCTTGTAAGTTGGTACTGGGTTTGCCCTTGTTTACAGCTTTGTTCTTGCCAATAACAACTATTGTGTCGTCTATCACTGAACAGAGGGCTTGACATTGGTTAATACATTTGAAGAAACTTTTGGCGGCCCATATGGTTCTGGCAAAGGTGCTTGGAGCCAACTCAGCAAAACAGTTTCTCAGAACTTAAGTCGATTGGTTGTGTCACTTGCTTCATTCAGCGGTAATTTCACAGTAATATGCTACTTACTACTTACTATTACACATTTGAACTTGGTTAGCAATCAAAACTGTCGTGTATGTGCAGGAGAAATGAGGTTTTTCGCATGCACGGGCTTATTTATTGAATGGAATGGGTGCACAATCATTCTGACTTCGGCGAGTTTGGTTAGGGATCCTAACGATGAAAACAAGATTGCTGAAAACTTGAAGGTTGGTTCACGATGTGGTCCTTAACTTTTTCTGCTTAGTTCTCAGTTTCACACACAGTGCCATTTGCAGATTGTAGTTTTGCTTCCAAACAAACAACACAAAGAGGGGATATTGCAACGTTTCAGTTTACACTACAATGTTGCTCTTGTCGCTGTCAAGGATTTCCGTCCTCTTCGTTCATTTAGAATTCTTGAAGATCGGTTTAATTACAAAACTCGTAGAGATCCCAAAGTAGTAGCTGTGGGGCGCTGCTTCGTATCAGGAATCTTAATGGCTACTTGTGGGAGACGAACCGACTGGTCGGGCATGCTTGATTACAGAGATCTTAGGTACTCCAACTGTAAGATCACTAAGGTTAGTACTGCTCTTGCGGATACTCTGAGTTGACATATCCATCACATGATGTACTAAACCATATCTCACTTTTGTTTGCTAGGCTGGGATTGGAGGGCCTCTGGTTAACTTCAGTGGGAGATTTATCGGCATGAACTTCTATGATAAGAAAATAGGAACTCCATTCATGTTTAGGGACTGTATTATTCGAGTGCTGGCACATTTTGAGGGAAAAAGGTGCGCACACTTGGAATTTCAGTTGGGTATATTCAAGTTCCTGTCATTTTTAAGTGTACATATTCTTATCTTAGAATCAGTGCATGACGAGACATTTTGCGTTTTTTCTAAAAAAAAGTACTTTCTGAAATCTAGCCTTAATTTGCTACTGTAGGACTGTTGATGGATTTGGCAGTGATACCACACCAATCAGGTATACTTATTTACTTACCATTTTGATGTTTTGAATACGCAAACTTTGCCGATAACGTTACTACATGTGGAAAACTATCTAATAACAGAAACAGGTGGCCTCTGCCGATTCCATGTTGGCGCCATTCAGACGACGAGCACGAAGACTCGTTGCCACCTGGATATGAGGAAACATCTGGGACGTTTGGATTCACATATTTTGGTGGAGTCAGAGTCGACTACCATTAGATATCATCCCCGCTCCTCTGCTCTGTTTGATGCGCGCTCTCCATGTCGTCAATCTGGTGTGCCTGTTTGTTTGAGCAGTTCAGAGTTCTAGCCATTAGATGGAGACAAGTCGACTAACATTAGATGTCCTCATGCTCTGCTCTGTTGGACTTCATGCTTTCGATGTCGTCCAGTTGGTTTGGCTTGTCTTCAAACCATGTTCTAACGTTTGTAATAGTAGTTTGTTGTTTATTTCTGAATGTGAATGGACCACACTGGGGCTCTACCCAATTATCACTAGTTTGTGTGGTTGTTCATCTGCATCGTGACAGTCATAGTCCAAGACATGTTGACTGAATCTGTATGATTTACGTTTCTCTTGTTACTGAAATTGTAATGCTGTGCAACATCATCAGCCATAGCAGTATTTGACGCCTAAAAAGGAAATAGTGCTTAAATCATACCTAAAGAACTCAGCAATCAACCACAGCCAAAAATCTGGACCATATCTCCCAGGTTCTGATACATACAAGCAGCAGGAGCTACAACCCTTCATGTAAACAGAGAACTGTGACGGAGCTCGTTACAGATCAGACACTGCTTGAACCTGGAAGGTATTTCCCAGGATCCTCTACAGCATCATGTACCGCACCACCAAAGCCATTAAACATAAATCGAAGATAGATAGGTAACGTAACCGCCACAAGAAATCAATGGATCGGACAGAAAGAACACATAGAACATGTTGCTATTACAATAACAAAGCTCTCGGTTCCATACAAGAACGTAGTCAGCACTGTATTTATTTCAACAAAGAGAAGAAAAAAAAGAGCACTTAACACTTAACTAAGATTGTAGCAGTTCTAGTTTCTCAAAACACGAATATATGCATGAAGGTCCATGAAAACAACATAGGGCGACTCGAGTAGAGCTCATACTAGCTACACGACTCTTCTAGCAGTGTTCTCTATTGGTATTGCCTCCCTGGCCCGTCCCTCCCCTCGAAGGAAGGTGGGGCTGCGCTGTTGTAGTTACCGCTGCCTTGGTAGCCCGGGTTGCCTCCTTGGCCTTGGTAGTCTGGTGCACCGCCACCATAGCTAGGACCACCACCTTGGTAAGGAGGTGGCGGCGGGTTGCTACCTGGGAAAGGGGGCGGCGACGGGTTGCCACCTGGCCCTCCTCCACCCTGGTATCCAGGGTTGTTGCTTTGGTAGGCTGGGCCTTGACCACCAGGGTTACCTTGGTAGCCAGGGGGTGGTGGGGCATTCGGATAGTTTGGTGGTCCACCTCCGGGACCATAGCCCGACTGTTGGTTTGGTGCGTGGGGCTGGTAATTTGGTGGCGGCCCCTGTGCAGGGGCATTGGAGGAGCATCATGGGCTGGCATTTGGTTCTGCCCTGGGGGTGGGGGTGGAGGAGCCTCGTAACTTGGTGGAGCCGGCCTTCTGTCAAAGCCCCCCCTCTGCCTATTGGGGTCAAAGCTGCGAGGCCTGTCGTTGCGCCGGTATCTTTCATTGGCACGAGCATTGTTCCTCACCCACTCCTCATGGTATTTGGGGTCGTAAGCAACAGGTTGTCCATTTATAAATGGTTCTCCTGAAATACAAGAAAAGGCATTAGATACACCAAGATCTCTTAACCAAATGGACACCGGTGAAAACTGAAAATAGTGCACAAACTCATCCAGTGAAGAAACAAATGGTCAAAACGTTTAAGCTAGTGCACAAAGTCATCCATCGAAGAAACAAATGGTTAAAATGTTAAAGCTGCCACCTCAAAGGGCTCAAAGGCCAGGACAGCAGCAAACACTGTATATGATATATCTTTCCCAGCACATATTTGCACTTTTATCTTATATACGGCGATCCATAACAAGACAACTGCAGCACAAATATCATACCAAAGATATCATACCAATAGGAGGACGATGTACACTTTTGATCAACAGTAGGAACTACAGAAGCGATCACACTACCATATAGCTCTAAAATCAATTGTGTAATGTGTAATATTCAGGTTTCATCATGAGACAGAAGTTTGTGGTTGGTAACATTACCAAAAAGTAATAATGGCCAACATAAGCTCCTACTTCAGTTGGCCTCTTCGTTTGGGCTTATTTCGGCTTTTTGGACTTTGGCTTATAAGCCAAAAAAGCTCCTAAATAGGTGCTTTTGGCCTTTGGGCCCAAAAGTCTAAACCAAAGGGTTTTGGCTTCCAAAGCCAAAAGCACCTATTTAGGTGCTTTTATGGCTTATAAGCCAAAGTCCAAAAGCTAAAATAAGCCCAAACAAAGAGGCCTTAAACCAAGTTGTCACCAACCGCCATAACTTTCCTAGTTGAATAGATATCATACATACTGGTGACATCCTTTACTATATACTGTAGGAATGAAGATACAGAGAGCAGCCAAGATTATACTCTTAAGACTAAAAATACCACAGCATACCAATGATGAGATGTTCATCGCTAAACAGTTTACTGCTAACTAGAATACAAAAGGGTAACAGAAGCAATCAGCAGCAGAAATAGGATACCAGCAATGATAATTAATCAATCGATGGAACAGGAACATGTAAAGCATGTCTTAGGCCTTTCAGTAAAAATATAATCCCTAAAAGAATGTGCTAGAGGAAAATACAGCCTCAAATAAAATATTATATCAGAAATCACAAAATTCTTAAATCTAGAACATGCAATTAAAATAGTCATAACACAAAATCATAGCTGCATCAAATATTGGTAAATCTATCAACTAGTTAGCGGAAAAAGCAACAGCCATTTCAAAATATTATAGTAAGGAAATTTAGTCTGATACGATGTACATAATCATTACCTCCATAGTCCTTATTTTTTACATCCAGGTATGAATCAGGAAGAACCCAACGGACCCTAGGCAACTCTGGAAATGATGTAGCGGCAAGAGTTCAGAACAAGACCATTTGAGGTCAGATTCATAAGAATATCATGTACAAAGAATTTCATGTGAGGAATTGGGGATCAATACCTTTCAGTTTTAAGGAGACTTCCTCGGACACTAGGGCTCCAAAAGCAAAATAATACTTAGTTGACACAGAGTAGATCTTCATCCTTGCTTCTTCATCACTAGAAGATGGAGTCAAGATACAGTTATTATAAATAACTAGAATAAATTACATGTTACTGAGACAACGAAAACATGGAGAACTCAGTCCTATTGTCCTCACATCCATGTTTTGCTACAGTTACCAGAGACAAACAAAAACATGAAGACATGGTAAAACTGCAACAGATGTCCAAGTTAGTGAACTCATGGTGCTAGGCTCAAAAAACTAAAAGTACCAAACATGGTCCTCAAGTATGACTCAACATCAACACAAATGATAACATGTTATTCCTGAATGAACATGCATAAAGCATCATGTAAATGATAAAATAACACATTTTCTAAAAACAGGTAGGTAATATAGATTTCTCACACTTATCCAATTCAAGTCATAAACCGTCAAATTGATAAAATAACCTACTACATATCTATAAACTAAAATAACCTAACTGCCTCTACCCAACTTCAACTTGTTTCCTTGCCCACTAAATTCCAAACACTTGCAAATATAGCTGTGCAAAAGAACGAGACCACACCAACATGCGCCGACTAAATTAATTCTGTCACAAGCCCACAGACTCCCATATTCAATGATATACATAGAAAATATTGAGCAGCACGGGACAATCTCTAATAAACCCTGAATAGAAAATCGTACTAATATTTCAAAATGGGCATCGAATAATCGCCTCTATTCAACTGATATTCTCATTTCAAACATTCATGCGATCATTGTTAGTTTATTGAGAACCGCAAAACATAACAAAACCCTGACAACTGAAAGTTGTAATTTGCATGTTTCTATACAGAAGAAGGGGGCTAGTATCACATCAAACGATAGCACAACATCTACATCAGCACCTTAACATTCCTCGCCCGAATTCCATCCACAGCAACCAAATCGAAACATAGGCGCAATAAAACATCACGGACGAGAGGGGCGCATCTGTGCGGGAGGGAGATGGTGGTACAGGAGGGCCATACATACCTTCCGACGACCTGGGCGAGGGTCTTGATGTAGGAGTCGATGATCTCCTCGCGGGTGACGTCGGGGTTGGCGGAGTTTCCGGGGGGCGGCTCCATGACGACGAGCCAGTGCTCGAAGTCGCAGCCGTCGAGGAGGATGGTCTCCTTGGGCGGGCGGTTGCTCCAGTTCGGGGACGAGTCCCGGAGCGAGGAGGTCGCGGGCTGCGTCGCGAACCGCCTGGCCCCCCAGGGTGCCGGGGCGGGGAGCGGGCCCCGCGCGGCCGGGAGGACGGCGGCAGCGAGGGGGCGGAGGAGGCGGGAGGCGGCGGCCTGGAGGGGCGGGAGCTTGGAGCGGAGCAGCGCGCGCGACGCCGACGCCATGGGGGAATTCCAAACCCTAGCGGGGAGGGAGGTGGGGAAATGGGGTTTAAGGCTTTGGCGAGAGTGTGCGCGATTTATAGAGAGGGCTGGTTTTTTTGGGATGGAAATATCTGTGTCAACTGGGCTTGGGCTGTGAATGGTATGATTTGTGGTATCAATGTATCATGGACATGGGCCTCCATGAATGGGTCATATCAAAACATGCGATCCAAATCTCAAAAAAAAAAAATCAAAACATGCGATCCTACTCAAGAAAATCACGAAGGAATATCCTAAAGTAATTGACCTCAGATCAAAGTCGTCAACAAAAAATGACGTCGGATCAAGAAAAGAATAATGGAAATTACTGTTTATTTGTTTATTTGGAGGGAATTTCATTGCGTCGACTTCACTGATTATTGAAAACGATTACCAGACAAAAAAGTTTGAGTCCACACACAAGTTTGTGACCCCCGAACATTCAAAGGAAAGTTTCGAGCACTCACGAAAGGTATATTGGTATTAGCATTTAGGTTTATTCAGTTTTGGTGCGCTTTAGCAAGTTTAGTTTGTAATATTGTAGTTGGTGTTGTCTTCATGAATATACCTTCATATGGCAAAAATATGACGAGGGTTGCTATGACCTTCACCCCTTGATTGAATTCCAAACTTCCATGTATGAATTTATAATAGAACGCTTAAGCCTCTGATGATTCACATTTAGGAAGCTAAGAGGCTATCAATAATATACTATTATCTAGGTGCATAATTAATGCTCTACTTATCAATCCGGTAAAATCTTATTTTTAATATGTGATACTTTTTTTTTGCTTGCATATGATTAGTGCTCGCTGCCGCTTTCCCCTTAAGTACGACCAGACCATTTACATCCTCGTCACCACCCAACTATTGTCATTATGTTGTCATGTAATATGGATGCGTTACAAGTTCGATCATGTGCCACATTCCATTTCAGAAGTTGATATTGTCATATCTTTAACTTTGGTTTTATTGTCCCAAAATCAAAGGTAAAGTGAGTGTTTGGTGGCTGTTAGGCCCAAATACCTATGAACCATGTTTACGGGGAGGTAAATTCCGTGCCCCTCGTAGGGCCATGCTATTTTGTGGTCGAGGTCCTTGTAAATTTGTTCATATAGAGCTATTCTTTCAGTAGTACTCCCTCCATCCCAAAATATAAGGCACGCTATTTTTGTGCTAGTTTCCGGTGTTCAACTTTGACCATTAATAAATAATACATTATGTGGATCTAGAATGTATAAATGGTACCGTTGGATTTGTCTTGCAAAATTCTTTAATTTCATCTATGTTTATAATAAGTTTATGGTCATATTCTAAGTATAAATTATGGTAAAAGTTGGACATCGTTGACCAGCGAAATTAAAGGGCGCCTTGTATTTTGGGATGGAGGGAGTACTATTGCCTTTCTGGTTTGAACTACAAGACCTCCAGATAGCAAGTAAAACAATGCTCATTAGATTGTAATCTGTTAAAGGATAAATTTCTGCAGATCACGTTTTCCGGAAAAGAGTACCACACAGATTATTCCATGTTGGCTCAAGTCGAAGTTTCTTTTAGACAAGTAGGGATGCATCTACTATTATGTTGTCATTACATGGATACCTACTATTATGTTGTCACAAGTAGGGATTTAGACAAGTCGAAGTTACATGGATACCTTGAATAGATATTTTAGAGCTTTTGGCACATTATAGATTCTACTATTATGTTGTCATTGCATAATAATAATAATAATAATAATAATAATAATAATAATAATAATAATTGGCACATTATAATATCTTTTTGGAATTCTAATATAATTGAGATTTCATAGGTCCAAAATGTAAAAGATTATTTTGAGAAAGTCAAAGGAGATGTGTGCTCTGCAGAAAATATGTTGATACCATGATGGAACTAAGCTTACAAGCATGACCTTGTTGGAGACCCTTGACTTGGAGAATTGGAATTAGGATCAAGTGGTAGTTTCTCAGCCTCAAATTAACAAGCTAGAAGACATAGGTTTGACGGTACTTACAGACAACAGAGGGACGGAGGAGGCTACACTCTCAGCTCGAAAAAGAGGAGGAAGAGGTTTCCGCCGCCCGCCACGGAAGAGGGTACTCACAAATTTCTCTGTTGTAGAGAGAGCTCGAAGGGGGGGGGGGGGAGGTGGCTGGAGTTTTGGCGGTGAGTCGAAGAGAGTGAAATAGGGGAGCAAAATGGTGTGCGGTGACGAAATAGGGAGAGCAAGAGGGTACTCACAAATTTCTCTGTTGTAGAGAGAGCTCGTCGCCGTCTTTCCCCTTTCTGCACGCGTAGAGGGTTGCTATGTGGATTCGGCCGTTTCCCCAGGGTTTGATTCAATAGTGCTTTCAGATTAGTGTGAGCCAGAAACACGGTGCTGCCCAGGTAACCAAACGGGACATTTTTGCATTCCCACAAGCTGCATGGAGCCCTACCACAAACGGCCATAAGGTCCTCATCTATTAGGGTGGACGACTCAAACGACTCTTTCAGAAGCTTTGATTTTGGTCTAGTGCGTGCATGTTTGTTGCTATACGAAAAGATGCAAAAGGTGGAGATAGAGATGATGACTTCAAAGGTTTTTATCTAAGTTGTTCGTCCCGGTCCCGATACATAATGAACATGGTGCATCTTTGGGAAAGAACCGAGTCATTGGCATGCAGCTACGGTCCTCCTAGTTGCGTATCGGGGGACACAAGGCATCGACCAACCCCCGCTCAAATCAATTTTCCAATGCTTCGACGATGTGGCCTCTCACCTCACATCACACCAGATCAGCAGCAAGTAACCCAAACACTAGCACCGATTAATTACTCGATCGGGATCAGTTTGCTTCATCCCGGCGCCAACGTCGTACGTACGCCTCGCCTCGCCGCGGACACAAGCCAGAGCCGCCCGCACTCCAACGGCATTGACAATCGGACCGACAAGCGTGGTATTAACTACTCCATGATCCCTGTAGCTTTCCTGCATCATCCATCCACGAGAAGTGAGCTGCTGAAAACTCCACTGTTCACACGACGATGATACTGCATATGTTCCGGCTGGGTTTTCCGGGTTCCTACGCTAATACTGCCTTGTGTTCGAGGAAATGCCTGCCTGCGCAGGACGTCCGAGCTAACTGAGCTCTCTCCGACTCCTCCTCCTATGATTGATCTCTAGTCTACCTAATTACCTACTGCTGGTGGTAGCTTAGTCTCTGCGTCGCCTACTCGCCCGCTCGCTTGCTTCCTTGTTACCTGCAGCCGTTCCTGCAGCAGCACTCTACTTGCTTGCCTCCAGCAGCCCTTTGCTGCTTGTTTAAGAAACGGACATGGTGGTATCAGCCTAGCTACGAGCTATCAGGTGCCTAGCTAGCTGATTGGCCGGATATGACTTATGCGTGGCAGCTCTCCAGCTCTCCTCCTAACCCATCTACCAGTTGCCTGGAAACACGCTCAGTGTCTTACGGAGACGCAAAACATGGACATGGAGCCCAGTCAGGCTTCGTCGAGCCGACGTCGACACGCGACAGCAAATCGACGAGCGCTAGGGCCGCCCTTGGCAATGGACGCCAGCCGGCCGCCATGTGGTTTTCGTGCGGGAGTTCTGTTCTGTCTTAGTGAGTGATCATTGCGTAATGGTGCTTAATTTGCTTTGGAGAGAGTTGGAGGGGACCTGTTGCTTGAGCAGGCCAGCTTAATTAGGCAGCCTAACTCGGCCTGCATTGTCTGTCCCCATTCCTCAGGTGTAAGCCTGAATAGATGATTCGCATGTGTGCTACTGGTAGCTCATGATTGACATTCAGTTGTTCCCTTTTGTCTGTATGGAACCGAACGTGTTGCCTTTGTGTAGAACTTTGGGAAACCCATAGCCAATGCGGAGGAAGCACAGAATCATATTTCCAAGTTCCAAAAAATTACGGAAAAGGGACATTCATGTAGAGGCTGGATGCAGGTATATGCGTGTAGAATTTAAAACTTAAATATGACTATTTACGATCCATAGAAAAATCACAAAATGATTTGTGCCATACCAAGTTCCAAATCCTGCAACTTAAGCACGACGATTTGTGATCTTGTGATTTTCGCACACTTTGCAATTTTTCATAATCTGTTAACAAATTTTGCAAGAGTGAGTTTCTACCCTATATATACCTACATGGGTGGTTTTTTCCCGTATAACTCGTTGCGATTTAAAGTCGGCTAAAATTTTAAATCGGGTTCGTGCATATATGCCTGGGTACATCTAATGATTGTCTGGCTTTGTGATGGAAACGGCTTTGAACTAATACCCAAGAAAAAGAAACCAGCAAATAGAAAAAGAATACTATAGCCCAAAAGGCAAAGTGTAGCCATCAAGAAGGTAGTAACACCAAAGAAGTTACCCTTTGGGGGGCGCAAGCTGATCCTTCCTTTGATCTCACCAAGAGGTCCCTTGCTTGATCCGATCTGAGGCAAGCAAGTCCACAAATTTATTCATGTTGGAGTTATTCCAACCCAATCTATAGCTGTATCTGTCAAACGGTGACAGGTGAGACCAATGTTACCCTCTAGCTTACCTCGGTTTGCTTGCACCAACTCGCTCAATAAGCTATGCTTTTGACATTACCCGTGGCTTGCAGCTCTTCGCATCCAAAACTGTTGGCAGCCGTTGTATTCGTGTAGATTTTGTTCCGCCGGTACCGATGATCTGGGCGACGAAAGTGAAAATCAATTTGCACAAAAGATCATCCGGTTAAACGGTTAACTGGAGTTTGTGTGCCAGTTAATTATATTGTTTTTAACAAGACTATAGTTGTTCATCTTTTGCAAGTTATCCATATGACGTACTAAATTTGTATTTTTTTTCCTTGTTGTATCAATCTGGAGGAGTGAGGCCAAATGAAATATGGGTTCTACTGTATGTTGATGTTTTACCAGATATTTTTCAACCGGAACGTTTGGCGGTATAGTAGCCGCTTAATTGATGTATAGAGGCTTCATGTTTGAGTATAGCGTTTTGAAGCTCGGGGTCCACGGAGTCTTTAAGAAAATGAATCAAAAATGACATTTTCAAGTTTCAATTTTCTTTTTGAAAATCCAGAAGCAGGTAATAATGAATTCTACTAGTGTGCAAAAATCCAATGTGAAATACTCCATATTCTAGGTTGTGTAAAATCGACATAATTGTGGATCTAAAACGTTGAATAGTGCAAATATCCAAACTGTAGAAATAATGTCAGTTTTTGTCATTTTTTCTGATCTCATTAAAAAAGTATTCTGCATTGAGATTTTGTAAGTTCGTAGCACACGCGCTGACTACATCTAGGATTTTTCTTTGAAGGTTTCAAAACGTTGTTTTAAATTTTGAAATAATAGGGGATCCATGTAGCCTGGGCTCTATTTTGAGTTTCTACTTGCATCAACCCTATGTGTGATGGATGTAATACCACTTGAAGACAAGTTTTGATAAATGGGACTGTGATATTATCTACTATGCAGAAGGTTGTACCCATTTTCAAAAACAAATTGGTGACAAATACAGCTACTAGCATTTAACCAGAGGCCGGATGGAAATTTGCAAAGTCGGATGCTGATGCAGGTAAAAAGATCCATCTGAGTGGAAGCCTCGTGACAGTGCACTTGAAATATCTGCCGATCATGCATGGTGTCGTGTGGATTCGGGGAACTCGTGACGCTCGACTGCCTGGAAGGAGGAGGCAGGAAGCAACTCAACGATTAAGCAACTGCTTAAACAAAGAGTTGCAATGGTAAAGGTGATCAGTGTGCTGCATCTTGCATGATTACAGAAAAATAAGGCGGCCATGATTCTTTTTTCCAGTTCACATCTAGCACATGTATTGATGTATATATAGAGTATGATACCATGATCGATCAACCCCGGCCGGCTTTCACTCACCGCCGTTGGTTAGCGTACACGATATCACCGGCAAAATAATTAACCATCTTCCTTGTCAAAGCATATATAGATGCATATGACATGGCTTAAATTGGAATCGTCTGCTGCCGTATAACCATCGCTCTCGACCTGCCTCCAAGTGGTAACTACAATTATAGAATTGCCTACTTTTTCCATACCTCGCGAATACTTTTATGGGTGTACGTAACGTGATTGGCTGATTGCCGGGGAGGAAGGAAGAGTATTTGGGGGCCATTTTTAGTGGTGAGCAGCAGGAGACGGGATCTTTGTTGTTTTGTCAAGTCGAACAAGGAATCATACTGTTGAAGCAAGATTGGCGGGCAGCAGGATGGAGTTCGCTCCACGCCACTCGCCGGCTGCTAGCGCCCTATAAATTCCCCGCCTTTTCCGTCTCCACTCCACTCATCAGCAACTACCATCGTCTCTCCTTCTCTCTGCATCTGAAACTTGCACTGTCTCCCTGACTGGTCGCTGATCATCAGCTACAGTTACAGCTGCACTGTAATGGAGAGGCGGGCAGGGGAGGCGCCGCCGAGGCAGCAGCTGCCACCGGGGTTCAGGTTCCACCCAACCGACGAGGAGCTGGTGGTGCTGTACCTCCGCCGCAAGACCCTCGCGCGACCGCTCCCAGCCGCCGTCATCCCCGTCGTCGACGCCGTCGCCTTGCCCAACCCCTGGGACCTCCCTGGTGCGTGCCGGCGCGTTCAGACTTTCAGAGTTCAGACACATTCTTGAACGCAAGCTTTGCATGTTGGCGGGTGGAAATTATTCAATTCGAATTTCGTTGCGTTTATTATCGATTGCAGGCGCGAGCGAAGGGGAGGCGGCCTACTTCTTCAGCCAGCGGCAGGCGCCGTCGAGCGGCGGACGGCGGCGGAGAGCGGCCAGCGGGTACTGGAAGGCCACGGGGAAGGAGAAGCCGGTGTTCGTGCAGCTGCAGAGCAGTGGCAAGCGGTTGCTCGTCGGCGTCAAGACGGCGCTCGTCTTCCACCGCGGCAAGGGCAAGGCGCGGTCTACGCGTACCGAGTGGGTCATGCACGAGTACCGCCTTGCCGCCGCGCTCAGCGCCGACGCGGCCAATGACTCGCAGAGCTGCGAATGGGTCGTATGCCGGGTCTCGCTGAAGAACAGAGCAAGGAGGCAATCAGTCGAGGATATCGGCAGCGAGACGACCGCCGCCGTGCACGGGAAGATGATGCTGGCGATGACCACCAACTATCGCCGTCGTCGAGCTGCGTTACAGACACCTGCCACGATTCTTCAGACCACCAAGAAGAAGTCAGCAGTGCGTACTAGCCAGTAGCAGTAGCATCAACATTCGACGACGATGCTCTAGCCATCATGCCTCGGCCAAGAGAGCCCGCCCGGCATGTGGAATCTTCCACCCCCTGACCCCCATCCTCCCCTGTACCTCTCCTCTTGTACGTACGGTCGTGGTACCATGATGATGAGAATGAATCCGAGCACCAGTTTGAAGACGACTCCCTCTGAAGAAAAATCTCGATTAAGCAGCAGCTGCGACATCCGTATCAGCTGTAACTTGCAAGTCTCCCTTAAACACTTATCAAGGAAAGGGAAACCAACCAGGATTGATTAATTAAGCAGTAACATTAACACATCAGCGGCCGCCGCAACCGCAGCCCGATCAGCTGTCATTTCTGCCAGCACCAGTTCCTTTGGCTCTAGTATTTTCAAACACAACCCAAATTTAGAAACGACGACGACGATGAAGCAAGCGAAACGGCCGACGATGAGGGTGATGGTTGACGACCGACGGCGATGGGGAGATGGACTCGTGCGCTTTGCCTCAGACAGCACGAAACGCTTTATATTTTTTCATCAGGAGGCAAGCCAAGAACGAGAGGGACTATCGATCTGACGGGTGGGGCCGGTGATAAGAACTTCGCTTTGGCGCTTTGCCGGAGGTGAATCGGCTCCGAGATTTTGCGTTGAATCGAGGGGAGCGGCGGGTCACGTCCCGGCGCTGGTGACAGTTCGGCGGATGGCGATTTGCTCTCGAGTTGCCTCACGACTCTGAATTCTGTGAACTAGTGACCGGCGTACCAGCGTCGATGAGTTTGATCGCTTTGTTGGCCCGGCCTTCCTCTCTCTTTTATTCCATCGTTACTTGAAATGAATTTCCTACATGTTTATCGAGGAGCCCTTTAAAAAAAGGTTAACTCCCCAATACGTCATATTTCTTAGAATTTGGGAACTAAAAAAAAATGTGGTTTTCACTAGTTTCCTTCGTAATGTGGTCTTCCTCTGATACTTTTTCCACGGTGAAAAATATTGCAAGAGCATGAGACCCTCGCGTGTCCGTCTATTTCAAATGCATTTTACAAGATACATAAACATGACACTGCTTGCTAGAAATTTACACTAAAGTGGTAAATTCTCAGTGTACTCTATGTACAAAACGTCAATCCAACCAACGTGCCAGTTGATAATAATAAGAAAATCTGGAAGATAGAGATTGCACTAAAAAACAAGATCTTTTCGTGCTATCTTCGTCAGGAGTTCCTTTCGAAAGATAACCTTGCAAAACGTAATTGGCATGAATGTAAAAAGTGTGTCTTATGTCATAAGGACGAGACTATCAATCACTTATTCTTCGAGTGTAAATTTACTCGGTCTATATGGTCAATCATCCAGATAGGTTCTACCTTATATCGATCAAGAAGCGTTGCTAATATTTTTGGCAATTGAATGAATGGTTTGGATCATAGGTTTAAATAACTTATTAGGATGACAGCGCTTGCCATTATATGGTGTTTAGAAATGACAAGGTTTTTAATGATAAAAATTATTCTCTCATGCAGGTTATCTACAGGAGTACAGCTACGCTCCGTTTGTGGTCTCAGTTGTAACGTGTGAAACATCGAGACCTATTTACGGAGGTATGTACAAGACTGGAGGATACGGCGAGAGACTTTTATCTCGACATGGATGGCAGCATAATTTGCGGGTCGGCCCTCCACCCTCATAGGGGTCTTTACAATTTCTCATCATGATATGTAATTCGCCTATTTTTGCGTTTCGTACTTCTGAACTCGTGTCGGCTATGTGCATACTAATTATGTAGAGGCTGAGTGTAGTGTTTAAAACTTTTTTAGGTAATAAAACTCCCTTTGTCGAAAAAATGAAACTGCTAGAAGTCTTGCGTTAACATTTCCATGCAGAACTTAACTACTTATACCACCTCGAAATATACTTTTCAGTCAAACAATACGACTTTTTTTAACAGAAACGATACTACTTTATTAATTAAAAGAAACCATTACATCATATTAAAGGAATAGAAACAAGAGGGATCATTAGAGACATTAACAAAGTCTCATGTTATACTAGCTAAATACCCTCGCATTCTACGAAAAAATATACAAATATCCGCTATTCAACTGATAACGGCTCAACCTACTTTGAGCCTACATGTATTATGCTTAGCCAGTGGCCTTGTGATTTTGTATCTCCACAACCATGACTAATTGTGCTTTTGTGTTGCCCTTCTGATATTACAACTCATAATGGAGCAGTTTCTAAATAGGAAAATTATTTTGAATAGTGAGTGCACCTACACCTAGGAACCAAAATAGATTTTCCCGCCGGCATCCGACTATAACGTAGTGACATGTCATCTTTGTAAATACTACATGATTTTTACTCCAATTGCAATCTACCATGTAAATAAAATCAAAACATAATACGATCCAGTGGGCCCCTTTCAGTGTAGGTGCTAATGAATGGTCACCATGGCATAATAAGATCACACAAAAACATTTGAATGAAGCAATACTTAAAGGGTTTGACGCTTCCTCTAAAATAGGGTATCGTACGTACGTGTGATTACCAAAAGCACCTTAAACGGTTTGACGCTTCCTCCTAGTGAATACGGCTTTTCTCCTCCATTTTGACACCCTGAACACGTGGCATCCTCTCAGTTCTCACACGCATGGGCAGTTTCGTCTTGTCGCAAATGGCGACACAATAAATGTCGATCTTGGTTCCACTCACAAGCTAAAGCTTTGTGGACCATCGATCCCCGAACCGGCTACCTCCCACTCGCTACATAAGGACCACGCCGCCCCGCTGGGCAAACCACCGAAGACTTCGAATCTCGAAGCCGACGCCGCCGCCGACCTGACCTCCGTCTGTCGACACCCTCGCGCCCGCCGTCGCCATGGTAAGAACCGACCTCCTGTGCTCTCACCTCGTCTTTGTTGTCCCTAAAGTTACACGAGAGAGGGGAGTGAGAGAGGGGAGTGTGTTCCATAATGGAATGGTTTCCTCAATTTTCTCCTTAGTATTCCTCCCTTTAAATAGGGGCTGAGCAGGCTGGCAGCCTAAGGTCAACTAAGCTGTCACATCCGACCTGATGTGACAGGACCTATGATATCATTACTCACGGCCACTGTTGATGACGTCATGACACTGGAACACTGTAGGTGACGTCTAGCACGTCATATCTACCTACTCTGTACTGGTGCTGACGCACCACCTTAGGACAACGGCTACAGTACAAAGTCCTCGCACCCGATAACCTGGCGACTGACTATCGGCTCCCTAGACGGACCCGACGTCCCGACTGCCTCGACCCGGAATAGACTCCGGCTCGGGCACACTTCCTCGACTCGGGACAGACCCCGAAGTCGGCACCCTATAAGTTATCGACTCCCCCACAGCCGGGAAGTCGACTGGACACACAAGCCTATTCCAACAATCACTCCCTAGGCTTGAGTTCCGGAGACACCCTACCATGCCGATGCTTGTGCGCAGCTCCGCCAGGCGGACTCGTCCAAGTGGCTTGGTAAGCATGTCCGCGAGTTGGTGTTCGGTGGGCAAGAACTCCAGCTCGACCTTCTTCGCCTCCACGCAGTCTCAAATGAAATGGTACTTCAAGTCGATGTGCTTCGAGCGCTCGTCGAAGACGGGATTCTTGGCGAGCGCGATTGCCGACTTGTTGTCGACCTTAAGCACCACGTGCTCAGCTTCGCCGTTGCTGAACTCGGCCAGCAACCGAGCCAGCCAGATCCCCTGGCAAGCAGCCGTGGCAGCAGCCACGTACTCCGACTCGCAGTTCACAGAGCCACGACCTTCTGCTTCAGGGACTGCCAGGTCACTGGGCTGCTCCCGAGGAAGTGCAGCGTACCCGACGTACTTTTGCGCGAGTCGATGTCGCCCGCCAGGTCGCAGTCGCTGTAGCCGACCAGGCGCGGTGTGATACGTCCATTTTGCATCACTATTTTATATAATAATTTATTGTTATTCATTGATATATTTCATATTAAGATACATTACTTATGTTATTTCATCTTATTTTGCATGTTTGATGATTATTGGGATTTAACTGCCGAAGCCAGGAATCAGCTGGAAAAAGCATCGTCAAGATACTATACTTCTGAAACTTCAAAAATCACGAGAAAATACAAAAAGCTCCTATTTTATCAGATGACGGAGGGAGCCAAAAGGGGAGTACGAGATGGGCCACGAGGGGCCCACACACGACCTGGGCGCGGCCAGCCTGGGGGTGGCGCCGAGGTGGTGTGTGGCTCCCTTGGCCCACCTCTGGCTCACCCCCTTCGCGTATATCTTCCCCGTAACCCTAAAATCACAGGGAGAGCCACGAAGAAATATTCCGCCGCCTCCACGGGGCGGAGAACCACAAAGAGAGAAAAGCTCTCCGGCAGGGAGAAATCTGCCGGGGAAATTCCCTCCCGGAGGGGGAAATCATCGCCATCGTCACCGCCATCGCCCTAATCTTCATCGGGATCATGATCATCATCATCATCTCCACCGCCAGCACCATCATCTCCACCGCTCCATTTCGTTCCGCTGTAACATCTAGGATTGCTACTTGTTTAGTTCATAGGGGAAACTCTCCTGGTGTTAATTACTCCTTGTGGTTGATACTTTTGAGTTTTATCGGTGAATTAAAGTTTATGTCCAGATTGTTATTCATCATTATATCACCTCTGATCATGATCCATATGATGTCTTGTGAGTAGTTCGCTTAGTTCTTGAGGACATGGGAGAAGTCTTGATGCTAGTAGTGGAATTATGTTGAGTAATATTTAATGGTTTGATATTTAATTTGTGGTGTCATTCTTCTAGCGGTGTCATGTGAACGTCGACTACATGATACTACACCTTTATGGGCCTAGTGGAATGCATTGTGTATTTAGTTTACTTATTGTGGGGTTGCCGGAGTGACAGAAACATAAACCCCTGTTGGTAAATTAATGCACGAGGGAGCGTAAGTGTGAGGACCCCGGATTAAGTACCCGAGATACTCGTTATGTTTCCTGCAACAATCCCGTGATCAGTCTGTTGCTGCACATAACTCGAATTGGTATCACAGAACATCCATAAATACCGAATAGAAATACTTACGTGATTGAAGTCATAAGCTTCAACAGGTACTTGCAGCGGAAAATCACCAAACAACGTGGAGCCCAAGTCATTCGCCTTAACCCTACAGGCAGCTGACTGGGAAGCGCCCTAGTTCGCAAAGACGCCAGTGAACTCCTCTTCTTCGAACTGCTTCTTCTTCCAAAATCTGGCTAAGACAATAGCCAGGGACGAAACCAATATGAGTACATTTGATTGTACTCGCAAACTACCCCAACTTGAGCATGCACTAGTTTTGATAATCTTTCAATAATACCTTTATTTTTAGAACAAAACATCTCTATACCGTTATTGAAAAGGGAAGAGTAGATCTTTTAATCTTGTTGAAGACAAAACATTTTGGAAAGTAATTTCTCAATACCGGGGTTGGAAACAACCCTTTTTGGAAAGTAGTTTTCTCACTATTTTTGGTTGAAAAAGGTAAGAAGTCTTTTTGAACCTTTTTCTCGAAAATATACCCTTTATTTAAAAAGGTAAGAATTCTCTTTTAAAACTTTTTCCTCGAAAATCAGCGTCTTGTCCACAGCCCCATCCTGGTCACTTATTTTCCAGCAACATCATACCACCCTCTCGGTATAGTTGCCTAAAACAATCTTCACTTCATATTCCTTTCAAACTCAAAACTTTGTAAAACTTGCACATGGCCTTAGCAGTTCTTCCCAACTGTCCATATCCAAGGACTCGGCTATTCGAATAGTTTTACCCTCTGCAGAGGTAGTACGCTTTTCCCACACCCATCCGGTCACTCATCGTGTCAGTCACGTCCCGCCATACCAGAGGTATGCGAAGTTGAGTTCCCGGCCATAGCCTGTCCTTTGCTCATGCTAGTATAGGATCCTACCGCTACGAAACCGGTTCCATCGACACTTAAATCCATGCCCGTCGGAAACTAAGTGTGAGGACTTCGTAGTTCTGCCCGGCGGACCCAAGGGAGCCCTTCAATCCTCTTTCTACAATACAATCATACCGGCTTCCGGTAGACTTTACTTAAGAGGACCCAGGTCAGGGGCAGGTCACCAAACCATCCCCTCATGGAACGAGGTCATCCTCGTTGTTGAGGCATCCAGTACTAACACGAGCAAATTATATGACTACGCCCTTGCCCATATGTGGGTAAATGTGGTCGCACAGGTTATTGGTTGTTCGGTAAGTACCAGGACACAATGTGCATTTTTCAGAAACATCACCATTCACCACTTCTCAATTTCATCACCGACATCTCGGCATACCATAATTCATCCAAGGATTTTCAAAGGAGTTTTGAATAAACAATGTTTTTCCCATCCTATAGTTTTATTTAAACAAACTGATATTTCTACATAGAGTGGCAAAATAGTTTTTCATAAACTTTTGAAAAGGTTTTCACAATCATTTCCAATTCTCATAGCAAAATACTTTTAGTCAAACTTGGGTGGTTCGTAATCCCACCAAAAGATTTTCATAGAAGGCTTTGGAGTAAAACAAATTCATTTCGAAATCGTTGTAGACCATTGACACCTCTATATCGGGTGTCTCAAGAATCTACTTGTATTTTGGAAAAGGGTTTTCAAAGTCATAGCTTTCGTGGCAAACACCACATAAATCATTTATGCTAGTTATAGTAAAACAGGTAAATCAAAATAGATGTATATAGGTGCAAGCTCAGTGAAGTAGCTTGCCTTGCTCCACAAAGTGGTACTGATCCTGATCTTCTGGTCCAACAAATTTCCCTTCCTCGATAACTCCGGCAACGTTCTTGTCTAAACGTTAAACAAACAATACAAACAATCACTACACTAACTCAATCAACATCACAACATTACAATCGTAAGTTCTACAACCAGCCACTGCATATATCAAGCAATACCCTTTGGTTTCATTTTAATTGAATTCATCAGCCTTTAGTTACTTCCTAAATTTGGCAGAACTGGTTGTACACTGTTTAATTCACCATTTATTCTAGGTTGGTCACAAAAATCCAAACTAAGCCTCTATGGATAGCTACTGATGTGTAGAAGACAACCCAATTGGATTGAGGTCATTTGGAGTTATCAAACTCCCTACACATTTGTTTTAAACCAGAAACTCACTAATCAAGTTTTAGCCACTAATTAATTTATGTTGCTTCAAAAATTAAACCCTTTTAGGGGTAGCTAACCTTGGTTGAATGTGACCTAATAAAATTGGTTTCAGCTCAAAAGGATCTACCATTAATTCACACTAATTGATTTAGTGCAGAAGGGTTTACTAAAGTTCAACCAAATGCTAAGGATTCTAAACTGTTCCAAAAATTCTACCAAAAATTGGGGAGCTAATGGATCCTAATACAAAGCTACCAAAATTGGTTTCAGGTTATTTGGACTAATATAACTCCAGAAACAAATGGTTTGGTGTTTTGAACCTTCTGGGGCATTTTTATTAATACATTTTTATTATTTATTTAAATGAGATGAGACCACTTTTGTGAGTTAAAGAATTTCATAAGCTTTCCAGAACAGTTGAGTTTGATTTATTTGGATTCCTAGAACTCGAGATAATGAATTTCTAAACTAGGTCCAGTACTGATTTATCCAGAGAAAAAGAATTAGGAAAAACATCTCCTCTGGATAATGTTTAAAACTATGACATGTGGGGTCGGGTGGTCAGTGACTCAGTGGAAAATTCCCGCGTGTGGATAATGTTTAAATTGCTGACGGTTGGGGCCCGCCCGTCAGCCTAACTCAATTCGAAGCGGTACGTGGCCGTTGGATCTAGATCCAACGGCTCACCGAGCCCGCGATGAACAACACGACACCAGCGGCGGCGCCGGAGCTCCGGCGACGGCGAGGGTGGCCAGGGGTGTACCTAGGTATCCTAGGGACGAGGCAGAGGATGGCGTTCGTCGGCGGAGGGTACGGGAAAGCTCCGGGGCGAACCTGTGCGTGCTGGGGAAGGCTGCAACGGCGTCGGTGAAGTTCTCCTCCTCCGCGGCCGTGCGTCAACTCCGGCGGGTCCTCCTCGGCTTGCCTGTGCACGGAACAAGGGGAAAACGCGTCGGTTGAGTGCGGTGATCATGGTGAAGAGGATGCAGGCCAGAGAAGGGAGAAAGGGGAAGCATCATGACCGGTCCGTGATCGACCTCCACCTTCGGCTCCGGCGAAACTCGTGGAACCTCAGAGGCAAATGGGGCTTTGAGGGAGGGGCTCCTCCCTCCTGGAGGTGCACGGGGTGTGTGGGGAGTGCGGGAGAGGGAAATGGCGGGGTGTGGAGGCACGGGTGCGGGGTGGTGTTTTATAGCCGAACGTCGGCGTGTCGTGGACAGGGTGCACGAGAGGTTTGGGAGAGTGGGAGAGCACGGCAGTGGGGCGGTATGGTGTGGCGACGGTGTTGCGATGCTCTGCTGGGCTTCAGAGGGAGAAAGGGGTCGCGTGTGGCTCGGGAGTGAGCTCGGGACGCACGGCGTCCACGGCGTCGCAGTGGAGCGCGACTTGTCGCTGGCGTCGCGGCAGGGCGCCAGGGACGACGGGAGCGCGTCTGGGGGGTTGAGGGGTGACAGGAGAGCGTCGGGGACGAGTCACACGTGCTGGGGTGCCGTGATGGAGAAGAGCGGGGTCGGCGTCCACGCGCGGCCGTGACATGGCGAGCTTCGACACGGCAGCAAGGGGGGGGGGGTACGGCGTTGCTGCGCTGTTCGCTCGGTCTCCTCCTGCCTGACGGGTGCGGAGAGAGGTGATGGGAGGGATGACACAGAGCGGGGCCAGCTGGGGCTCTTCTTTTGCCACGCTTCCGTTGCCGGCACGGCGCGGTGCGGTGGCGTGCGTTCTTCTTCGACGGTCACGGCCTCTGGCCCAAATTGCACGTTCCCTCCTTGCTCTGGTGGCTCAGTGAGGTGAGTGAGAGGGATTGGCAGTGAGGAATCGACCAAGGAAACATCAAATCGCTGGTTTGGATTTCGATTTTGAAGAATCGGAGAGGAACTCGATTTCTGCCTGCAATGTGTTCGACACAATGCTTTAATGAATTTGTAAATCCAATTTCAAAAACTTCTTTTCATGGCTTGGTCCTTGTATGTCTAACAAGATTTATGGCAGGATGGTGGAATTTATTGGACATGTGCAACATAGCACATTTTGTGGTTTTGAGAAGATAAAGAAGATATTTGATATTGGATTTGGACTTTTGGAAATATTTATTTGAGAGAGATGAGTTGCAAGAATTAAGTGGGAATGATCATACTACCATTCCACTGAAGTTTTGTTTGAAAAGAAATAAATTCATTTAATTATTTTTGTGTTATATTCCTAATAATCCCTAAAGATTGAAGAAGGGATCTTGGAATTTGACACATTGAAAATATCTTTGTAATTGGATACTTTGAGGAAAGGGTAATATGATAATGAGATGGTTATTATTGCATCTCATTACAGGATTTTATAAAATAATTGTTATATCAAAATAGAGATGTGGGCAGGGAGGGGAATTTAAATAAGACCTTTTTCTTTTAGGTAGTGTTTTAATTTGGGAGTGGGTGAATAATCAAGTCCTCTCCCAAATTGTTGTTAGAGGTGTTCTAGAGTTCCAAGCACACCTGAATAATTAACCACACAAGCAAACAAGTTGGCAGGAAATTAACAACCAACACTAGACAACCCTTTATATATTTTCAACCAAGTTTTTATCACACAGATAAGTGGTGGGGTGGGGATCCAGTGTCATCTTGACAAGAATGATGTTGGGAAAAGTTCAACTTTATAATTTGATATTTTTCCAAAAAGGGTTGCTAAAATATATGGGCCATATACTTCCCACCTTTATTGTTTTCAAAGAAATAAAAGTGTGAGTTTAAGATAAGGGCTACCAATACAAGGGAAGTAGCAAGGTTGGAGATAGTATATAGATCTCCATATTTTTGGAAACAATTAATTTTGAAAGTACTTTTGTTTTCTCAAAGAGTAGATATTTTGGTTGTTGCTAAACAAAGCATCCTTCGAAAATAAGTTGGTCCAAATAAGAGTAGAGAAGATGTATGGAATATTTTGTTCTTGTCATAACATGATCACCAAGTTTAATATATATTTAAATTGGTTGGGTCTTAGATTTACTAGTCAAACAACTCAAACAACAAGTCACACTAGTTCAAACATAGCAATGGGAAGGAAAACACAATCATTAGCAAAGCATTTCAAAAAGTTTTTGTTGGTTCTAAAATTTGGGGTCTGGTAAAACTAAGTTAATCTGGTTTCCAGAATTTGGGATGTTACAGTAGGATCGCAGAGTTTAAGGTTGTGGTTAGATTTATCTTAATCACTCTCTTGTATTTGCGGTAAGCCTACAAGAGGTGTAATCACAAGTATATATTAGTCCAAGTAAGGGCGGTGCATTAGCATAGGTTCACCCACACAACACTTATCAAAACAATGAAGATTAATCAACGACATGAAGCGGAAGCACTTGACAAAATTCCCATGTGTCCTCAGAAACGTTTGGTCATCATAATTAAAACAACCGGCTTGTCCTTTGTGCTAAAAAGGATTGGGCCACTCGCTGCAATTATTATTGCTCTCTTTTATTTACTCGCACTTTATTTATCTGTTATATCAAAAACTCCTAAAAACCTGTTTGCTAGTATTTACAGGGAAACCTTGCTCAAATCTGCTTGTCAACACCTTCTGCTCCTCGTTGGGTTCGACACTCTTATTTATCGAAAATACTGCGATACACCCCCTATACTTGTGGATCATCACGGTGTACCTGCACTCCTTCCATACCTACACCCGAGTCGCGGCGACCCGGCGATGTAGCGTAAGATGTGCTTCACGGCCGCGAGGTGCTCCAGAGTCGGAGCCTCCATGAACCATGATATGAAACCGACTGCGAAGGTCAGGTCCGGCCTCGTGTGCACCAAGTACCAGAGGCTCCCGACTATGCTCCGGTACCCGGTAGCATCCATCGCGGGCGCCGTGCTGCACTTGGACAAATTGAAGCGCGACTCCATGGGTGCGTGGACGGGGTTGCACCCACCCATCCCCGCCTTCTCCAGCAGCTTCAGGGCAAGTTGGCTCGATGAGGAGTACCTCGACTGGTGGGTCCTCTGTGCTAGGTGCTTTGCTCTTGGCTGGTGCGGCTGATGTAGGAGTTGCTCGCTTCTTTTTGATGGATCTGTGCTCGATGCGCTCGAAGAAGACACCAGGTGGCACTGGTGCTTTGGTCGCACCAATGTTGGCTAACTTATCTGCTTCTTCATTGCTCTCACGCCCATGTGCCGCAACTCGCAGCCTTCAAAGCTGCCCTCCATGATGTTGTACATGTCACGGTAGGCGATCATATTATCTGCGATTGCATCACAGGCCTTCATTGTTTGCTGTACCACAAGATTCGAGTCACCGTAGATCATCAGTCGAGTGCACCCAAGGGCTTTGGCCATCCTCATGCCATGGATCAGAGCCTCATATTCTGCTTTGTTATTGGACGGGAACTCGAACCCCATTTTAGGATGTAGCGGAGCTTGTCGCCTTTTGGTGATATAAGGATAACACCTGCGCCTGCGCCTTCGTTTTTCTTTGAGCCGTCGAAGTACATAGTCCATGAGTTGGACACATCTGGTGCTCCTGGGAGCTGAGCTTCAATCCACTCGGTGTGGAAGTCAGGTAAAACTTGTGCTTTGATGGCCTTCGGGTAATCATACTTGATGTCTCTTGGTGCTAGCTCGATGAGCCATTTTGCTACTCGCCCAGTTGCGTTGGGGTTTGTGAGGATGTCCCCGATCCCTGAGGTGCTGATTACAGTGATCGGGTGCTCGGAGAAGTAATGCGTCAGCTTCCTTGAGGACATGAACACGGCGTAGGCCAGCTTCTGATAGTGCGGGTACCGCTGCTTTGATGTGGAGAGCACTTCACTCAAGTAATAGACTGGACGTTGTATGCTTTGGGCGTGTCCCTCCTCCCTTCGTTCGACTACCAGCACGGTGCTTACCACCCTGTTAGTTGCAGAGACATATAGGTACAATGGCTCGCGTTCCCTTGGTGCGACGAGGATTGGAGGGCTTGTGAGGACTCGCTTGAGGTCCGTGAAGGCTGCTTCGGCTTCTTGCGTCCACTCGAATTTATCTGCTTTCTTCATCAGTCGATAGAACGGGAGTGCTTTTTCGCCTAGCTTGCTGATGAATCGACTGAGTGCTGCTACTCTACCCGCAACTTTTGCACGTCATGGAGCTTTGAAGGCCTTTGCATCGTCAAGATGGCCTGTATTTTCTCCGGGTCTGCCTCGATTCCTCGAGCTGAGACTAGATACCCGAGGAGTTGCCCGGCTGGCACGCCGAACGTGCACTTCTTCGGGTTGA
Organism: Poa pratensis; assembly: GCA_947311845.1. NCBI lineage: Eukaryota > Viridiplantae > Streptophyta > Magnoliopsida > Poales > Poaceae > Poa > Poa pratensis. The sequence goes on from CAMZMU010000085.1 coordinate 142,964,047, forward strand.
GCTTGATGTGGAAGCGTTTGAGGTTTGCGAATGTCTCTCGCAAGTCATCGAGTAGTGTGTTTTCCTCTCTTGTGGTGATGACGATGTCATCTACATAGACCTGGACGTTTCGCCCAATTTGCTTCTTGAGGCAATCTTGCATCATGCGCTGGTAGGTTGCGCCTGCGTTCTTGAGCCCGAAAGGCATTGTGGTGTAGCAGTAGACCCCGAGTGGGGTTATGAACGCCGTTTTCTCTTCATCCTCTTCCTTCATCCTTATCTGGTGGTAACCCGAGTAGCATCCAGGAAGGACAAGCGAGCGCACCCGGCGGTGGAGTCGACGATCTGGTCGATTCGAGGTAGTGGAAAGTGATCCTTTGGACAGCACTTATTGAGTGCTGTAAAATCTACGCACATCCGAAGGATATCTGTGTGCTTCTTCTCTACGAGTACGGGGTTGGCCACCCATTGTGATTTCTTGATCTCTCTGATGAATCCTGCTGCGAGTAGCCTGTCGACTTCGGCTTCGACTGCAGTTCTTTTTGGGCCGGATATGCGGCGCATTGTTTGCTTGACTGGTTTAGCATCTGGAAATAACTGGAGAGAGTGCTCGGCGAATTCCCTGGGAATACCTGGCATGTCGGCTGGACACCATGCAAATATATCCCAGTTCTCACGGAGGAATTCGACGAGCGCGCTTTCCTATGCGATAGGCAGACTCGACGAGACATTGACTGTCTTGGTCGGGTCAGTCGGGTGCACCTGATGCGATCTTGTGTCATTGGTGGCATTGAATGCTCTGTCGACTGCCACCTTTTTGTGTTCTGGCATAAGTGTTCGATCGTTGGAGACCGCTAGATCAGCGAGTGTTGCTTCCATGCCAAACATCTCTGAGATTTTGCTGAATTCTCGGTCACAAGAATCGGACTTTTGGAAGTTCCCTTGACTGTGATTACTCCTTTTGGTCCAGGCATCTTCAGCTGGAGGTATGCGTAATGTGGCACCGCCATGAATCGAGCGAACGTCGGGCGTCCAAGTATAGCATGGTATTGTGACTTCCAGTCGACAACTTCGAACTCAATCGATTCTGTCCTGAAGTGGTTCTTGTCCCCAAACGTTACGTCGAGTTGTATGGTGCCTTCTGGGCTTATTGCTTTGCCTGGGACGATACCGTGAAAGGTATTTGAGGACCTTGGCAGGTTTTCGACTGACCTGTTCATTTTGCGGAGCGTATCTGCGAAGATGATGTTTATGCCGCTGCCACCGTCCATGAATACCTTGGACATGGCGTAGCCTCCAATTTGCGCGTCGAGTACCAGAGCAGAGTGCCCTGGACGAACAACCGACGGAGGGTGGTCCTCTCTGCTGAAGCTTATTGTGGTTTCAGAACCCTTCAAGAATTCAGTTACAGCGGGAGGTGACATGACCGCCATGTTTACTTGTCGAGTGCGAAGTTTTTGCTCCCTGTTGGAAGGTCGACCTTTCTGTATCATGTACATCTGCCCTTGGGGCGGAGGGTACTGTGGCTCGTCCACCCGAGGTATGTGCTGTATGGCACCCGCGAGGTTTCCGCCTGCAGCAGGCTGTGGTGGGGGGGTGGTGCCATCAGAACAGGCACATTGTTTGGCTGAGGCACGGGTGCAGGTGCTTGTGTGGCTGCTGCCTTTCTGAGATTTACGTAATCAGTCGCCATTTGGTCGAACTCCCTGCAGTTTCTCATCGAGTGATTGGAGCGCAGTTTTCCGTCGTCCCCCTTGTACAGGTGGAATCTGCAATCAGCATCCATCTTTTCTTCGAATGATCGCTCAGATTGTGCCCGTGACTTGCGCCAGTCCTTCCTCTTGTAGCTATCACTGCGTTGGCCGCGGTCTCGACTGTCCCGACGATCATCTCGACTGTCCCGCGATCATCTCGACTGTCCGCCGATCTCGACTGTCTCGCCGATCTTCCGACCGTCGGTCGCTTCTGTCCTGGTCATTGCGGGGTGTGGAGAACCCAGCCGCCATGAATTCGGGTCTGTCATCGTCGTAGTGACGTTTTGAACGTTTGCGCCTTCGGTCGTCTCTGTACGAGTCTCTGCGGCTTCGACTGCCGCTTTCATGATTGTCACGGGGTGAGGACCCGCGTGTGGTGCGCGCCATGTCTTCTCCGTCTGCCCACTCAGTCGCGGTCATCAAGAGGCTAGCCACAGAGGTTGGCTTTTTGCGACCGAGTGCTTCTTTGAGGTCCCCCTGGCGAGTCCCATTATGAAAGCATCCATGGCCATATCTTCTGAAATTACTCCGACTGAGTTGCGTATCTCAGTCCATCGTCTGATGTATGACCTCAGCGTTTCGTCTGAACGTTGCACGCAGGCCCGCAGTTCCTCGAACGTTTTTGGGCGCTCACATAGAGGCTCGAAGTTTTTGATGAAGTCATCGCGGAAGTGATCCCACGAGTCGTACTTTGATGGAGGTAGGGCCTTGAGCCAGTCGCGGGCTGTGCCTTCGAGCATGAGTCGTATGTATTGCATGCCGTGGTGTTTGTACCCGCTGGCACGCGACAGCCAGCCTGTAGTCTTCCAGCCACCCAGAAGGTTCCTGTCGACCCGTGTACTTGGGCTGTTCAGATGTGAGTTTGAACCCTTTGGGCATCCGTGTCTCGCGGACGCGTCGAGTGAAGCACAGAGCTCCATGTGGCTCAGGCTCTCGATCAGAGTATGAGTCGCTACTGTAGGATCTGCGTGATCTGCTCCTGGACCTGCGCCTGCGCGAGCCGCTTCTTTCCCTCGAGTGGTGGCGGTGACCACTGTGATTATGCTCTTCCCGACGTGCGTCGACTAGGGCACGGTCTCGACTCCCACCTGGAGTTCGTGGAGTTTGGCGTATGGCCTTCGCCGCTAAGGCGAGTGATTTGATCTGCTGGCGATGCAGTTTTGCATTGGGGTCATCAGCTGGAGGCTTGATTGCTTCTAGGTATGCTGCAGCGGTGAAGAGGGCACCCGCAGCTGTTTTGGGTACTGGCACTCCTCTTCGTCGTATGTCATGAAAGAGTTGCCTAAGTTGCGGTGAGTGCCGCCCTTTCGTCTGGCGAGAGGTGTGACAACCTTGATCTGGGTCTTGTGTCTGCTCGCCCGGTGGAGCTCAGGGAGAGCTGTCTTCTTTGCGCACTCGACAAGCTAGCTTGCTTTTTGCGTTCTTCGAGTGTTGCTCTGACCTGCCGCAGTCGAAGTGATTCCTGCCAGTTGAAGTACTGGAAGGTTAACATCTCTCTTGTGTTGCGTCTGCTGGCATCATTGTGCACTCCTTGATGACTTTATCTGCTTTTGCTGCCATCTCAGCAGTGATTGTGAGAGTTGTGACTCCGTCCGGCATAGTAACTGTGCACGGGAATTCTGTAGGCCTGCGGCTGGCCGCACGTCTGATGATTCTGCGGCGATGGCGACGTAGACCTGCTGGGGTATCACCCGAGGATATGTATGTGTGTCTTCGAGTCCTGTCATGGACTCGACATCGTCATCAAGGCTCATGTCGGAGTCGATACCCGTCGAGTGGTCCGTCTGGACCATCTTGCTGTTGATGCCTTCATCGCCTATGCTCATCTCGGCGTCGATGAAGTTGTTATGAATCTCAGAGTCAAGGTTGTTGTTGGTGCAGATCTCGGAGTCGACGTGGTTGTCGATATGAGTTTCGAGTTCGTCGAAGTCGCTGAAGGAGATCCCGCAGTCGAAACTATCCTCGAGTGAGAGATCGAGCTCGGGATTGTTTGTGCGGTATGCTGATTCGGCCTCCTCGCCCTGAAGTTCTTCGATGAGCTCGTGCATCTCTCGTGTGGACATGGTTGTTGCGGACGAGCAAGCTTGGAGGATCGACGATGGTATGGACGCGGTTGAGGGATCCGCAGTCGAAGGAACCGCAACCGATGGAGCCTCGGGTGCGGAAGTCGCGAGTTGGCGTGGATCCGTCAAGTCCTGCACACCAAGCTTGTTGACGAAAAAATTGAACGAACCAACGGTTAAACCCAAACCTGACTCGAGATCGGAGAAGGCCTCCTGGAATCCTGGCGAGTGTGGCTCGAAATCCATCAGAGGATCCGATGCGCTTTTTGCGGGTGAAGCTGGCGTGTTGCCGTTTGTCGAGTGAGCCGGCGAGTTGCCGTGTGCCGCCTGAGTCGGCGAGTTCTGGTTTGTCGATGCAGCCGGCGAGTTGCCGTTTGTAGATCCGATCGGCGAGTCGCCGTTTTCGATGGAACCGAAGAAACCGCGAGTCCAGCACTATTTTTCCCACAGACGGCGCCAATTGACGAGGTGTACCCTCATCAAATCCCATGGTTAAGGACCTAGGGTTGAGATTATGGGGAGAGAACGTGGTAGTACTGGTAGTTTCGTCGGCTGACAAGCAGAGGCAAAGATTTACCCAGGTTCAGGCCCCTCGGGTGGAGGTAAAGACCCTACTTCCTGCTTGTCTGGTTTTGATTGTGTGGATTATGCGATTACAGGGAGCTCCGGCGAGGTATCGATCTCGCTAGGGCTTTTGGTGGTTCGAGTATGGCTTGTCCTAGATCGGCACCCCTCCCAGCCTTTAAATAGGCTGGGTCTCGTGAGTTTATAACCGACCTAGTTTACACGTAAGGAAAGTCTAAACCGACTATGCCTATGTCTAATCTTGGAGGGTACTCCATCTTCTTGGGCCTCTTGTCTTGGGCTTCGAGTAGGCTCTTCACTATTGGGTCTTAGTCGTCACGTGCACCAGGTACCCTCACGGTAGGGTACCCGAGATGTATACCCTTGTCAGGCACCCTGCGAGATATCGATCCCGCTGGGTCCTTGTCGGACTTCGATGCCGAGGTAGTAGCTCAGCAACCCGAGGTCAGACATCTGGAATAGGCTCCGCAACTCCAGCTTGACTCTGTCGATGTCGCTGGAATCTGAGCCCGTGATCACCAAGTCGTCGATGTAGACGCCGACTAGAAGCCGGCTCGGAGTCGCTCCTCACGCGTACATGCCATGCTCCGACTTGCACCTTGCAAAGCCGAGCTTGACGAGGCATGCGTCGAGCTTGGTGTTCCATGCCTTTGGTGCTGCTTGAGGCCATAGAGCGCCTTGTCGAGTCGAAGCACCAGGTGCTCCATCCCCTTTGTAGCGAAGCCAGTTGGCTGCTGCACGTACACCTCTTCCTCCAACTCGCCGTTGAGGAAGGCTGACTTGACGTCCATGTGGTGGACGTCCCACCCCGCACTCGCCGCCACGGCTAGCAGTAGCCGAACGGACTCGAGCCGGGCCACGGGTGCGAAGACCTCGTCATAGTCGACCCCGTGCCGCTGCACATAGCCCTTCGCCACCAGGCGAGCCTTGTGCTTAAGGACCGCGCCGTGCGCGTCCTTCTTTACCTTGTACACCCACTTCACGCCGATCGCGCGGTGACCTGGTGGTAAGGTGGCTAACTGGCAAGTCGAGTTCGACTCGATGGTCTCCATCTCCTCCTGCATTGCCTGCCTCCATCTGGCATGCGCCTTCGCCTCATCGAACGAGCCTGGCTCTTCGGAGGCGAGGAAGTGGAGGTCCTCGTCCGGCTCAAGGGCCGAACCTGCCTCGAGCACGTTCTGCAGAGTGCGGAACCGGTGCTTGAAGCCTGTGTCGTTTCTGCATCGAGCATACTCGCGTACCTCGATGGCGGCGTGACGAACTTGACGCCAAAGACAGCTGGAGTCGGGGACTCCGCTGTCGGGTGCCCTGGTGTAGATGGGGAACCGGCTGGGGTTGTCACACTCCCGACTCCTGGAGTCGGCGAGTCTGGAGTCGGCGAGTCGTCCTGGACCCGCACTCCCGTCTCCCGGAGTCGGCTGCGGCTGGAACACCATGTGTTCGACCGTGAAGGTGTCGTCTCCGAAGGTGTTCACCGGAGTGTCCGGCGAACTCCAGTCCCAGCGCGCGTTTTCGTCGAACACGGCATCTCGCGTGATGGTCACGCGGTTAGTCACCGGGTCATAGGCCCGATATCCCTTCATCCCAGGTTGGTACCCGACGAAGATCATCGGCCTGCTCCGGTCGTCGAGCTTCTTCAGCCCAGGGCGCGTCTCCTTGACGTGCACCACGCACCCGAACGTGTGCAGGAAGCTCACATTTGGCTTGCGGCCATGCCAGGCCTCGAACGGCGTCTTGCCGTCCACGCTCTTGGTGGGTGACCTGTTCAAGATGAACACGGCCGTCGTCACTGCCTCACCCCAGAATTCACCGGGGACCTTCTTGGCCTTCAGCAGACCGCGGGCCATGCCCACAATCGTCTGGTTGCGTCGCTCCACGACGCCGTTATGCTGCGGGGAGTATGGAGCCGTCAGGTGACGCTCAACTCCGAGCTCGACGCAGTATGCTGTGAAGGACCCGGAGGTGAATTCGCCTCCGCGATCCGTGCGCAGCGTGCGCAGCTTGCAGCTGGTTTCCGACTCGGCTCCCGCCTGGAGTTGGATGATGGCGGCTGCGGTCTCGTCCTTCGTCGAGAGAAGGGCGAGCCACATGTACCATGATAGGTCGTCCACCAGAAGGAGGAAGTTGAAAGGACAATGATGTCGCCTAGAGGGGGGTGAATAGGCGATTAAAACTTTTCCGGTTTAGGCTTGATAATTGCGGAATAAAACTAGGTGTTTAAATTAACAAGCCAACAACCTAAATACTAGGCTCACCTATGTGCACCAACAACTTATGCTAAGCAAGACAAGCAACAAGGTGATAGCAATATAGAATACTTCAAGCACGAAGGCTATCACAATGTAAAGTGCATAAGTAAAGAGCTCGGGTATAGAAATAACCGAGGCACGCGGAGACGAGGATGTATTCCCGAGTTCCTCCTTTTTAGGGGAGTACGTCTCGTTGGAGAGGTGTGAACCAACACAATGGTTCAACAACCACAAAGGTTTCACCTTCTTCTTCGATGAATCGCACCACAAAGGTTTGGTTCACCTTCCACTATCGGAATTCCTTCGAGGCGGAATCTGGAGCCTTTCAACAACAATCCGGGGCACAACCCACAACGGGATTGGGGGCTCCCGAACGGCTACAAGTGACCACCAAGGGTCTCAACCACCACGCGGACGTCTAGGGTCCAAAGACCCAAGAGTAACAAGTTCACAAACTTTCAACTTCTACGAATCCTCGTGGAGAGCACAAACCGATGCAACAAAGCAATGGCAAGAACACAAGTGCTCAAATCCTTCACTCTCAAATCCCACCAAAATCAACTAATGCTTATGGGGGGAGAAGAGAGGAAGAACAAAGAAGAGAACCACGCAAGAACTCCAAGATCAAGATCTACTAGGTTCCCCTCACTTAGAGGAGGAATGGATTGGTAGAAATATAGATCTATATCTCTCTCACTTTCCTCAAAGATATGCAAGAATCATGGGAGGGATCGAGAAGAAGGCAAGCTTTTCCAAATGTCAACAATGGAGGAGAGAGAGGGGAAAAATGTGCTCAAAGGGTTAGGGAACCGTTGGGGAAGAAAGCCCCTTAAATAGGTCCCCCAAAAAGGTGAACGTTGAAGGGGTACGGAACGTCGCGCAGGAAGGAGGGCCGGCCTGGGGGGCGGTGGGGCGGCAGAGGCAACCGGCCAGAGGGCCGGCCTTGGCGGCCTAGGGGCCGGCAGGGTGGCCGAAGCGACCGGCCAGGGGGCCGGCCTGGGGGCCGGCGGGGTTGCCGACGCAACCGGCCGACAAAAACTGCAAAAACGCCCAATACGAAAACGAACATATCTTGATCATCCGGACCGTTTTCGATGTTATTGGGCTCGTTGGAATCGCAACGAAGAGCCCTTAAAGATTATGCAGAGCAACATCATAGTCCATCATGTGAGGATAAAGCCAAATTAGGAAAGGTAAGCCTTCTCTAAATAAGAACAACCGGTAAATCCTGAAATGCAATAACTTTTGCAAGGAAGCTCCAAACGAGATGAAACCAACGAGGTTGGAAAGGTAGCGACAAGAGTTTTCCTACAGAAATATTAAGGGTCACAAATATAGAGGACATATCACACATGAGAGGTGTGGACCTTATCTCGAGGAGGACCGGTAATATTTCCAACACCGAGAACGTAACAAGTTTTCCATCCAAAATCCATTTTCGAAGAACTTGGGCTTGTCATGAGGATCACAACAAGCACCAAAACCCAACAAGGAGAAGAACCAAATAAGAACCAAGAAAGATGATATGCCAAGTATGCAAAGGTTTGAGCTCTCCACAAAGATGCGATCAAGTTACTCACTTGAGAGCCCCTCTTGATAGTACGCCGTCTATCCTATAACCCGGTCTCCCACTAACACTATGAGACCGGTAAAATAGAAAACCTATCAAGATCATACCTTTGCCTTGCGCATTCCACTTGAGCTAGATGATGACGATCTTGATCTCTTCAAGTGGACCACCTTTCTGGATTGCGCTTTGCTTGGTGAAGACATCTCCAAATGCTCCCCATACTCCATTATGGGAGAGCCTCGCTAAGCTCCGTCTTCATGTCTTGATTGCAAGCTTCAATCAAATGATATCTTCCGAGATGGATCATATTGACTTGCACTTCATCTTCTTCTCTTGATATATATGATGGCTTGGAAATAGCATGAAAGTTCACTCAAACTTCTTTTCCAAGCCATGCTTGCAATAAGCTCAACTCTTCACAAGACCATTCTTCATATAAACCTCATCATGTAATTTTCTAGAGTCCAATACATGAACTCCAATCTTTTTCTATGGACAAGATCTACAAGAATATCTTAATGCAAACATTAGTCATAAGGATTGTCATTAATTACCAAAACCACGCATGGGGCAACACATGCACTTTCAGAAGTACTTCTTCCTGCTCGGTGTGCCCGGGGTGATCGGCCCGCAGAGGTCGCCGTGGACCAGCTCGAGTCGCTCCTTCGCCCGGAACTTCGCTTGCTTTGCGAACGGGGCTCGCCGCTGCTTCCCTGCTAGGTAGGCGTCGCAGAACTGGTTCACGTGCTCCACCAGAGGGAGGCCACGCACCATCTCGCCCTTCGCCAGTCGGCGCAAGCTGTCGAATTTGAGGTGCCCGAACCGTGCATGCCAAGTCCAGGCCGGGTCATCGCCGGTGCCCACGACTAGGCACACCGGTTGCGCGACTCGCGCGTGCAGCTTGTACATCCGGTTCGGCTCTCGCCTGACCTTGATCAGGAGCTGCCGCTCCCTATCACGCACCCGGAGGATCCCATCCTCGATTAGCAACTGGCAGCCGTTCTCGTCGAACTGGCCCAGGCTGATGATCTGCGTGTTCAGCCGGGGTATGCAGTACACCCCTGTGACGGCCCGGTGCTCGCCTGACTTGTAGACGAAGAGCACCGTCCCCTGCCCGCAGATGTCGACTCGTGAGCCATCGCCGAACTTGACAGTCCTGGTGACGCTTGTGTCGATCTCAGCGAACGCGGCGCGGTCACCAGTCATGTGATTGGTGGTGCCCGAGTCGATGTACCAGACGCCCTTCTTGGCGTCCCCCTCTTGCGTCAGGTTGACCTGCGCCTTCTCCTCTAGCATGAGGAGGACCGGCTCCTCTCGAGCCGGGTCGGCCAACTCCTCCCGAGTGGCCATGATCGACTCCTCCCGAGTCAACGCAGTCGGGTCCTTTCGACCCTCCGATGTTGTCGGGTCCCTGCGACCCGACGATGCTGTCGGGTCCTCACGACCCGACACTCCCGGGTCCTTGCGACCCGAGATGGCCGACTCCTCCCGAGTCGCCGAGTTCAGGTCCTCCCGAGCTGGGGTTGTCGAGTCCTCACGAACCAACGGTGTTGTCGGGTCCTCACGACCCGACATGGTTGTCGACTTCTCCCGAGTCAGCATGTCCCACCCCGTGATCCACTTGATCGGCGCGAGTTCCTCCGGAGGAGTCGACGATCCCTCCGACTCTGCCACCGGTCGAGACAAGAGTGCCGCCTCCGAGGTGCCCGACTCCGCGTGGCGAGTCAGAATAGGGAGCTGTGTGGCAGACGCGATGGTGCAGGCCTCCATCATGAGGAGCGCGTTGTCGTCTTCGTCGTCTCCGCCACGGACAAGGTGCGCTTCCGCATCCCCTCCGCGCACGAGGTGGGCTTCCTCCTCGCGCTTCTTCTTGCGGCAGTCCCACACCCAGTGGCCGGCGACTCCGCAGTAGCGGCACGTGTCTTTCGACGTGCCGCGGTTCCCGGCTCCGCGAGCCGGGCTGCCCCTGCCTCGTCCGCTACGTCCGGCATGGCTGGAGGATCCACCTCCGTCTTGCAGGCGCATCCGGGAGAACCACTCCTCCTCCGTGAGGAGTAGTTTGCCGGCCTGCTTGGCCTCCGGCCTCTCCGCCTCATGTCGCTCCTCGGCCGTTTTGAGTCGGCCGATGAGCTCCTCCATGGGGAGCTTGTTGAGGTCGAGCAGGGTCTCAATGGAGCATGCCATCTGCGAGAACCTCGTGGGGACGACCAAGAGGAACTTACGTATTGTGTTCGGCTCGGTGATGGTGACGCCAAGCACCCCAAGCTGCGACACGAGCGACGAAAACCGCATGGCGAAGTCGTCGATGTTCTCGTCGTCGCCGAACTTGATGGCCTCGTACTGCTTCTTGAGCGCTGTCGCCTTCGCCTCCCGAACATGGGTGTCTCCAACCCGCATCATCTTGATCGCCTCCCACGCCTCCTTAACTGTCTTCTTCGACGCCAGTGTGGAGATCATCTCCGGCGGGACGGCGAGTAGCAGGTACTCCAGCGCTGCTCGGTCCATCTCGCGCTCCTCCGTGCCATCGTGCACGGCGGCCCAAACACGGCGTGCCTCAAGTTTTACATGCATGAGCAGCGATCAGTCCGCGTAGTTTGACCGCGTGAGCAGCGGCCACGAACTACCGGCCTCCCGCACAACTCGCTGGACTGCCAGCGTGCTAGCGGCCTCCTTCACCTCCGTCGGCATGAGCAACTTGTGCTCGCCCATCTTCGGTGAGATCTCTCAAAGAACTCAGGTTCTGATACCAATTGTTGTCCCTAAAGCTACATGAGAGAGTGGAGTGAGAGAGGGGAGTGTGTTACACAATGGAATGGTTTGTCTCAATTTTCTCCTTAGTATTCCTCCCTATAAATAGGGGCTGAGTAGGCTGGCTGCCTAAAGTCAACTAAGCTGTCACATCCGACCTGATGTGACAGGACCTACGATGTCATGACTCACCGCCACTGTTGACGACGTCATGACACGGGAACACTGTAGGTGACGTCTAGCACGTTATATCTACCTACTCTATACTGGTGCTGACGCACCACCTCAGGACAACGGTTACATGACAAAGTCCTCGCACCCGATAACCTGGCGACTGACTATCGGCTCCCTAGACGGATCCGACGTCCTGACTCCCTCGACCCGAAACAGACTTCGGCTCGGGCACACTTTCTCGACTCGAGACAGACCCCGAAGTCTTCTTAATGCGATCCAATGTCGGCTGGTCTGATCCCCGCGCGCGCTCTCTCTCTCTCTCTCTCTCTCTCTCTCGCTTTCGTGCCGCTGTCGCCGACCGTCAAGCGCCGGAACGGCGGCCGCAGCAAGCATGGCCGCGACCACGTGAAGTTGGTCCCCTGCGACAAGTGCTCCAGGTGCGTCCCCAAGGTACGTAAGCTTCATCACGCGGCCGTTGTCCCACAAAAACTGGCGTCTCCTTTGTGCGTGCGCGAATCCGGCCGCTGTCTCTCTGCTGATTATGCCGCGGTTTTTCTTGATTTGATGGTGCACTCAGGACAAGGCCATTAAGCGATTCAAGGTGAAAAACCCCGTGGATAACGCGGGCATCAGGAACCTGAAGGACGCGTGCGTCCTGGAAGGCTACGTTCTCCCCAAGCTGTACGAAAAGGAGCGATGGTGTGTGGGCTGTGCAATCCGGCTGAAAGAGATCCGCGTCCGCTCCCGTGAGGGCCGGAAGAACCGCGCACCGCCGCCGCGTCCCTTCCGCCCCAGGGTATGGGCTCCTCCTCCTTGTATTGACTCATAGATACCGAGTTTCCTTGCTTTCTATGTTCAATTCGCGGTAGTGCTTTAATCGCTAGCTAGCATGTAGTGTAGTCTGCTTAGCTGACACACTTGTTGGCCCTCTTCCTTCAGACGTGTTTGCAGATTAGAATGGTTTCCTCCTGTATTTGTTATAGGTATCCATGCTTGCAAGGTCTAACCTTTTAGCCAATCAACCAGGCCCGGGCCCACTGTGGTGCCAACTGTGCCACTGGACTGGCACAGGGCCCACGAATTTTGGGGGCCCCAAATTTTCTATATATATGCCTATACAAATTTGTACAAGATTTAGAAAAAAGGTAGGCTTTATCTAGGGGTTGGGCCGCATGGCGCGCTGCTGGGCTTGATGGCACGCTGCGCTGCTGGGCTCTCGCGTGTGCTAGTCTATCGATCGGATAGGAAACATATGGAACTTGATCCATCGATCTGCAAACGCCCAGTCGCTCACGATTCCCACGCCCAGCCGACAACGACGAACACGAACCGACACGTCGACACATGCCATGTCCATTCGATCGTTCGCAACTTCGCATCCACAGCGCCGCTGCGCCGGCGACGGTGCGAGAGTCCTCTTCATTGGCGACTGATCAAAAAAATAGGCATAGTCCGGTGGATTCTTTGTATCCACACACTTCTAATTTTTTATCGCATCGACACTTTAATTTTATTTTATTTATCTCTTGTATTTCGTGTTTCATTTCACTAATACATATTTGACATGGGGAAACATCAGTGCTGTTCCAAGAAGCGTAAGAGGAAAGAAAAACAACAAAATTTGATTAAATCTCAAAAAGGTGTTATGGACAAGTTTATTACTACCTTCGGTCCGAAAAAACTGACGCAGGTTATACGTAATGTTTGTACGGGATACATAGTGTTCTCCGACACATTTTCTGGGTCGGAGGGAGTAGAAAAGAAGCATCACAAGTGTCATCTGGTAATCATTCTATTGATTCTTCTACCCTTGTACATGCAATTGTTCCTTACAATCATTTCAGAGATGGCCAGACAGATTCAAAAAATATTGAGGTACGTTAGAGGAAGAATATATTGATGTTAACATGAATAATACATCTGGTGCGGATATTGATGATTCTTTTCGTCTCATATATTTGATCAAGAAACTAGGATTATCTTGATTCTAAACAGATTGATATTTTAGCACAAAAGGGTAAAAAAAAGCCTTATCAATTAAGAAAGGTCCTAAAGAATATATCGTAAAATATTTTGTCATATGTATTAGAATTTTTTTAGTTCAAATTTTCGTGTGAGATAGGGCCCCGTTTTAGATTTTCGCATAGGGCACCCGATATCGGCGGCCCGGCCCTGCAATCAACCATCTACTTCTTCATGATTTGTGTGGCGCTGTATATCTGCTCAGTGTGCAGTGCTCTATATTTGCTTAGCATAATATTGTTTTATGATTTCTTCCTTTACATGCTCCATTGGTAGTGCTTGATAGGTAGCATGTAGACATGTAGTCTGTTTAGCTCACACTTGTTGGCCATCTTTCTTCAGACATGTTTGCAGATTAGAGTGATTTCTTCCTGTATTTGTATCTTCCTTGCAAGCTTTGCTTGGATATGCTTGCAAGGTCTTACTTTCAGGCAATCACCCCATCTAGTTTCTTGTTGAATTGTGTGGTGTTGTATATTGCTTAGCATAATATTGTTTTATGATTCTTCATTTCCATGTTCCGTTGGTAGTGTTTACTGCTTAATGGGTAGCATGTGTTTTACTATGTTGTTTACCTGATAGACTTGTTTGGCCATCATTCTTCAGAAGTGTTTGCTTCTTATAAATGATTTCTCCCTGCATTAGTCGTAGGTTTTATAGTTGCAAACATTAGCATCATAGCATGGATATGCTTATGGTCGAACTTTGTAGCAATCACCCATGCAACTGCTTTATGATGAATTGTGAAGTGATGAATATTTGCTTAGCATGTTGTTTTTTGACCGTTGTTTTCTCATTTATATAGCATTAAACTGGCATGGCTGGAGATCTTTGGACTGCACGTTTTTCCTGATTGCAAATTTGCAATACATGCATATAGTCCTTATGGGATGAAATGGTCCTTTAGGATGCCACGCGAAAAAATTATGTGAACATTGTTTTGTTTGTGCTTTTGTTGACAGTGAATCGTTCCTGATAGTAGGATACACTGAAAAGAAGCGCAGTCGTTGGTAGATTTGGTCTAGATATTTTTGTTAGTCAGTGCTGTAAGAGGGCTGTATATCTGCTCATCGTGCAGTGCTATGTATTTGCCTCGCATAATATTGTTTTATGATTTCTTCCTTTACATGTTCCATTAGTAGTGCTTGATAGGTAGCATGTAGTCTTCTTAGCTCAGACTTGTTGGCCATCTTCCTTCAGACATGTTTGCAGATTAGACTGATCTCTTGCTGTTTTTGTATCTTCGTTGCAAGCTTTGCTTGGATATGCTTGCAAGGTCTTACTTTTAGGCAATCACCCATCTAGTTTCTTGATGAATTGTGTGGTTCTGTATATATGCTCAGTATATTTTGTGCAGTGATGTATATATGCTTAGCATAGTATTGTTTTTTGATTTCTTCATTTCCATGGTCCATTGGTAGTGCTTAATGGGTAGCATGTAAATATGTTTAGCTGACACACTGCTCGGCCATCTTTCTTCAGTAGTGTTTGCTGATTAGAATGATTTCTTCCTGTATTAGTTATATAAATGGCTTGTTTCTTCCTTGCAAAACATTAGCATGGAGATGCTTATGGTCGAACTCTGTAGCAATCACCCTTCTGCTTTATGATAAATTGTGAAATGCTGAATATTTGTTAGCATATTGTTTTATGGCCGTTGATTTCTCATTTATTTAGCAGTAAACTGGCATGCCTCGATAACTTTGAACTGTACGTTTGTCCTGATTGCATTACATATAGTTCTACTTTTTTGATGAATTGTGTGGTGCTGTGGTGCTGTAAATCTGCTCAGCATATTTCTGCAGTGCTGTATATTTGTTTAGCATAATATTGTTTTATGATTTCTACTTTCTTCATGAATTGTGGTGTGCTATATATCTGCTCATCATATTTTATGCAGTGCTGTATATTTTCTTAGCATAATTTTGTTTTATGATTACTTCATTTCCATGTTCCATTGGTAGTGCTTACTGCTTAGCATGTATTCCTTTTAACTGACACACTTGTTGGCCAGTATTGTTCAGAAGTGTTTGCTGATTAGAATGATTTCTCCCTGCATTCGTTATAGGGTAATTTATAATTGCAAACATTAGCATCATAGCATGGATATGCTTAGGGTCGAACTTTATAGCAATCACCCATCTGCTTTATGATGAATTGTGCAGTGCTGAATATTTGCTTAGCATATTGTTTTTTTACCGCTGTTTTCTCATTTATATAGCAGTAAACTGGCACGCCTCGAGATCTTTGGACTGCACGTTTGTCCTGATTGCATATTTGGAATACATGCTAACAGTTTCAATTTTCAATACATGCAGAAGGAAAGGCCTGGGGGACAAGCTCCACGTGTCGGTGGTGTCGGTGGGGGTGCCGGTGGTGCTGGCGGCAGTTTCGGCGCCGGTGCTCCAGCTCCCAACACTGGCGCCTGATTCGCTTCCTCGACTGAGTGCTCCGCTTCCGACAGCTCGACCTTACCATAGAGTTCTCTGCTAGCTTTTGCGTCTATTACTAAGAAAAACCTGTTATGTGGCTTAAGTTACGTGCTCATGATTTACCTAGTTTTAATCATGAGTTGGACAAGGCTATATCTGCTATCAAGTTGTTACTCGGATGGCTGGCACCAACTGTTGTTCTCGCTTATTAAATCTGGTTACATGTATGGTTTTTGCCCCAACCTTTTCAGTTACTTGGCCTATTATTATCTGCCCTGATTCAGTCGTTTGGTGAGTTCAGATAAACTGTAAGTGGACCTGCACATCACCAGGTGTATGTATGATGTGATAGTCATGGCGTTATGCATTTTACATCCGAATTTATTTGATCATCTTCCGAATGAAGATGAGCATGTGTCAGTTTTCAGTCTTGTTTAAGCTTGTCTCGTTTCTGAACCAAAAACTTAACGTTGTCTGAAAACAGAGAGCTTGGTTTCTGACTCTCTGGTGATCCCCATGCATGCCGTTTCCACCCTACGATGATGATCGTCAGTTTGACATAGCAGGTATATATTCATGTTGGCATACAGCAAAATGAATCTCTCAATATACCTTAGCTTTTACAGAAACGAATTCTAGTCTGCAAACCGTTGATTTATACAGTCTGTCCGTTTTCTCTACACCAAATTATTCGTGAAATTGCCCGCTAATGGCTCTATAATGCACAAGCGCCGTCAGAGCTGCTGATCTTTAAGATTCCCATGTTTTCTACTCACTCACTGCAAGAACATAAAATAAATGCCTACCCTGATATGCGTGTTAGGAACATAACATGATTTCAGGATTTGGTTTCCTATGTCCTGACATGACATGTTGTCATCTTGCACTAGGGATGTAAATGGACACGTTAATGACGCCGTATAATCCCATATAAATGCGTTCACACTTCAGTTTTCCAAGAAACAAAAAAACGTTTTGAACTGTAGACCGAAATAAGTGGTATTATATGGCGCCACATATGTAACCATTTACATCCCTATCTTCCACTGCTGCTAGGGAGACGATGACCTTTGAACAGGTCCGACTTTTTCTAGAGATTTCAAACAGAATTCCAAAAAAAAAAATCAATCGGTCGCAGTAGGCCCGTTTCGTAGTTTTAGTCAGCTACGAGCGCATGATCTTCGTGGACTCATTTCCAATAGGCCTATCTGGGGCCCAAATTATTAGGCACGGGGCTCCCGTGGCCCCTCCACCGTATGATTACGCTGGTAAACCCACGATAATCCAGGGGCTTTCCTGTAAAACGCGCGCTAAATAAGAATCTCGCGCAGAGACGTACTAATCCACGCTCTCGTCCTCCTCCTCCTCCACCTACTAGGCTACTACCCGAATCCCTCCTCCAATTCTCCCGTTCCGAGGCGGCGCCTGCGTCTCCTCCCACCCACCCCGTCTCCCCCGCCGCCTCCCATCGTGCCCGCCGCTCCGATCGCGAGGCGGAAGATGCTGGGGGCCGCCAGGAGGCAGCTCGGATCCGGGCCCGTGAGTCCCTCCTCCCCTCCCTCGCCCGCAATCCTGCTTGCTTCCCGATCATTTCCCGACGCTATGTTTCGGTTCGATCTGTGGCCGCCTTGCTGACGAAGGGTTCATTGTGTTGCTTGTTTCGCGTGCAGATGCTGGGGCAGGTGCTGCGGAGGCTCCGCCCCGCGGCGGCGGCGGAGGCGACGAGGGGGTTCTCCGCCGGGGCGAAGGAGGTGAGCGCTGCGCCTTGACCGACCCCTAGTATTTTTTTTTAATCGCGTGGCGCCGCATTGGGTCTGTAATGACGTGGCCGGTTTCGCGTAATTCTGTTGCTTCGCTTGCTGATGGGCCGTTTGACTGGAGATCGGCTGCTGCTTTAGTTTAGTTTTGTCGAAGGCGTTGGCGATTACGACTTTTGTTGCTGTTATTATAATACCGGTGGTGACGCAGCGATTGCAATAGTTTGGCAGTTGGGGTGGGTGTTGGTTCTGGAAGTGGTTGATGGGCTATGATATTAAATCGATGTTGTTTAATTCGCAATTTTGTCCCGGTGCTGTTTGTTAAGTTTTCAGGGGCTGTTTGATAAGTTCCTCGGTTGTAGTATTACATATCTCTAGCTTATTTGTTAGACTGGTGAAGAAATGGCTGTTGTAATGGTTTGACGATTAATTGCTACCTTATAATTGTTGTTACCACTGTTTTCTATGTATGGATTTGTTTTGTGAGCTGTGACAACCTGCTGATGCTGGGTAGTGTTAGATGATGTCCTCTAGATTGTGAGTCGAAGCATGGTAGATCGCTTTATCCTAGTATTATTGCTTTTGGCAGTTGGTTTCACAGCTCAGAAGATGGGAGCGTCTTTGTGGGTTGTCTTGCAGTAGTGATAATTATCTTTGGCTATATCATGATAGAATGGTATAGTTCCTTATAGATTGAAAACCACTTATTTGACTTCAAGAGTTCTGCTTATGCAGGCCAGTCCTGTCCATATCACTTTTTTTTTTCTAATTTGTTTCTTAAGGTGTGATATTACCTATTGACCGTGCCTATGGCGACATAGTGGCTCTACTGTGGAGAATAAATGCTCACTGAATAAGATAGGGAAAACTATTCAAATCGAAAACTGACTTTATATTCCTTGCATTGTTCTTAACCTTTTAGCAGGCATCTTTTGCTTTATTACTTAAGTGCACCAGAATTAGTGCCAATTAGATCGCATAATAGTGGCCATTTGTGTGATCGATTTTATATATCATTGCCTCGCCTCCCCTATTTTTCCTGGACTAACCAGCACCATTGTTCCGAGTTCTGTGTGGTCAGATATCTTTCCCTGTCTTGTAAGACAGATGATATGATTATCATGTTCCCGTGCTGAAAATATCTGGCATTGTATTGAGAGCTATCTTCCGTGAAGTGTTTTTCTTCTGTTGTACAACTTACAAGGCATGTCATCCATAGTATTGTTTACTTGTTCAGATAACTGTTCGTGAAGCGTTGAACTCTGCACTAGATGAAGAAATGGCTGCTGATCCTAATGTCTTTATGATGGGCGAAGAGGTAGCATTTTCAGCGAATTGCATTTTCTTCTTTTTAGTAGTTTATTTTTCTAATACCTATTCTTCTGTTGTAGGTTGGGGAATATCAAGGTGCATACAAGGTTTGTAAAGCTTTGAAGATAATTGTTTTTTTAGTTTTAGGTCCATTGGCAGCTGGTGTCAGTTTCTAAAACTTCATGATTATTAATCTTTCATGTTTTTTTTGCAGATCACAAAGGGCTTGCTTGACAAGTATGGTCCTGATAGGGTTCTTGATACACCAATTACAGAGGTTTCACTCTTAAAGTCTTCGAACCATCCGATTATTGTTGTTGATTCATACATTTTCACGTTGAAGCAATTCTGTTCAAGCATTTATCTTGTATTGTTATTCTTGTCCAGGCTGGTTTTACAGGCATCGGTGTTGGTGCAGCCTATCAAGGTCTTCGGCCAGTCGTAGAGTTCATGACATTTAATTTCTCAATGCAGGTCAGTCATTTGGTAACATTAATTTTAGCACTGTGAGGATCAAATAAATTTATTTTATCTGCTATATTGATATGGGCACAATACAGTCCACCTTTATATCTGTCATTCCCTTTTTTAGTAAGTTATCTTTGAGAGATCCATTTTCTGCCAAGTAATTCTCATTAGAACACACGTTTTCCATTATACCAACTGCACATTTTAATTGTTTATTTATGATGTAAAAACCTTACCTACCAATTTCTATTGCATGTCCAGGCAATCGATCATATCATCAACTCAGCTGCCAAGTCAAACTACATGTCAGCTGGTCAGATAAATGTTCCTATTGTTTTCAGAGGACCAAATGGAGCTGCTGCTGGAGTTGGTGCTCAACACTCACAGGTTTGTAACAGGGAATGACCCATTGTCAGTTCGTCTTCGTACTCAGAGGCATTATTCCTTATTTTATGTTGTTGCCACCTGTTTTTGCTGTTTTTTAGAAGATACTCTAGCCATACAAACCTCTTGCTAATATTTAAACACTTACAATACCAAATTCTATATTTTGGGAAAAAGTGTATGTACCTCCCTTGCCTAGTGGGAAAACCAACCACCAGTGGGGGTAGTTATTTGAATGGTTTTGCAAAGTGCAGAGTCTACGTAGCCTCTTTTAGATGTGGATTCTTTCCTTTATTTTTAGCCAATATACCTGAATTATCACTGAGAGTGTCAAGTGAGAAAGAGGCGTAAAGTTGGTTTATTACTAGTTCCTAAAATATGCATCCATCTGTCTTCAATACATTGTGATGACTTCTATTGGTTTAACACTTGAATAATAATTGTGTTTGAATTGTCATACAGTGTTATGCAGCGTGGTTTGCACATGTTCCAGGACTTAAGGTTCTGGCTCCATATTCCTCAGAAGATGCTCGAGGCTTGCTAAAAGCTGCAATTAGGGACCCCGATCCTGTTGTTTTTCTGGAAAATGAACTACTGTATGCAACATCTGACCTTGTTTAGATACTTATATCCTACTAGCGATTAGCTTTCATTTTACTGAGATGTTGGTACGTTCATTTCTACAGCTATGGAGAATCATTCCCTGTTTCTGATGAAGTCCTTGATTCAAGTTTTACTCTGCCTATTGGCAAAGCTAAGGTATGCTGTTATGTCCACGTGTTCTGAAGGGGACTTATTACACATTCCCTGCTTTGAAGCGTTGATGGTTTTCTATTGTTTTTTCAAATGAAATACATGGTTTTCAGAGACAGATGCATTTTATTAAAATTTTATTTATTGTATAGAATTACTGAACATCTATGCAGTATGCACTTACTGTGGATCTCTTCTTTATGTAGATTGAACGCGAGGGTAAAGATATTACAATTACTGCATTCTCCAAGATGGTCGGTTATGCTCTTCAGGTTTGTCATGCTATACTTGGTAAACGTGTGGGAGGAGGATGAAAATATCATATTGTCAACTCTATAGTATTCCATAGCTTGTTTCTGAAAGGAAGTAGTCTGCTGCATCGATAGCTTCTGCTACTAGTTCTAGTAGAGAGATGTTCTGTTGAACAGATGGATTGAAGTGCACTTTCAGCATTTCTTTTTTGCAGTATTATAATGCTCAGTTTTTGTTTACAGGCTGCTGAGATACTGTCCAAGGAAGGAATTAGCGCCGAGGTAATATCTTTTGTATTAAGTACAATCTATGTTGAGTATAACTATTTCATAGGTTTTTTTTCTCTACATAGTACATGCCATCGATCTTCCTTATTTTCTGCTGATATTTGTCAATAGGTGATCAACCTTCGATCAATCAGACCACTGGATAGAGCTGCCATAAATGCATCTGTTAGGAAAACAAATAGATTGCTGACTCTTGAAGAAGGCTTCCCCCAGCATGGTGTTGGTGCTGAAATATGGTACCTCTCTCTCTCTCTACACACACACACAAACTTGTGTAGTACGAGTGCTTCTGACACATACATGTCTTCTTGCAGCATGTCTGTTGTAGAAGAAAGCTTTGAGTATCTTGATGCTCCAGTGGAGAGGATTGCTGGGGCTGATGTACCCATGCCCTATGCTGCCAACCTTGAGAGATTGGCTGTTCCACAGGTCCTGCATCTCTCTCTCTCTCTCTCTCTCTCATACATTTTATGCCTTAAACTTTCACAATTATTGCAGTTGTGCATGACTGCTAACTTTTCTAGTTGCATCCATTTATCTTGCTCTGCACAACTGATTAGCAGACATCTATGTTGAATACTTTGCATTTTGTTTTTGGGGCACATGCATGTATTCTTACTGCATTGAATGAATATAGACTGGCTGAAGCTAGTGAATACTTTGCATTTTGTTTTTGGGGCACATGCATGTATTCTTACTGCATTGAATGATGATAGACCGGCTGAAGCTAGTATTGTGCAAGGTGGCTAGGGAAAGAAACTGTTTTAGTTCATACTTCATATAAAGGGTATAACTGTATGTGGATGGCTGGTTGCTAGCTTTATCCCATGGTGCATTCGAGCGAACTTTGATATTGGGCTATATTTGACTCTCGAGGATTAACTTATTTTGTAGTCCTTATCTTGGTTCTTTATCAGCCTCATTAGAATAACCTGCAAATTGGATTCATGCAGATGTGCACTGTAGGAAATGTTGTTTGTCTAGGTTCAGGTTGCTCAATTTACACATATCCTGTTAGACAAAACCATTTTCTGAATTGTCATTTTCATTTCAACTATCAGATGTGCACGGGCATTTGACCATAGATTTGAAAGCACATGCCACACATATAATGTGACACAACAGTACAGCGTTGTTAGGACCAACACTATTCCATAGCCTAAAATCACTTAACCTTTCTGTTTAATATTGTCTGCTACCCTGTTATGCCTGGAGGTGTCCCTTCATAATTATAAGTTGGTGATTCTCTGCGGCGTTGTCTAGCTGTGCATATCAGGTGGTGTCCTTTGTGGTCAAGGTGGTCACACATCAGTATAATTTGTTTTGTTTGTAATGCTTGATGATTGGCGTGTGAAACTGGTAGTTGCATGACATTTAGTGGTCCAAACTTCATTGCATCTGTAACCTCACATTATTGTCAATGGTGTGTTTGGTCTGGGGCTCCACCGAAAAGGGACGTCTAAAAAATTCTGTCTGCCACCAAATTTAGTGCTACAGCATAGTTTCTGGTTTTCCACACTGCACACGTAGACCTGTAAAATTGCATAATACTGTGATGGCATTAGCACGAGCAATCGAACGAAGCAATGAAACATATTTTCCTGTGCACTTTTTATAACCTGTTGAATTTCTTTTGTTTGTTCTGCTTCCACTTAGCAACCTTGCTTTGCTGTTGTGCTTGCAGATCGAGGATATCGTCCGTGCAGCGAGGCGAGCTTGCTACAGAGCGGTACCCATGGCGGCAACGGCCTGATCGAAGTTCATCGGTTTTCACTTTCTCCTTGCTTTTCATGTCGTCCGGCCAGAAAAGAAAACGTGTGTTCCATAAATGGTGTCCACAATTGCCAAAACTCAAAGCGAGTTAAATTTTTGTAGATGTGCCATAGCATCTTATTCTTTTTAGCTGCAGTTGGATCACTGCGTTCGTTGGTGCCTCCACTTTCTTCCTGTTGTGAATTATGCAGCTTACGTTGGCTGATGAGTGTCTGTATTGATTCACATCATCACATGGTCTAATCATGAGATAATGGAAGCTTAGGTGGTCGTGCATGTGCCATGTTGTTCTTGGTCAGGTCAGATGTCGTCACATAAACACCTCGTATATTTCTGAAACCTTTTTGCGGCCCATCGTGGCTCGTGGATCTGAACACCTTCCTTCTCCTGGAAGGTGCATCATTCTTCATGCCATTCCATTGGATTCCAAAAAATCAAGGGACTGTCCAGTCGCGTAGAGATTTTTTGGCTCATGAGCTCTAGTGCTTCTCTCTAATTTAAGAAATTTGAAAATCATATTTATGAGTTTAAAAAATTTCCGAAAATAAATCTGGGTAGACAATGAGTCATAGATAATAGTATATCCCACAAACGTGCAAAATATCAAGTTCAAATACTCTGTATTTTGAACTACACAAAAATAATAAATTGTTGATCTAAATATGGCTATTTCCAAATCTCTAAATTTTACCAGCTTTTGTTATTTTTGTGTAGTTCAAAATACAAAGTATTTGAAATTGATATTTTGCACGTTCATGAAATACATCATTAGCTACACCCATGATTTTTTCCAGAATTTTTGAAACTGAGACATATAATTTAAAAAAATTAGTGGAGGGAGCACTAGAGCTCAGGAGCAAAGAACACTTTCCGCTGTTCAGTCGTCGTTAACATTTTTGTCAGCTATTTCTAACAATTACGAGAGGTGCCCTCACCTACATAGACGGTGGTACGACAGCGACAACCCTGCTAGTGCTAACTGCATTGCTAACGCACATGATCCAGTCAAACATACCTTGTTAGTTCTTAATTGAGCACGGACCGGCGCCCGTGAGCATCACTAACCAACACGTCCCAATATATTATGGCGTCTCTTAAATATCAACAAAAATACCGGGAGCGTTGCGTCCAAAGAATATTAAATATCTCCAAAAATACCGGGAGCATTGCGTCCAAAGAATATCTCTCCTCTTCTAGAGTGTAGACCAAAAAGGTGGGCAAGACACAAATCCTACTTGTATATCTTGTCTCTGTTGGCTTGCTTTCCGAAAACGCTATGTTTGACCGGACCAAAGACCGGCATCAAGCAAGCAACAGCTAAGTGATGGTCCAATTAGACAGGCAGGAAAGCGGCATCACCCATCCAACCTAAATCAGTGCTAAAACTAAAATAAATTTAAACACGGGCGCATGCTGATGGCGCCCTTTGACCAGCCGTCTCTTTTAGTATTGTTTTTGTAATCGATATAATCGTGTACTCTTTGTTGATTTAATATATATGAAAAAATTCAAAAAAAAATTAAAACACGGGCGCATGCTGATTTCGCCCTTTGACCAGCCAAAGACCGGCCGGGGCCCGACACGAAAGCGAAGGCGTAGAAGCAAACCCAGAAATAAAAAAGTAGACTAGAAATAGCGAAGATAAAATAGATATAGATACAGTAGAAAATAATAATTATTTATCCTAGGAAAGGAAACCCCTCGCGCTTCGGCTGCTCGCGGAGAAAACAATTCCCCATTTCTCTCCACTCCTCCCTCGCCCTCGCCCTCGCCCTCGGCTCAGTGGTAGTGGAAGTGTTGTGCGCGGCGCGGGGGGCTACAGCCTGCGGCAGCTAGGGTTTCCCTCCCCCATCCGCCAATCCGACTGGGCGCGTCGGGGTTGGAAAGGCTGCCCGCGATCTGGTCTGGGTTTGGGCGGCGCCTGATCCGGCGGGCTCGCGGCGGGGATGAAGTCGTCGCTGCGGAAGCTGCGGGGGTTCGCGCTGCAGCGGCAGGAGCAGCGCGTGGACCGGCACCGCGACCACTGCACCACCGCCGCCAAGGCCGCCGACGAGCTCCTCGCCGCCGCACAGGTGCGCACGCTGCTTCTCACCTTTCCTTTCGCTGCCGCGTGGGGCACGCTGCGGGAGATCTTATGAGGGAGGAGCCGCGAGGGGTCTGGTTTCGCAGCGTGCATGCATGAGCTGCTTACCTGCATATGGTGTCGGGGGTGACAGGGCGAATTGTTCGCGATGCGTTCGTCGGAGTGGGCGTGGGTACGGTGCCTGGTCGGCCTAGAGCCGTTTGCTGAATTGTCTGGGAATTTCCCCTCCCTTCGTGACGGAGTAAGACGTGATTTCGGATCTGTGCCCCCATTTCGGTAGAAACGGTTCTGGCACTGTTTGAACGCTTGAATTGAAAGGAAGTGGGGAGCCTGACGCGGTTTCCTGTTGTCAAGCGCGTGAATTGGTTGGTTTATAGGAACTCTAGATTAACGCGTGCTCTCCATTTGCTTTTGCGGTAGCAGAGACTGATGCAACCCCCTTACAGTGTCCTTTGATCTGCTACAGGTGTGGTAACTCTGGCTAATTTCAGCTTAATTTTTAGTGGTTCTTCCTAAGGAATGATATGGGCTTGGGTTATTGCGGCAAACCGTTGCTGTTTTTTGTTCGGTTAGACGAGAATGGAGCGATTATGATTGTTGCTTGCAGTATCACTCTTGAGTGACAAAAAAACAAGTAGTGGTTTAGTCTGGTAGCCAACAAGCTTCATGATTAAGGTAGATGCCTTGTAGTAAACTAGAGTTCCATTTTTTTGCTATTTTACTCAGTTTGGTTATCAAATCTCGTCGCCAAGTGTCAGTTTGTTGAGAATTCTCGAACTATTCAAAATGAAACTGCCGAGTGATGGCTATCCCGAGTAATCAAAACAAGGGCAGCGTATGAGAAACAATGTGGTGATATTTACCAGCAGTGCAAATGAAATAAAAATTCCCAACAATCTGCTTCTGTTAAAACTAACAGTTCGTGAAGAAAAATAGACAGCTAGGAAAGGAAAAAAATGATACTAGGAAAGGAACCGCTCTTGCTTTGGCTCACAGAAAAAATAATTCTACATTTCTTTCTCCACTCCCTCTCTCCCTTGTTTCAGTGGTAGTGCAATTGT
Organism: Poa pratensis; assembly: GCA_947311845.1. Lineage (NCBI taxonomy): Eukaryota > Viridiplantae > Streptophyta > Magnoliopsida > Poales > Poaceae > Poa > Poa pratensis. The sequence continues at coordinate 142,989,752 of CAMZMU010000085.1, forward strand.
TGTGCGCCGCATGGAGGCTACATACTGTGTCGGGAGGGTAAGGCTACCACGATCAGGTCTGGAGCTTCGGTCTGGCGATCTGGTTGCCTCATGGCGGGGATGAAGTCGTCGCTGCGGAAGCTGTGGGAGTTCGCGCTGCAGCCCCCAAGCAGCGGGTGGACCGACACCGTGACCACTCCACCGTGGCCAAAGCGGACCGACGTGCTCCTCGTCGCTGCCCAGATGCGCATGCTGATGTTTCTTCCTTTCGCTGCTGCGTGGAGTACGCTGCATGAGCCACGAGCGAAGGGTGATCTTGTGAGGGAAGAGCGGATGGGGCCTGGAGGTCTGGTTTCGCGGCTTGCATGCATGAGCCGCTGAAGCTGTTTTAGCGTGTCGGGTGTCCGGGCGAATCGTCTGTGATGCATTCTGTCGGAGTGGGCGTGGGTATGGTGCCTGGTCTGCTGTAGAGCCGTTGTCTGGGAATTTTCCATCCCTTCGTGCTGGAGTAAGGTGTGTGATGTGATGTCCATGTTCGTTCTGATCTGTGGTCTGTGCACCCATTTTGGTACGAACGGTTCTGGGGGACTGTTTGAACGCTTGCATTGACAGGGAATGAGGAGCCTGACGATGTTTCCCAGTGTGAAGTGCGTGAATTGGTTGGTTTCTGGGAACTCTAGATCGACGTGTGCTCACATTTGCTTTGTCGGTAGCAGTGTTTGAAGTAACTCCCTAGAGTTTTAATTGATCTGCTAACGGTGTGGTGACTCTGGCTGATTTTATCTGAATTTCAGTGGTTCTTCCCGTTAAGTGACGCGGGCTTGGGTTTTTTCGGCAAAGTGTTGCTTGTTTTGTTCGATTAGATGAAAATGGGGTGTTATGGTTGTTGCGTGTGGTGTCACCCTTGGTGACAAAAATTTGAACTGTGAGTAGTGCTTCAGTCTGGAAGCCAGCAAGCTTCAAGGTTATAAAAAGTGTGCTTAAACGCACACTTAAGCTCGCTTAGGCGCTGAGAGGAGACAAAACGCCTAGCGCTTAAACATGTGCTTAATTGTGCTTAGCCCTTTATTCCTTCAGAGAAGGGAAAAGCGGAGGCAAAACGCTCAATCAGCGCCTAGCGCTTAATACAACCTTGACAAGCTTCATGATTTAGTTGGATGCCTTGTACTCCATGGGTAGTAAACTAGAGTTTCATTTTTTGCTAATTTACTCAGGTTGCTTACTGAATCCCCATGTGTTAGTTTGTTGAAAATTGTTGAACTATTCATAATGAAACTGTTGTGTGAGGTTATCCCGAGTAATCAAAACAGTAGCAGACTATGAGAAACAATGTGGTGATATTTACCAGCAGTCCAACCTATTATAAATTCCCCACAAGCTACTTCTGTTAAAACATTAAACTTTTTTCGTTTTCATAAAAGCTTGTGTCAGCATTTTGACAATTTTTTTTCAAACTGCTCCTTTACTTTAACAGGATATGGCAGATATGAGGAGCTGTTATGATAACCTGCTTTCTGTTGCTGCAGCAATAGCAAACAGTTCATATGGTATTTTTCTTGTCTAAAATTATTTTTGCTTTGTAGGATTGAGTCATAGTACCTTTATTTCTGCAGTACTTGGTACAATTTTTTTTGATAATTTCCTTTTGAGTAACTAGGGTTAGCTGTCCTTTGTCAAATAAATGGAAAAATCTTGACTTGAACTTTATTTAATTTTGATTGAATAGGCTTACATTTTAAATAAATTTCATGCTTATTTATTCACCAACACCTTTTTTCTTGTTCAGCATGCTGACATCGTATGAGCTCACTTCATTTGCATTTGTCAAATTTTATCATACACATGACTTTATGGGTTAGTTTTATAGAATTGCGTCAGGCACAACTCTTGATGTTTTGACTCTGTATTGGATGTCAATAATTAGTTGGTGTATGTGTGCAGAGTTCTCTGAAGCACTGCAGGAAATGGGGACTTGTTTAGTGAAGAGAGTCACACCAAATAAAGAAGGAATTAATGGTAATCATGTTCTACGTTCTTTTCTCTTTGAGTTTGTTTATTTTTTTTCCTGGGGGTGATACTAATACATTCTTATAATCGGTTACGATGGTGGCATTTAGGATAACAAACAAGCCGTTGTCTGCAAACTATCTTTTGTGCTACATCAATTAAGTTCTTAATGGAAGATGGGAATGTGTAGGTAATTAGGGGTGGTAAAAACGGTTTGTCGTGACACCGTGTAACCGCCCTATACAATTTATTTTGTACTGTCACCGAAGGTGACGTCACATGATTAGAAAGAAACTGAACTAGCATGTCTCAGCCGGTTTTGTCCGGATTGACTCCAACCCATGATTGAACACCCATAATAATGCAGATTATTTACACTAGACAGTATTAAGTACCTTCTTGCTTTCTCCCTTTTGCAAGCAAGTAGTCACTGTCACATGAATAAGAATAAAGAAACAGGTGAACAAAGAAGGCTAATGTATCCCTCGTAGTGTTATTGAACATGACATCTAACTTCTGATCTAACTTTACTTGTATCCCCCCAGATAAGGTTTTGCTGTTGCTCGGGAAATCGCAGTTTGAACTTCGGAAACTTGTAGATAGTTATGTAAGTTTCTAATTGCTTATTATTGAAGCTATAGATTTACTGTGATCTTCTACTGCTGATTTGCTTCATCATCTTCTCCTCAGCGTGTTCATGTTCTTACTACCATTACCACTCCATCACAGTCCCTTCTTAATGAGCTTCAAACTGTAGAGGTATGGTGTTAAGCATTAAGTGCAACTCTTATAGGTTCATGCACTTTTCTCTATGGTCTTTGACCTGAAAAATATTCTTGGGGTCATAACAGATTGATCTGTCATTACCAAGTGCCTCATATCAACTTCCTATTATAGCTCATGGACTTAAATGTGAAGTTCTTCATTCTATGTCGAGAGAAAAAAAACCGGGAAACCCAAATGAATATACAAATCAAAATCTGCTATTAATAGACTTAAATTTTCGTTTTAAAATTTAAGGGTACTAACACTCTTGATAATATGTCAAACGAAAATTCGAAATTCCATGCCTTGATACCCAAATTGGAAGTTAGTTGCATGAAGTCACCACAGAGGGTGATTGCATATCATATGCTGCCTTTAATGTGTGTTATTACTTAAGCATGCAAACATGGTGCTGCACATGCATCGTCAAGTTTCTAGTTTTAGCCAAGTTTGTTGTTGTCCTAGGCAGGTTGACGAATTAAGTTTTTTTATGTTCCAATGATGCATCCTTTGGTAATATTTGGTGTAGCAGGTCCTCGTTTAAAGAACTTCAGTATTTCTAGTTTGAACCCATTAGACAACCATGTCTCTGTTCATTGAGGAAAACACTTAACTAGGGAAAAAAATCGTTGCAGGAAATGAAGCGCCAGTGTGATGAAAAAAGGTACGATGTTTGTACAAATTTTGGCTTAGATCTTACCATGGTGACATGGTTTTTAAGTTTTTAATACTCCTTCCAGAGAATTGTTCGAAATCATGCTAAATACACAGAAAGAAAAGGGGAGATCTAAGAACTCGAAAGGTGATAATAGTGCATTAGAGCAACAGTTGAAACAAGCACAGGAAGATTATCAAGAGGAAGCAACCCTTTTTCTATTCCGGTTAAAGTCATTGAAGCAAGGACAGTTCCGAAGTCTTTTCACACAAGCTGCTCGGCACCATGCAGCGCAGGTGCACATTTTGGTTACATGGAATTCTTCCTCCTTTATTTTGTTTTTCACTCTGCAGAAACTCATACTTTGTGAACTTGTTGATATTTTGTGTACACCAGCTAAATTTGTTCAGAAAAGGCGTCAAGTCTCTTGAGGCCGTAGAGCCACATGTTAAGCTTGCTGCTGAGCAACAACACATTGATCATCAGTTCAGTGGACTTGAGGAGGAAGATTACTCCGTTGAAGATGAAAATTATGACGATTACAATGACAGTCATGATGGAGAGCTGTCTTTTGATTATGGAGAAAATAAGGAGGCCATGGAAGCCGGTCATGCTTCCAGGAGTCCTACAGAGGTAGTAATATACTTGTAATATTCCAGTCTGTCCTGAAATTCTTATTAAGTTTTATCTTCCTTGTCCTGCGCAGAATATTCTACTCCGTACTTTGTTTACATTGACCTTTTTCTTCTGTCTTCACTTCAGAGTCCGTCATCTGATTTTCTTATTTTGCAGGAATTTTTTGATAGAAGTAAAGGAGATTACTCCTCTTTTGCTGATGAAAGACAAAGACTTCTAAGTCAGTCAGCTCCACTTTTTCCTGAGAAAAAGCTTGAGACAGCAGAAAGAGTAAAAGAGTTGCGGCGTTCTGCAACGAGGAAGTTAAACACTTACGTTTTGCCTACCCCAAATGATGTTCAAGCCACCTCTCACACAGTTGCAGGAAATCCTACGAGTGGATCTCCTGTTGAGAGCAAAGGTGCATTCCATTCGTCTCCACTCAACCCAAGTATAAAAGTTGGAGATTTAAGAGACAATAAGCTACCAAGTCCTGCCAGGTTATCCAATGCACAGTCAGTGCTGAAAGAAAGCAATACCAATAATTCAGAAATAAGGGCGATGCTCCCAGCGAGTGATCTGGCTCTACCAGGCTATCATGAGCTGAAGATTTCTTCCGACAACAAAAAGGCGAAAGAGGGTCCTTTTCTGGTCCAATTCCTCTCCGGTCAAGGTCCACCGAGAATATTGATGTTATGGCTGCAGCGCCGAGGCACAGCTCTGCACATCCGCCAAGAGTTCATGTGAGAGTGTCCCCGAGTTCCTCGCCACCACCCATATCCTCTCCCAAAATTAAGGAACTCCATGAGCTACCTCGACCACCCAGCAGCGCATCAAAAAATACAGCGTTTCCTAGTCTAGTCGCTCACTCTGCCCCGTTGGTACCAAATTCTGCCCCTTTGGCACCTAGAGGCCACTTGGGTCAGGATCATTTTAATTTTAGGGTCAGGCAAACACCACCAAGTGCTCCACAAACTGCATCGCCCCTACCAACACCACCTGGGCCTATAGCCCGTAGTTTTTCTATACCCTCTAGAGGCGTGAGAACAGGTATTTCAGACGATAAAGAAACAGATGATCATCGCGATAAAGGGGCCGCCAGAATGAGTCTCTCTTCTCTTCCTTCAGCGCAAACATTCTTGCAGGACCGTCAGCCTTTGCCAGCAGCCACTGACTCAGCCAACAAAACATAGGGTGAGTTCTCATTATGTGTGGTTCTACAGCCCGTTGGTACATTAGTAACCTTCTTAGAGCAATCTATTGTTGTTATTATAACATGGAAAACACAGCTGATATTGAATTAGCCCTTGAAGAAGACTTACTTTGAAATAGTTATGAAGTTATCTGCCACATGTGAAGGGATTAGGGATATCAATTATGCGTTGCTTTATAATTTCATATATGTCCATAATTCTCATAATTGAAATGCAATTCTGCATTATAACTCCTTTTGTGTCATCAAAATTATGGTGTACTCGATCAATTAATTTTAAGTGCCCTTTTTAGGTAACTCCAGATTAACCCTGCTCCCTGTTACTTTATTTGTGCAGGGTGTTTGGTGTGAATGTGCAATTTTATGATATACACCAAGATGCTTATCTGTGTGGCTCGGCGACCTGTTCGTGGAAGAATATTGTACATACTAGTATGTGAAAGTCGGCCCTTATTGCAAAGTAGCTGGTGTTTCGTGCCCCCCTGTGGTTGAGAATGTAGTTGTGCAAATAACGAGTTGTGGAATAAAGTCTCCATTTTTCGCTCCGATCAATTTTATTTGTTTGGCACTTGGTTGTGCTTCCACGTGTTGCTCTGTTCTCATGGTGAAGGATTTTTTGTTGACAAAAACAGGAGATAAATCCTTACTGATAGTACTTGTGTTGTAGAGTTGTTTCGAGGAGAGCTCACATGATAGTTGACAAGGTCTTAACCTCATCTTACAATTTCCTTCTCACAGTTGTGGTGCATTTCTTTATCCTTTTATTGAGCATAATATGTTCAATGTTGTTTTCTTTTGTCCTGCGGTTTTGTTTCCATTAGACGAGCCATGACATTTCAATCTCTTTTTTGGAACTCTTTGTGAAATTCATCACAGATCAATCCTGGCCGGCCCCTTGCGGTATTCTTGCGTTGTACGAACAGGCGGGCTTCTTCGGGAACTCCTAGTTCACGCGTTACGCGGAGGATACAATGTGTCCGCGTACCTCTTGACGATAGTGGGCTCGGCCCAGTTTCGGCCGCCGAGAGTAGCTGCTTCTCATTTCTGTGCTACTGTTTCCGAGTGCTGATACGAAACATGAATGGTTCGACTGTATTTCTTCACGTGCTTCCTTTCTGCTGGTGTTGCTGAGTGCACGATAGTAGTTTTAGAATTGTGCCACGATTCAGAATGACTGAAACATGCATGGACTAACGAACTATGGGATTTTGATAAAAACCTGGATATGTTAGAAGGACAAAAATCACATATATGAAATCGAAAAGTGCATGTTGTTTTTTCGTCAATTCGAAAAAGTACATATATGAACTCGAGTTAGACTTTATGTTTCCGATATTTCGTGTTTTTTTAGCTTCCAGACATGTTTGGTGGTGCGACCGTTTCGGACAAAGGTTTAAAGTCATGCACGTTCTGTTGCGTCGTCATTCGTGGAATCATGCACTTTCTAATTACTTCACAAACATGCATTTAGTAGCTTGTTTTTTTTTTCACAACTAGGATGTGAGTGAAGTTTTAAAAATGCATATATATTTACACAAATATATTTCAATTTGAAATAAAATGTACACGAAACCTATGCGAGTCCACAGGTAGGTTCCATTCATGTACTCGGTTTCGAGTTTACTCGATTATAACTTCTCGATTTCGAATCGATCTTCGAAAATTTTGTAGACGAATTTTATCAAATTCGTTGCACTTGGTTTGAACGTTTGGAATATCCTTTGACGAGGAGGTTAATCTCAACGTTTCGCACAATTTTCGTGTTGTAATTTGGTATTGAAATATTTTTTAAAAAACCCGTTGAACGTAATTTGGTCTTAAACGATTTTTGAAAGACCCGTAGAACAAAATTTGGTATTGAACGATTTTGCAAAACTCCGTTGAACAGAAACTTGGTTTAAACGGATTTGGAACGATTTTTGAAAAACATGTTGAACAATTTTTGAAAAACATGTTGAACGTAATTTGGTGTTGAACGATTTTGGAAAGACCCGTTGAACAAAATTTGGTGTTGAACGATTTTGTAAAACTCCGTTGAACAGAAACTTGGTTTCAACGGATCTTGGAACGATTTTTGAAATCATGTTGAACAGGATTTGGTAACCTGTTGAACGTAATTTGGTCTTGAACGATTTTTGAAAGACCCGTAGAACAAAATTTGGTATTGAACGATTTTGTAAAACTCCGTTGAACCAAAACTTGGTTTAAACGGATTTTGGAACGATTTTAGAAAAACATGTTGAACAATTTTTGAAAAACATGTTGAACGTAATTTGGTCTTGAACGATTTTGGAAAGACCCGTTGAACAAAATTTGGTGTTGAACGATTTTGTAAAACTCCGTTGAACAGAAACTTGGTTTCAACGGATCTTGGAACGATTTTTGAAATCATGTTGAACAGGATTTGGTAACCCGTTGAACGTAATTTGGTCTTGAACAATTTTCGAAAGACCCGTTGAACAGAATTTGGTATTGAACGATTTTGTAAAACTCCGTTGAACCGAAACTTGGTTTAAACGGATTTTGGAACATTTTTGTAAACATGTTGAACGATTTTTGAAAAACATGTTGACCGATTTTTGAAAAACATGTCGAACGTAATTTGGTCTTCAACGATCTTTGAAAGACCCGTTGAACAAAATTTGGCATTGAACGATTTTGTAAAACTCCGTTGAACAGAAATTTGGTTTAAACGGATCTTGGAACGATTTGGTAACCCGTTGAACGTAATTTGGTCTTGAACGATTTCTGAAAGACACGTTGAACAGAATTTGGTATTGAACAATTTTGTAAAACTCTGTTGAACAAAAACTTGGTTTAAACGGATTTTGTAACGATTTTTGAAAAACATGTTAAACCTATTTTGAAAAACATGTTGAACGTAATTTGATTTTGAACTATTTTTGAAAGACCCGTTGAACAAAATTTGGTGTTGAACGATTTTTTAAAACTCCGTTGAACAAAAATTTGGTTTAAGCGGATCTTGAAACAATTTTTGAAAACATGTTGAACAGGATTTGGTAACCCGTTGAACGTAATTTGGTCTTGAACGATTTTTGAAAGACTCGTTGAACAGAATTTGGTATTGAACGCTTTTGTAAAAAGCCGTTGAACATAAACTTCATTTAAACGGATTTTGAAACGATTTTGGAAAAACATGTTGAACGATTTTTGAAAAACATGTTGAACGTAATTTGATCTTGAACGATTTTTGAAATACTCGTTGAACAAAATTTGGTGTTGAACGATTTTGTAAAACTTCGTTGAAAAGAAATTTGGTTTAAACGGATCTTGGAACGATTTTTGAAAACACATGTTGAACGATTTTTGAAAAACATGTTGAACGTAATTTGGTCTTGAACGATTTTTGAAAGACCCGGTGAATAGAATTTGGCATTGAACGATTTTTTTAAAACTCCGTTGAACAGAAACTTGGTTTAAACGGATCTTGGAACAATTTTTGAAAACATGTTGAACATGATTTGGTAACCCGTTGAGCGTAATTCGGTCTTGAACGATTTTTGAAAGACCCATTGAACATAATTTGGTATTGAACGATTTTGTAAAACTCCGCTGAACAGAAACTTGGTTTAAACGGATTTTGGAACGTTTTTTGAAAACATATGTTGAATGATTTTTGAAAAACATGTTGAACGTAATTTGGTCTTGAACGATTTTTGAAAGACCTGTGGAACAAAATTTGGTATTGAACCATTTTGTAAAACTCCGTTGAACAGAAACTTGGTTTAAACGGATCTTGGAACGATTTTTGAAACCATGTTGAACATAATTTGGTAACCCGTTGAACGTAATTTTGTCTTGAACAATTTTTAAAAAAAACCGTTGAACGTAATTTGGTGAACAGAAAAGTTCGGTGAACAAAATTAATATTTGAACGATTTTAAAAAGTAAACAGAAAAAGGCTCTTAACGGAATTTTTCGTACAATTTTTAAAAAGTTAATAAAATAGGTATTTGAACAATTTTTAAAAGTGATCAGAAACTATTTTACAACAATTCTAAAAGTGTACATAAAATGTTGGTGAACGCAAATTATTTTTGAACGCTTTTAAAAAGTGAACAGAAAAGGCTTGTGAACGAAAACTATTTTTGAACAATTTTATAAAAGTGACTAGAAACTTTTTTGTAACAAACTTGAAAAGTGAACACAAAATGTTGGTGAACGGAAATGATTTTTGAACGATGATTTTAAAAGTGAACATAAAATTTTGGTAACGAAATCTGTTTTCTAACGATTTTAAAAAGTAAACAGACAAAAGTCTATGAACGGAAATTAGTTTTGAAAGATTTTTAAATGTTAATAAAATAGAGCTCTTTTACGGTGATTGGCATGGAACTCTCGGTTCCGTCGGTACCGTCGGTTATGATTTTTCTTAGCCATTGATGAAGACCCGATTTATGTTAGCCGTTGATTAAAAATCGATGTAGTTCCTTCGAAAAAAATCGCAACCAGTTAATCCCGTACCCCCCTGATACGTCTCCAACGTATCCATAATTTCTGCTGTTCCATGCTTATATTATACCATTTGCTACATGTTTTATATACACTTCATATCACTTTTATGCATTTTCTGGGACTAACCTATTAACAAGATGCCACAGTGCCAGTTCCCTGTTTTCTGCTGTTTTTGGTTTCAGAAAGTTACTTCTGGAAATATTCTCGGAATTGCACGAAACAAAAGGCCAAGTCCCTATTTTTCCAGCACGTACACGGAGTCCGAAGGAGACACGACGGGGAGCCACGAGGTGGCCAAACCACCAGGTGGCGCGACAGTGGGCCCAGCCGCGCCTGCCTGTGGTTTGGGCCCCTCGGGGGTCCGCCGACATCGCCCCTTCGCCTATTTATTCCCCGAGATGTGAAAACCCTAAAGCACCGAGCCTTTCATCCAGAACATATTCGCTGCCGCCGCCGTCGTCAACCCTAACTCGGGGGGTTCTGAAGCTCTTCCCGGCACCCTGCCGGAGAGGGGAATCATCACCGGAGGGCTCTACATCGCCATGCCCGCCTCCGGAGTGATGCGTGAGTAGTTCATCCTTGGACTATGGGTCCATAGCAGTAGCTAGATGGTTGTCTTCTCCACTTGTGCCATCATGTTTAGATCTTGTGAGCTGCCTATCATGATCAAGATCATCTTATTGTAATGCTACATGTTGTGTTTGCTGGGATCTGACTTATATTGATACCTATGTGGAGCTGAATATTATATTATCATGTCTATGTCATTTGTGATCTTGCATGCTCTCCGTTACTTGTTGAAGCCTTGGCCAAGTGAATACTTGTAACTCCAAGAGGGGGTATTTATGCATGATAGTTGGGTTCAACCTCTATTTAACCTGGGATAGTGACATCAAGTTCTAAGGTTGTAGATGTGTTGTTGCCACTAGGGGTAAAACAGCAATGCTTTATTCAAGGATGAATGTATTGTTTACATTACGCGCATTACTTAATGCAATTGTCTGTTGCTTGCAACTTAATACTGGAAGGGGTACGGATGTTAACCGGAAAGTGGACTATTTAGGCATAGATGCATGCTGGATAGCGGTCTATGTACTTTGTCGTAATGTCCAAATGAATCTCATAGTAGACACCACAGCTCACACATGCATGTTATATGCACTTATCAATTGTCAATTGCCCAGCTGTAATTTGTTTACCCAGCATGTTAGTTATTTTATTGGAGAGACACCACTAGTGAACTGTGGACCCCGGTCCATTCTTTTACATCTGAAATACAATCTACTGCAATCATTGTTCTCTACTGTTTTATGCAAACAAACATCATTTTCCATTCGATACGTTTAACCCTTTGTTTTCAGCAAGCCGGTGAGATTGACAACCTCACTGTTAAGTTGGGGCAAAGTAATTTGATTGTGTTGTGCAGGTTCCACGTTGGCACCGGAATCCCTGGTGTTGCGCCGCACTACACTCCTTCACCAACACCTTCGAAGCAAACCTCGTTTTCCTACTGGTTCGATTAAACCTTGGTTTCATACTGAGGGAAAACTTACTGCTGCACTCATCATACCTTCCTCTTGGGGTTCCCAACTGACGTGTGACGTACAAGCATTGTTTCTGGCACTATTGCCGGGGAGATATTCCCTCGTCAACCTAGAGCCACCACCCCCCCGTTCTATCGTGTGACCGAGCACCGCCTCTACTGAAGCGAAGCTGCAGCGAGCATTGGCCGTGTGCCGCCGGAGATGGAGCACGGGGGGAAGGCACTAGCCTCCTCCATTGGTCGATTTGAAGGAAGAACGACGACAGCCTCCGCGCCAAGGCTGGGCTTAGGCGTCGTCTTTCCCATGTGCGGCGGCGCCGGCGAGGATGCTTCCGCCTCATACTGGAGCGCTGGTGACGAGGACGACACTACCACCCATATAGCCGAAGACGATGCGGCGTCGAAGCCCGCTCGCTAGAGTGGTTATGGCGACATGGCGACGGAAAGGTCCATGGCCGCGCGGTTGGTGCCGCCTTTGCCGTGGGGAGAAGCAGGGCCGGTGAGGGTCGGGCGCGTGTCGGGCGAGGTGCGCCGGTGGGGGAAGGCCGATGGTTGGGCGCCGCGCGAGGGGTTGCCGGCCATGGCAGCGAGGATCAGTGGAAAGGAGCTATGCGCGTGGGTCGGTTTTCTCCCAGGTGAAGCGATGACGACGAGAATTTTGTCGCCTAGCGCGTCCGCTCAGTTCAACAAAATAGCGCAGCTGCCCGTCGGTCTCCGGCGAGCCACCACGCCGCGCTCCCAGATAAATACGCACCCACCCGCAGCCTATCATCAGCCCCCACATCGCCCAAACCTCGCCGCGGATTCGTCAACACTCACTCGCTCTCTCAGGACTACTAGGATTCTGTCGCCATCGTCGTCGCCATGACTGTGGAGGTGTTGGTCAAGGCTGCCGCCGGGAGCCCCGACACGCTCGGCGACTGTCCGTTCGCCCAGAGGGTGCTGCTCACGCTGGAGGAGAAGAAGGAGCCCTACCAGACGAAGCTCGTAGACCTCAGCAACAAGCCCGAGTGGTTTCTGGAGATCAACGCAGAAGGGAAGGTGCCTGTGTTTAACAGTGGTGATGGCAAGAAAAAAATAGCGCAGCTGCGCTCTTTATCATTTGGGAAATAAAATTAGGTCCCACATATATGTGTTACCAGCCCCACAGTTTTTGCACCTGGTCCCACAAAAATTTGGTTCCGGTCCCACGCAAATTTCGGTTCCGTGGAACCGTTGGGTTCCGTCAGTCTGGTTCCGACACTTTTAACACCGTTAGATCGCGGTGGATGAACGGTTATTAAAAATGCCAACCACCCTAAAACTTGTATAATAAAATAGGTATTTGAACAAAAGTATTTTAGAACGATTTTAAAACTGACCTGAAACTATTTAGAATGATTTTAAAAGTGTACAGAAAATGTCGGTGAACGGATCTTTTTATAAAAGATTTTTAAAAAGTGAACAGAAAAGGCTTGTGAACAGAAAATATTTTTGAACAATTTTAAAAAGAAGTGAGCAGAAACTGTTTTGTAACGATTTTAAAAAGTGAACATACAATGTCAGTGAATGGAAACTATTTTGAACGATTTTAAAAGTGAACAGAAAAGTTCGGTTAATGAAATCTATTTTTGAACGATTTTAAAAAGTAAACATAAAAAGTCAGTGAACAGAAATTATTCTTGAATGATTTTTATAAAGTTAATAAAATAGGTATTTGAAAGAAAGTATTTTTGAATGATTTTAAAAAATGATCAGAAACTATTTAGAATGATTTTAAAAGTGTACAGAAAATGTTGGTGAACGGAAATAGTTTTTGAACCATTTTTAAAAAGTGAACAAAATAAATACTTGTGAACGGAAACTATTTTTGAATTTTTTTTAAAAAGTAAACAAAAACTCTTGTGCCACGATTTTAGAAAGTGAACATAAATTGTCGGCGAAGGGAAACTATTTTTCGATGATTTTAAAAGTGAAAAAGGTTGGTGAACGGAAACTATTTTTACAATTTTAAATATTGAATGGAAAAGGGTCGTTGAACTGAAACTATTCTTTAACGATTTTAAAAGTGAACATAAAAGGGTCGGTCAACAAAACCTATTTTTGAACGATTTTTAAAAGTTCTGTAACTATTTTCGAACGATTTTAAAAAATGAACATAAATCTATTTTTGAATGATTTAAAACTGAACATAAAATGACGTTGAACATGAAATATTTTTAAACAATTTTAAAAGTGAAAATTGGTTTTTAATATAAAATATGAAATAAACATAAAATTAAAGGAGAAACTGGAAAAAAGAAAAAAACAGAAAAAAGAAAGAAAAAGAAACAAATACAGAAATAGAAAAAAGTAAGAAAAAGAAAAAAAGAAAAGAAAACTGGTAACAAGGACCTAAAACGGATAACCAGCAACAAAATCGCAAAACAAACTTAAACCGGAAGAAACCAGCACCATAAATCAAGAAACCGGAAAACCGGCGCCAGACAAGGAGTTGTCCAATAGGAAGTTTAACTAAACGAAATGAAGGCGTGATATATGGGCCGGCCCATAAGCACAAGGGGTGGTGCGCGGAGCGAAATAGCGTCCGCATAACGTGGCAAATAGGTTTTGCTGGCTTCTTCTTTTCGTTGTACTAGAGATCTTAGTGCGGCAATGCCGCGCGTGTGTTTTTGAATTTGAATTTGAAAATGGTGATGTCGTAAAGTTGTTTAAGTTTGGAAATAATTGAAATTGAAAAATGCTTTCGTTTTAAAAATGGTTGGATTTTGGAGATTGCTCAAATTTGGGAATTATTGTAATTGAATTTCAAATATGTTTTGTTTTTTTAGGTGAAAATATTCGTAAGTAGTTAGTTTTTTTTGTGAGTTTTTTCACACATTTTAGAGTTACGTTAAATGTTTAGTAAGCTGGAATGATTTTATATGTTTGTATTCTGTCGACATATTTGTTTGGATTTCATAATTGGAGGATGTATAGTATATGGTCGTTTGTTAAAGTTAATTCGCAGTTAGAGAAAATTCATTTGGAATTTGTGAAAATATTATTCAAATTACAGTGGTGAAATGCCATAAGTTTTTATTTGAACTTCATAACTCGGGAGAATGGATTATGTGACATAATATGTGAGATATATATGTTTTAGAGGATTTTTTTTCTTTTTTTAGCACATTGAATTTTTCAAATGTGCTGCATGTATTTTTGTTGTGAGAATTATGATATATTTTATTGTAGAGGCAGCAATTTGTAATATCGAGTATTTTTAGATATTTAGAAATTTGGGATGTTTGTATATTTTTGAAATATAACATAAAATTTGTGTCAACTTCATAATTTGAGTGAATGCAATTTGTGAGATATATTTTAGAGTGTTTCTAATTTTCTAGCAATTTAAAATGTTTGAATGTATTGCATTTTTTTTAAACGTTTATTTCAAATGTGTTTGCCTTTTTGCAGGAAAATACTTTGACATAATTAGTATTTTTTATTTATTTTTGTGAGTGTTTTCATATTTTATTTCAATGTTTTTTTTTGTGCACGTTTTACGGTGATTGGCACGGTACCCGTGGTACCGTCGGTACCGTGAGCTATGGATTTTCTTAGCCATTGATTAAGACACGATTTATGTTAGCCGTTGATTAAAATTTGATTTACTTACTTAGGAAAAAACTGGTTGAAGTTTATCCCGTACTCTTGTTCTACCGTGACCCAAATCAGCCGCGACAAGGGCAGCCGCCGCCGCCTCCTTCCTCACTCGCGGCGAGGCTGCAGCAGCACACCGATCTCCCCCACTCCCCAAGCCTGCGGCGAGGTGGTCGGCGACGACGGCATCGCGAACGGATCGGGCGCAGGCCACGGATTGTGGCGGCGCGCGGTGAGGAGGTCAGCCGCCGCCTCCTCCTTCTTCACTCGCGGCGAGGCTGAGCAGCAGGCCGATCACCCCACTCCCCAAGACTGCGGCGAGGAGGTTGGCGACGACGGCATCGCGGAAGGATCAGGCGCAGGCCACGGATTGTGGCGGCGCGTGGTGAGCAGGTCGGCGACGACGGTGGCGTGGAGGGAGCGGGTTGAGGCCACGGGACTGCAGCACGCCGATCTCCCCCACTCCCCCAAGTCTGCGGCGAGGTGACGGCGTGTGGCGAGGAGGTCGGCGACGACGGCGGCGTGGAGGTGAGTGCAGTACCGTTCGACCTGTTAAACTGAAGTTGGAGGCTGAAAGTTGGTGTTTTATTCGGTAGTAGAAACTAGTTCTGTAGCGATGATTTTGGTTGATATGCATCCCTGGCTGTGACTTATTCTTATCAAAGAAAATTTGTGAACATCAACACATATTGTTCATGTTGTTTATCTGATCTAGATGACTATTGACTAGTCACATCGCTCCATGCTTGTACGAAGCAATATGAGAAACCCCTGACAATCTGAGACATGTAAAATCATAAACACATACAGGAGGAATTATTGCAGAGAGAAGACAGATTGGCTTTTGAAGACTAACCTGATTAATAGTCATTGTATACCTGCAGTTTGTTCGGAAACTTGATACTGAGTTATTCACAAATGAGAAATGAGGAGAAGTTTCAAGTAATGCAAAGTATTGCTGAAGAGTCTCAGTTGGTTTTGATAAAAAGGCATTGGAAATCGAGTTATGGGCTGCACTGGACAGTAAAGATGTATGTTTACATGAACTTGTATAAACGAATTTACTACTCAACAATGATTATTCTGTTATATATATAATAGCACACACACGTGTCGTTAACTTGGCATCATGGATTTTTTATTTCAGGATTTTCTTGAAAATTATGCAGTGAAAAAGGTTGAACTGGCAATGCCTTTGCCCACCAAGCAGAAGGATGATGGTGGTGAACATCCACTGGAAAGAAATTCTGAAGCTACACTTGTAGGCCACAACCAAAAGATGTTCAGGCTGCTCAATAATTGTGATGAAAAAGAAGAGGGCAACCGTTTCGCGCATGGTAGACCACGACAGTTAGAGGATCTGGGCCACATGGTGCAACATGGACAGAGCACACCACTGGCTGCGACTCCAAGAAGCACAATCTGACTGAACAAGGGTGCTAGTGATGGCTATGATGAGAACGGTAATGGTCTTGGTGGCATTGGTAATGGCAGGAATGTTGAGAGAACTCCTAGTAGTCGACCAGGTCACTCAGGACGGAGAAACAGAGCTTTGTACATGGATGACTACGATGGATGCAGGTTGCAGGCAGCGGCCTCAAGTGGCGGCTTTCTGAGCTGTGTATCTGAGCTATCTGACAGTTTCTTCGTTGCAAGTCTCGGCTGAGAACCTTTCTGAATTCTGAGTCCGAAGAGATAATTATGTGCATGTATTTTCCTTTTGTTTAGAACACTGTAACTGATATGGAATTGTAACTGATGTCGTATCTATGAAATCATCAGCCGAATTTTAAACCCTGGGGGTGGCATACATGATCGGTGTTAGTTTCGTTTTCTGAGTGTTATTTGGTTGATTTTTCAATCCCAAACTAGTCTGGAAGTAGTCGTACAATACTTACAAAAATATCACTGCAAACGAAAAACAAATCTCTGCAATATCATGTGCCTGCATGTCACTTTATACATGCTATTTATACAGTTACTCCATTCAACACACATCAAGTCACTGGAAATGAATAGATAGCATACTCCATTACTGGACTTGAAATAATTTCTGTTTCATCAAACACTTAAGAACCGTTCAAATAGTATCTCTTATAAAAACTAAAAGCAAATAATGATCACAGATAATTTCTGTTCATCGAACACTACAAATTATTTATTCGTTCGGACTGATTATGCGCTCATGTTCCCGTCGCTGCTGCCAAAAGTCAATGTCTTCTGGGGATTTTAAGTGTAGGTTGATTCGTGCTTGGCGATGACCCATATTGATCCTAGTCCCTGTCGTCGTCCGAGTCCGTGTCGGGCCTATCGTCACACTCCAATGATAGTGGCTCAAATCGATCCTGTTCAAATTCATAGAAATGTATTAATATCAGCTTATAAATATGACTTAGGCAAAAACTTGAAATATGAGAAAGCTTGCAATATAATCAACCAAGAATTCTAACACCTCACTGCCTTATAAGCCAAATGTCAACCAAGGATTCTATGTCGATGCGGTGAGCCAAATGTCAACCATTCAGGCATTGATCATAGAAGCAGTCGGTGCTGGCTTGGTAACAACGGCTAAGCCGATCAACATTACCGAGTGGAAAACCATAAACTATTCAAACATACCACAACACCTTCCTTAGTCATAACATGAATAAATTTCTAATCACTGATCAACTTTTTCTTCTAGGAACGAGTCAATCGAGTCAATGCTAGCTTACCACCAACTCCTCCTTGCGATGCATCAACGATGTTTGGTCATACTACTGCTACAACAGCCAGCAAACAACACGTGGTGCATGACATACAGTTCGACAAAATACACTCAAGACTCAATTTGAAAAGTAAAAGTAGTCTTCATACTAACATGAAAATGAACTAATTGATCTACACAACCAAGACTTCAAATGTACTGGACAGGCAAGTATCAAAACAAAAGGACACTTACTCAAAACTTCAGCAGCAGTAAACGACATCAAAGAACCTCCCAGGACAGGCGAGTAACCAAGATTTCCAATGTACTGGACGCGGGCATTTTCATTATAAACAAGATCAAATAACCTCCCAGGAAATCTTGTTTTTTAATACAATACAGCTGGCGAAGCTTGCTGTCCATTTCATCTGTCGCTTACCTTTAAGCTGATGCAGGGAAGTTATAAGAATGAATGTTCCAGCCAACACAGAGTGACATAATAGAACAGGGGACGAGTGAACTTACATGCCGGCCGACAACTTGTATATCAGTTCATCCAACGTAAAAAGAACATACGACTGACGGGGAGATCGTCGATCAGGACCAAGAGCTCACCACGACAGCGATTCCATGGTCGGCAGTACAGGAGCAGGCCAAGGGCGAACGGAGTGAGCTCGACGAACGGCGGCCGGTGTCGGGGAAGACGACGCGATTCGGCGCGTCCCGAGCGTTCCAGCACGTTCAACTCGCGGACGGAAAGGCTGGCGACGGCGCCCGCTGCCAGATCCTGCTGACGGAGAGTAGGTGGAGGAGGCCAGCGACGCCGCCCGCGCCCGCGGACGCCTTCTGCTGCTGATGGAGGCCAGCGACGGCGTTCGCGCCTGACGCCCGCGCCCGGCCCCTGGAGTCGAGGTGCAGGAGGTCGGGGACGGCGCCCACGCCCGGATCCTCGAGGGCAGGTTGAGGAGGCCCACCTCCATCGCCTGCGCCCGCATCCTGCAGGGGAGGTCGAGGAGGACCTGCGACGGCGCCCGCGCCCGCATCCAGCAGACGGCGGCCGGCGACGGCGCCCGCATCCTGGAGGGGAGGACGACCTGCGACGGATCCCGCGCCCACATCCTGGAAGAAGGTGGAGGAGGACCGGCGACGCAGCCCACGCCCGCATCCAGCAGGAGGCGGCCGGCGACGGCGCGCGCGCGCTCGGCTCTTGGAAAGGAGCTGCAGGTCGGGGACGGCGCCCGCGCCCGGATCCTCGAGGAGAGGTGGAGGAGGCCTGTTTCGTGGAGGGAAGGTGGAGGAGGCCGGCGACGGCGCCGACGCCCCGCCGGTGATGGAGATGGAAGTCGGGTGGAGAGAGTGTGAGAAGATTAGGAGAGAAGAGAGAGTGAGCAAACGGCAAGATAAATTTTAATAATTAAAATTGAACATAATTTGGTACCGGCCCCACAGTTTTGGTACCTGGTCCCACATAATTTTGGTTCCGGTCCCACACAATTTTCGGTTCCGCGGAACCAGTCGGTTCCATCAGTCTGGTTCCGACTATCTTAACACCGTTAGATCGTGGTGGATGGACGGTTATTAAAAATGCCAATCACCCTAAAACTTGTAATTTTTCAGACGTACAATTTGAAATTATTGTTATATTACACATTTCATATTTCTCTTATTTTTTTGTTTTGCTCAAATAATATTCCAAACATTTGTGTTTTTTTTTCTTTAGACAGGTGTTTTTGTTATTAAAATTTGAAACATTGTTTATGGTTTTTAGACAAATGCTTTCATTATTAAGAGAGCTGTGATATGTTTGGAGTACTGTAAAAAAAATGAATCCATTATCATTTGTTAAAGGGATGGGAACATTGCCTAAACAGCATCTCTTTTTTTGTATCTTCTTCTTTTGCTTAAAGAATACTCGGATTATTTCACATTTCTTTTATCTTTTGTGGGCCATAAAAAAATGGTTGTTGGAATTAAATAAAAGCAGCTCTTATATTCCATCACTTAGTAAAGCTCACTGTATATGTTGTGATTAAAAATGGTAAAATTTGTTGTAATTTATTATCAGGAGTATTTGGACATTTTTAGCAAATTTGAATGTTTACATATGTTTGTAGTTTGATGCCGCGGCCGTGTGATTGCTGATTTTGTTTGTCAGCGTGAAAATGTAATGATTAAATTGTCGTTAGAAAAAGAAATACCGTCGTGTCTTTGTGAGAAATTGTTATTTTGATTAAGTTTTAAATTGAAATAATATTTTACAGTTTTGATGTAAAATATTTTTAAGAAAGAATCGAGTATTACATTTAGAAAATACTGCAAGAATATATGTATACTAAATTAGAATTTGTTGTTTGGAATATGTCCGATTAGTCAGCAATTTTGAATGTTTTTTTGCATAAGCTCCTTAATAAATATAAAAAGGTATGTTAGTTTTTTTTTCAATTTTGTGAATTACGCATTGGAAGTTATGAATTTGACAATAGCGTGAAACAATATATGTAAAACGTTTTAAATTATTAGAAGCATGGTTTACTTTAAATTTTTGTTTTGTTGATTCAATTATATTTGTTTGAGAAATATGTGTGAAACAGCTGTGTTTCCATATTTGCATCTGTGATTTTTTTTATTTTTACATGTGAAAGCTCATGATATAAATATGGGTAATTGTATTTAAATGTTTTGGCAACCTCTATTTAAATGAAATATTTTATTGGGTGAATATACTTTTTTTTTCGCTGGGAAGTTAGAAAAGTTTTAAAAAAATAGAAAAACAAAACGGGAAGAAAAAAAAAGGCCGAGCTAGGCGCAGAAAGCAGCCCAGCCCAGTAAGAAGCCCACGGCCCAGCCCAGGCCCGCTGTGACTTCACAGCGACGTCACCGGACGGCGGAGCTGCCGCGGCGGCGCCGCGGACGCCGGCGTCGAACGCCGCCGAGACAGGACGCGCGGATGGGTGCAGTGGATGCGCCTCGACGCGGGCAACCTGTGGGTGGCGGCGCCGCCACCTGTAGGTCGCCGGAGCGGCGGCTACGCCGGGTAGACGCGGCGGTGGAACTCGAGCGCGGCGGCGTCGATTCGGGCAAGGATGCGGCGTTTCGGGACGCGGCGATTGGCGAGGAGGGGGAGGTGAGGACGACGGAGCTCCCCGTGGCCGTCGATCTGGACGGGGAGGACTGGAGCGAGCGAATGGCGCGTCGGCGCCGCCGGCGGCTTTCCGCCGAGCGCGAGGGAGAAGAAGGGAAAGGGAGTTCTGAGGACGTTTTTGCTCGGAGGCCCCTGGCGTTTCTGTAATTTGCGGATGGGTCCTTCGCGGGGGGTTTTCTGTAAAGTGACAGGGGGTTTCTGTAAAGACGTGCGCCAAAATCCGTGCGAGGGCGACGTGTCCACCCGTGATTGGTAGAAATCCAACTGCTACAGTAATACTGTAGCAGCTACAGTACGCGCGGGTTCTGGGCCGTTGGATGGCGCTATCGAACGGCGTACTTAAAGGGCGACGTGGAAGCTCGATTTGGAAGTGAAACGCACCAACTTTTATATATAGTAGGATGTTGGAGCCTCCTCTCTGGCAATGAACCTGGCTTATATGGTTTTTGACAAAAAATAACCGGCTTCGAAACAGAGCTGACAGAAACATGGGCCGTGTTGGGCCTGATAGAAGGAGGCAAAAAAGGCCTAGTGTAAGACCCCAAGCCCAGGCCCGGGGAACGGCCGCCGCACCGCATAAAGCCATAAACCCTTCTCCGCCCCTCTCTGGCCGGCCTCTCCGCCTCCCTGTTCTTCTTCCCCAATCCAAGCGAAGCTAGGGTTTAGCGATCCTCCCTCACCTCGCCAGAGGGACCAGAAGCCATGGACTCCTCGCCGGAGCTCCAGAGACTCCTCGAGGTGAGAACCCTCTCGGCTCGTGATCTCCCCAGCTCCTAGTGTCTGTTTCTCGCGGTCCTACGCTTGGAGGCGCGCGCCGTCGATCGATCGATTGATTCGCTGGGCTTCAAGCTTCCCCGGCTCGCGCGGCCCTGGTTACGGTGTATCCGCGCATATAAGTCCTTGTTGTTTGGTTGACGTCGAGGCGTCGTGCGGTAGATTTTGTTTGCAAGGATGTTGTGGGTTTCGCTGCAGCACTACTGTGTGCTCGTGGACCGTCTTATGATTCATGCTAGTGTAATAGGAAGCTAATTTCAGGATTTTAGAGGGTCGGTTCCGGAGTATTGGTTGTGTTATTCCGGCTGCTTGGTATGGTTTGTGGTCGAATGAGTGGATCTGGTATTGTTATTCTGTTAGTAGCGACTGTTTTAAAGTCTAAACCTGTAACTAACTGGTTGAGCTAGAGCAGTGCCTGGACACTGATGCAGGCCGCTGAGTGATAGCTCATCTGAGCTGTCCATCCCATGTTAACCTCACTAAATTAAAAGTAGTTATCTAGCTTGTTGGCAAAATTAGCTTGGTAGGATCCTCTGTTTATATCTTTACCAAGATGCAGTGTAATTTATTCCTTGCTCTAACCTCTTACCACTGAAGTAGTGACCACTCTTGAGCTTGCCAGCAGCCAATAAGGGTTGATTACTAGAAATTTGTTCTTATGGGTTGCCCGAAATATGTAGTGTTACCAATGCCCCCAAGCTATCTTGTTAAAACATTAGAGGTTTAAAAGTTGCTAAAAAGACCTGTCAACTTATACATCGATATCAAATTATTGTATCATGCCAATCATGGCATTCAACTGAAGAGAGTTCGCACTCCTTTAGAGAGAAAAATACCTCCATGTCATTAAACATTATGTTGTCCCGTGTACAGTTAGATGTCCTGTTTGCAAAAGGATGTGTATTCTTCATATCAGGTTTTATTTTTCATCCTCGAGAATATATATGTAAATACTGTGGTCGCTCTGAGGCTTGCTACCTACAAGCATCTGTCTGATTTAAGTGGTATATCATTAAATATTACTGTGGTAGCCCTGTAAGGCATGCTGGTTTTTGTGCCTTCATAATTAGCTTAGTTATCTTGGACATGCTATGATGGCGCCTAAATCTTCAACTGTCCAATGTGTGCTTTATGTCTCCTTTGCATGTTTGGCTGTGGCTTTTAAAGTTAAGTTCATGAAATTGTGCTGATGGTATATATTATAGAAGAAGCTATTCTGACATCTCATATTCATGTTTGGGTATGGCTTTTAAGTTTATGAAATTGGTGCTGATGGTATATTATAGAAGCTATTCTGGCATCATCTTAACAGTTCCACTCTTCTTTTGTTGTTTGAGAAATTTACAGTTCCACTTTTTAGCACCTTGTTATAATACACAAACATAAAAGCATGCATCATCCATATATAAATACTTATCTGTGTGCAACTGCTTGTTTTGTAAGTGAAAAAAAAGGATAGGCAGTGCCACAGTTTACTCGCCTAGTGTTATCATCACTACACTGTATAATGTCAACTTCATAAAGCTGATTGATCTCTTTAAGCCTTATCCTGGTTTCTGGATCTGTGCAGGAAGAGAAGCAGAGGATGATGGTGAAGGAGATCGTTGGCAAGCTAACAAGCGTGTGCTGGGACAAGTGCATAACAGGCACTCCTGGGAGCAAGTTCAGCTCCAGTGAAACCACCTGCCTGACCAACTGCGCGCTGAGGTTCCTCGACATGAGCAACATCATCGCCAAGAGGTTCGGGGGGATGGACTGAACCTGTGTGTGCCGCTCCATGTTGTTACTACCCTTCATACACTGTTACGGGTTGTGCTGTTGGCCAGCTCTGGATTATGTGTCTTTTCCGTCCCCGTGTATTTTTGGTGTAGCGGTTTGAAAGATCGGCACACTCGATGGGCCTTAAACTTCGAATTGTAATATCCATCCTTTTGAGTTTCATTTACATTCTCTAGTTTTACCACCTATGGTTTGCTGGAGATGTGCTTGATGTCTAGATCTAGAACCCAGCATTCTAGTTAATAGTTTAACTAACCTTTTGTTTACTGAAAGTTTTGAACTCCGTAATCAAGGAGGAGCAAGTCGAGTCTGTCTGACGGGCAACAACTGCCTTGGTAAAGACGACGACTGAAGCACCTGTATCTCGCGCCTCAATCATGAGCAGCAGGAGAGGGAGGACGCTGGTCTGGACCAGAACCAGGAGAAGCGAGACAGGAGTGTCCCGCACGAAATGCTGGTGCCGAGATGCAAGTTAGTTAATCCACCAGCCTGGAATAGCCATTTAACTATGTGATGAAAGCTCAGGCTGTTCTGACGCACGAAAACCAGAAGCCAGGACGATGTGGATGAGTGTGTGTTTTAGTTAGTTTATTTACACAGATACACGGGGACGAAAAGTAAAACGATGGAGAAGGAAATGGTCTGCTCGGCGTTTTTTTTGAAACGGCATCAATTATACTCCCTCCATATCAAAATATAAGACTTTCACGTGTGTGTGGAATATCTAGAAAGTATACGGCGGGAGTACAAGATAGACATATACTTCCTCTGTATCAAAATATAAGACTTTGTGCATGTTGGGCCCAAATGCACCTAGACATGATTTAGTGCAAAATTCATGTTGAATCTTACACTAAAATATGTCTAGGTGCATTTGGACCCAACATGCACAAAGTCTTAAATTTTACTCCCTCTGTATCAAAATATAAGACTCTCTATCTACTTTCTGCACGCATGTATTTAGACATGTTTTAGTGCAAAGTCATGTGAATCTTGTACTAAAACATGTCTAGATACATGTGTGCAGAAAGTAGGTAGAATGCGCATCCATCTGGTATGGCTTGCTTGCCAAGCTGGAAAGGTTCTCTTTTTTTGGAGAAACATAGGATCAGACATTCAGACTGACTGTGTGCGGACACACACAGACAATCAATTCTGTGTGACAGCAGAAAAATATGAGCAGCTACCTTCATAAAGACAACTAATTAAGCACCTTTATCGAACAGGAGGTAGGCAGGACGCTAGACGGCTGGACCAGATCGAAGAAGCGATAGATGCAGGAGTGTCACGCACGAAATGTTGGTGTGTGAGATCCAAGTTGGGTGATTAGCTTCGCCAACCTGGGAATCATGAATTAGCATCGTATCGTAGACTACTGCATCAAATTTCTGAAATGAGGTGTGTTTTATACTCCCTCCGTTTACAAAATGATGTATCAACCTAGACAGTGGCGGAGCTAGGGGGACCCGCAGGGGCCTTGGCCCCCTATGGCGTGCTGTAGCATGAAATTTTTACGCATAAACCTGCTATAAAAATGAAATTGAGACAAAAAATACCATGCTTACCCCCTAATGGAAGATTACCATGGTTGGCCCCCCTTGAGCTCTAATTCTGCCTCCGCCACTGAATCTAGGTCAAATTTGTATGTATCTAGACATGATTTAGTGAGTAGATACATGTAAATTTGAGCTAGTTTGAGATATCCTTTTGTGAACGGAGAGAGTAGTTTGTAGTAGTTGGAAAAAATCAAGGTTTTATAGTTCGTATCGTAGACTACTGCATCAAATTTCCGAAATGAAGGAAGGAAATGGTCTGCTGGGCGTTTTTGAACGGCAAAAACATGTATACATTACTCAATATATTGAGGGAGTACAATTTCTCGGCCTGTCCGCGCTCCGACCGCTGTAGCTGCCACAGTGGTACTGTAGTACACTGTAGCAGTCTACAGTGCCCGATCCGATCCGTTCACCAGCTATCCAACGGGCCAGATGACATGTCCATGACGCTTTTGCAAAAAAACCTTCACTTATCGGAAAATCGAACCCGCAATCCATAACTTCACGCTACGGGGAACGTAACTGCAATTTGAGACAAAGTGAAGGACTTTCGTGCAAAACCGTCGGCACAACCCCCTCATCTCTCCTCTCTCCCGCGCGAGCCGAACTCGCCGGCGCCGCCGCTGTGTGTCCCCTCCGGTACGCCCCTCCCGCACAGATCCGCTCACACGGGAGCCTCCGCCGTCACGTCCTCTCCTTCTTCGCCAACTCTCGCCTGCCGAAATGCCACACCGTCGCCGAAATCGCCGCCGCCGTCCACTGCTCCCTCCGCCGCATTCGCACGCCGTAGCAGCCACTCCGGCGACCCAGGAGCGGCGGCGCCACCGCCCGCAGACGCCCCGCGTCGAGTGCGCCCACTCGCGCGTCCCGCCTTGCCGTGGATCGACGCCGGCGACGTCAACGCCGCCGCGGCAGAGCCGCCCGCCCGTGACATCAGCATGACGCCCCAGCGGGCCTGGGCCAAGCAGCTGGGCTGCCTGCTGGGCCGGCCTGGCTGCTGCGCAGCAGCTCCGGCCCAGGCTCGGCCATTTCTATTTTTTCCTTCTGTTTTTTTTATTCCCTGCTTTTCTTTTTTTAAAAACTCTTGCAACTTTTAAAATACAGCTTCATCAATTTCCAAATCTGCATTACTCTGAAAATGTAAACATATTCGAATTTAAATTTTACCACATTAACGCAACATACTAAACCAAATTTAAATATGAATACCAATTTCCTCCAACTATCATGTTAAACTAAATATTTAACACAAAACGCAAACATATCACACCAACTCAATTTAATCATTCAAATTTAGCTAACATATTTGCAAATAATATAAGTCAAAATCTCTCTGATTATGTACTTACACATAGTTAATGAATTTTGATTTAATTTGAATTTCACAACATATTCACTACATTTAACAAATAAACATTTGATTAGATCAATATTTCGGGAAAATGCAAATTCACTTCCTCTTATTACAGCTTGATTTCAAATTGAATTTAACAAATGCTCAAAAATGTATTTCCTCCAACTATCAGGTTAAATTGAATATTTAACACAGAACGCAAACATACCACACCAATTCAACTTAACCACACAAATTTAGCTAGCATATTTGCAAATAATATAACTTAGATCTCTCCAATTATGCACTAACATTAAAAATAATGCTTGATTAGATGAATATTACAATAAAATACAAATACATTTACCCCCTAATTACGGGTTGCTTCCAAATTGAATTTCAGCAAAATACATTTTACAAATTAGAACTACCACCCTCCCTTACAATATATATAACATAACAAAAAAACAAATTATCACAAATATTCAACATTTTTTGATACAGTGGGTGCGGCGTGTCGCCGCACCAAATTCCACTAGTAGACGATCAAGGTTCGTCTTTTCTTCTCTCGTGGGAAGAACGACTCGAATGGGTTTGGAGCGAACTTCTCATCCCACGCGAGTGACGCGACGGACGCCCTTTAATTCACTGTCACGTGCCTGGTCTTTTGGTCGGTGGCTACGCACGTTTAGTTTCTTTTCTTTACGATTCTGTCTCTCTGCAAGAGTAAATCCTTACGCCGTGGCCCGTGGGGAATCTATTTAAGCCATGGGAGAAAAAGAACCCAATGCCCAAGCAAGCAAGCACATCAAGAGCGGAGGTTAGGAGAAGAAGCACGCCAGAGAAGCCGGCGGCGGAGAAGCTGAAGGCGCGGAAATCTCCCGAATAAATGGCGCAATCCTTCTCTTGGTAAATCGCCTTGATGTATCTATATTATTCCGTGAATTCTCCAATGCTCCGATCGAAATAGTCCAATCTGCAGAAAACCCAATCCGATTGCGCTTCTCTGGACAATCCCCGAATCGCTTCCGCTCTGTTTATTGATTTGGTTCTTGGGCAGATGGCGCTATTGCTCTAGAATTTCGGCGGCCTCCCTTGATTCTTGCCCAGATGGTGGGGATCTTGGATGCGTCGATGTGATTCTTGTTATTCTGTTCCGATCATCTATGCCGTCCTGTCATCGCTATCAGATCGTTCTTAGCATCTCGATCTGAGGCCATCTAGATGCCCCTTTATTCCCCTCGGTTTGCCCAAAGTTTTTTACTGCCAGATTTTTTATCCGGCCGGAGTAGTTCTAAATTTTACACTGTTGATGTGCAATGGACGGTCTTGTGCTTGCTAATTTTGCTGCATTGCATCAGATGCTGCACAATTAGTAGTTTACTGTCGTTTCTGATGTGTAGAAGCTTTGTAGGTCGATAATGCCGTCCAATTTCTGCAGAACAAAGTGACCATAAAACTCTTTCAACAATGTGGTGACAGCCTTTGATTTGTTTGTGCAGGACTGCGATCTGAACTCTGGGTATGGTTCATCCTAGGTTCCTTGTTGCTTGTTCAGGCTCCAAGCTGTGCTTCATCGCCAATTGTTCCAGCAACTACAGGAGCATGATTGGTGGTGGGATGATGGCATCTTTACTGCTGATGGATTCGAATCTGGAACCTCAATGTAGCTGAAACCTCTGCGCAGAGTCTGAGTTAATTGTTATAGGAACATTTTTAGGTATTGGAGATTGAAAGGAATAGCCGAAGAGGGGTCATCGGAAGATCTAAGTAGGCGCACTTTGGTAGCAAGATCAAGTTTTTTTTTTCCATTTGTTGAAGGGACATTGGGATGGGTATGCCTCAAGTTCCTGCAGTCAAGGAGGAGGAGCCTCCTACGCAGAGTACATGTGTAGTTAGTCCTCCTTGTTCAGGTGGTAGTGGCACCGGTGATTTGTGTAAGCTTTCTGCAGGAAGCTCAGGAAGCAGGGTGTTTCCATACACTTCGATCAGTGATCTCAAGAGAAAAGCTGTGTTAGATTCTTTGAATGGCTTTGATGGACGTTTCGGAGCTAACCATGTTGTGAATAGGCCTACAGGCCTTCAATGCCTAAAACCTGATTCAAGGGATCCAAGTTCTGGATCATGCCCTAAACTGGCACCTTCTGTTCAGAAGCCTGCAATGAGGGTTGTTGGATTTGAATCAGGTTTTTATGGTTCCACAGAAGATTCTGATATGATGGTAGCGGACAAAATGAATTCATCTTTAGTCATTGATACTTCTCATTCATCCATTGAAGAGCATGTGCCTCAGGCAAGGAAAAGGGTGTTATCACCTTTAAGTAATGTGCTTCCTGGACAGTTCCATGGTGATGCGCTAAATATTGGTTCTTCTGACACCAAAATTCAGCATTCTGATTGTGTTAGGCAACTCTGTGCTTCTGAATTTCAAGATTCTAAAAAGGCCCACACCGCAACTCTCGGTTCATTTGAGTTGCCTTCTTGGTCAGCCTTGAGACATTCCAATTGGAGCAAAGGACAGGTTGTTGATAAGTTTAGCAGTAAGATATTCACAGATGGTCCTTACTTGATGACAGGGAGTTGTATTCTTGCTCAGATCACCTAGAGGCTGAAAGGATTATGAATCTTGAAAAGTTTGCTGTACCATTATCAAAAACGTCACATTCCCCTCCGCTCAGTTTGTCTCCTCTTGGCCCAAAATGGATGCAGAGAGTGAAGAATGCAGGAGCTCACAAGAATCTAGCGACAGAAATGGAAAATGATTTTCTGGGCTTGAAAGAAACAGAAAGATCGATAGGTGAAGATTATTCAGAACAAGGTGATAAAATTAGGGTTGTGGATGCAACAGGAAAAACTACCATCTTGCATGTTAACTTCGATACGGTGTTCCCCAAGAGGTGTTCAGGTGGAAGATTTCAGGACCGAGCCCCAGAATCTGCCCCTGTATCTCCAAGCGCTGGATGTCTTCGGGGTTTAGGCCTCTTTCCTGTAAGGAGGTCACTAGTTGGCTCCTTTGAGGAGTCCCTTCTATCTGGTCGATATTCGTGTGGAAAAGATAAGCAGGTCCGCAATATGTCTTACTCCTAACTGAACATTCTGGATACTTACTCATTGTTTGGGTATTCATTCCATTTTCTCCTGAAATACAGAATATTGATGGTTTTCTGGCTGTCCTGAATGTGACTGGTGGCAACTTCTCTCCCCAAACTCGAAGCTTCCATTTGCAGTAACAAGCATTGATGAGGATAGTTCCCTACTCTACTACTCGTCGATTAATCTTGCTGGGAGGTTGCCTACTAACAACAATAGCAAAAGCCCAAAACTCAAAAGAAGCTCCAATAATAATGATTCAAGATCAGCGAAAAGTCGCTTACACATCCCAGTTAAAGGGCGCATACAGCTGGTACTGAATTGTTGGCCTTATTGAATAAATTTACTTTTACTGTGCATGTTGCTGTATTTTTCTGATGAATTGCATTACTATGTATCTGCTTGCATTCGGCACGTGTTCAACTTTCTGTGGGCTTCCTTCCCTTGCTAGTATAGTAGTTTCTGCCCAATATAACACTGGACTCCTGTGCCTCTGAGTGATGCCCAGAAGTTGTAATAAGCTAACATAATGATCCACAATATCAGCAATATTTTTTTTCAGTAACAGTGGGAGAATGATATCAGTAGGTGGGACATGTGTGCATACTTGCGCTCGTAATTGGCTGTCCCGTGCTTTTAACTTGCATGTCCATATCTGATAATAATTGTGACGCGAACATATTGCTTCCACCACCCTCATGTTGTTCTTTTATTGACTCATCATCTCTTAAAAGTTCTGTTTAACTGTCATATTTTGATGCACCTGTTTTACCAGAAGCAAACTTTTTGCCCTTGACAGGTAGTTAGCAACCCAGAGAAGACACCGCTGCACACTTTTTCTGCAACTATGATTTGAGTGGCATGCCTGCTGGAACCAAGGTATGCGAAGTTGGGAGTTGTTGGATGGCCAATAACTCTTGACTATTCTCATTGTCTTCTAAACTTATATACTAAGATAGTTGCAGATTTTCCTTATCGTCATACAGCTAGGGTTTTCTTATTTTCATATTGCACAACAGCAGAATCTGTATCGTATTAACTTACAATATCGTGACTCTTGATTATTTTGAGTTCCTATGGTATACTATTTGTCAATTTTATTGAGTTATTGGGGTTCATTTTCATAAATTTTATGCCAGAACTTATTGTTGCTGACATACTCTATTGCAACTGTCAATTTTGTTGAGTTCCTGCGATGGCATAATTTTAATTTTTCTTGAGTTGTTATGATGGCATATCGCATATACGTAACTGTTCTATAGCTGTAATGTTTGAACTCTATGGAATGCTGAGTAGATCTTAAATGTTGTTGTATGGCATTCATAAACTTCATTTTTGGTAGATAGAACAAGCAAAAGGTCTGGGCAATTCATATTGTTAGTCTTCCGAGAGATGATAGTAGTATTGTAAGGGTAGAATCATCCCAGACTAGTTTTTCATTTTTTGTGGTAGTCTGTGCTCAAGAAGGGGTTTCTCTATTTTTAAGCATTAGTAATTAGTAATGCTGATTGTCGCTGTTCCAACTAGGCTAACATACTGTTCTTGGCTGTAAATGAAAATGTTACCATTTCATTGGATGCGCAGTAAGTTGATTACCTGCAGTATATTGAGGCACTGAAAATAGCTTGGCGCATGTCAAAAGACGCAATTTTAGAATTATTTCCCCTGCAGGAAAGTTGTTTGCCTGTTTAGAAGAGCTCTGATTGTTCACCTTTTTATCTTGAACACGTGTCAAAACATGCTTTATTTGTTTCGAATAAGAAAGTGTGTCATGATTACTCATTTACTCATCTTATTCCTTAACTTCTTTTCTCGAGTTCGTCTTATTTCTGTCATTTTAAAATGGGACAGACTTTCGTGCGGCAAAAGGTCACTCTATCATCTATTCCTCCTAGTCCAGTGAAAGAAGGAAGTGATGCCAGTCACACAAAGGTCGAGTCAGTCCAATATGGAAGTGAACTTAGAGAGTGCGGCACTCTGTTTTCTGAATGTAATGTAGTCATTACCATTGATAGCTAAAGCCAAATTGTCGAGTTCAAGTTGCTGACAAGTTATTTTAATTTTGCAGGCTGTGAACAGGGGCAGAACTGCTACTCGCCTGATGAATCAGAAAAGGAAGATTACACAAACAAACTAAGTTGCTCAATGGACTGTGACAACAGTGAATCAAATGAATCGAGTCCTATGAATCCAGAAAATGGCACGAATGCTGATGGTTGCTGCTGTCTAGTAGAAGACACATTTCGCTTAGGTGAAAAGAAGTCTTGCAGCAGATCTTCCAAGGTGAATAATAGTTCTACTGGAGGTGTTCTTCGTTATGCTTTGCACCTGCGCTTTTTGAGCCCCATCTCGAAGAAATCATCAAGATCGACGCAGAGGAGCAAACCTGGCCTGTCATCTGAGCCACTCAATCGGAGTACCACGACCGAGGAAGAGAGACGATTTTATCTCTACAATGATATTAGAGTTGTCTTCCCTCAGAGGCACTCAGATTCAGACGAAGGCGAGGTATGTAGCAACTGAGATTATTCTAGGTTGTGTAGCTATGTCTTTCAACAAAACTTCCTTTTTATTTTGATCTGCACTAGTGAAACTGAGTTATCTCACCTATAGCATGGATAGTGCATTCTAGATTTACCAAAATTGCTGATTAGGATTCTTAAATAATGAGGTCTTGTTGTGCTCTTTTGACCTCTACATCGATTTTGTCAGAAATAGTGTATGATGTAATGAAGAGTGTGATGTTGCTTATCATATTATTCCATGTATTCGTTTGTTTTATGTGTTTTACATCTGTACCCTAACTGAAAATTATGTCTTATTGCAGCTGCGGGTCGAGCATGACTTCCCTGCTGATCCCAAGTACTTCGACATAAGCAACTGATGTTGGCACACTTAACATGAAATATGTACATAGTCATGCCCTCACTAACATTTCAGTTAGTCTCTTGTGTTTATTACCATTTCCCAACCTGTACAGCACTAATTGCAATACAATAATCTCATTTGTCCAACTTTGTGTTTTGTCTGCAAATTAATGTCGTAGTCTTAGAACATTTTGAAACAATATTTGTCAAAACGTGTGCTTATGTTTTATGCAGCAAATTACCATTATAATGACAATATAGTGCAAGATTTTAATGGAACCTTTAGTGAGCGGAAAAGCTTCTGGTATTTCTCTCATACAACATTTGGAATGAGAGCCCCAGCCTAGATTAGTACACAAACTAATGTACTTTACATACAGAAATTTACAGTTCTAAACTAAAATTTGATATTATCGACTTCTTTCTAATTTGGAAGAATTTGCAACTCTTTTGAGCTAAAAGAATAACAAATAACTATGTATAGAAAGTATTAACAAGAACAATGTAAACAATTGGTTTGG
The DNA here is from genome assembly GCA_947311845.1 of Poa pratensis. NCBI lineage: Eukaryota > Viridiplantae > Streptophyta > Magnoliopsida > Poales > Poaceae > Poa > Poa pratensis. The sequence continues at coordinate 143,022,374 of CAMZMU010000085.1, forward strand.
ATCCTAACTAATGTATTCTATAAGTCCTCTAACTAATGTATTCTGAAAGTGATCATCTCAGGGTTCAAATGTGGGTATTTCTGCATCGGAACCATGAGCTGCTTGGTAGAGAAGCCTCTGCAGTATACTCCTGTAGGGGTCCTCCTCTCTCTTCTCCTTCAGATACTCGATGCAGCTCTCCACTTCAGATTTGACATGCAAATAGAGCTGCCCGGCCTTCTCTTTGTCTCTTAGCTCCTTCTCCCTCCCTATGCAAACAAGTAAACCGATTGAAAACAAAGCAATTATAATCATACATCAGGTCTGATCTGCATGCATTTTTCGATTATCAAAAAGAATAAGAGTGTGTTTACTTGTCATGGGAACATCTAGCAAATGTTAGAGAAATTCTTTAGCGAAATACCTCTTGTTTCAATAGGCTTTCCAAATACGAAGTAAAACCTCCCTGGTACTTTTGGCGTAAGTACTACAGGATGCATATCTTGATTTTTTATCTCTCCCGTAGAATCGGTCCTTTAAAAAGCAAGGTAAATCAAGATCAATGAATTCTTAAAGGCGAACTATTCGGAAGACATAAACAAATCTCTTCTTCCAGAATAAAATCAGAACATACCTTAGCTTTAGACCATCTTCATTTAGCCTCTTGTCAAGGATGTCATAAAATGGAAGCTTCTGAAGATCGTTGTAGTCTAACAACATCTGAGGTATTAAATATGGATTCGAACAGTGTGAAACAACATGTATTGAGAGAAGATCAAAGTAAAATAACATATTTTCAAGGTATGAACACTTACATCACATATGTCATCTTCTCCAACTACTCCAAATGGTATTATGGTTGCGCCAAATCTTGATGCCATCCTCACAAATTCAGACTGCTCTGGCCAAAACAGCTTGTATTCCTCTCCCTGCAAACAACTACATCATCTTCCAAAAACAATTGATGTTTTATGTTTTCCTAGATTACTTTATTGCTCTCTCTATCAAATTCTTACCTTCCTATGAAGAGCTTCACGTGCCCCTCCCGGGTACAGCAAGACGAACTGCTTCTCCGAAAGGAGCTTGTAAAAATTCACCGGTGTGACAGGCACCGCGCCCATGATCCGGTGGAGATCGTGGTGCGAAGAATCCGGCATGAGCTGCTCTGAACTCTTGCTGAACAAGAATGGATGTGCTAAGCCGCGGATGTGGATTCCGGTGCTCCTCAGCACTCCTGTGACCAGGGGACCGAGCTCAAACCCCATGAGCATGTGGTACCCAACTAGCACGACAGGCCCCTCCCTTGGCAGACCTGCTAGTCCTCTCACTATCTTCCCATCAGGCATCGTTGATAGCATCACTGGATCAGTGGCATAACTCAGGACCCTGAAATTGCAGAAAATTCAGTGGCATTTCAGCTGTCATGTAACAACTCATCAAAGCTGAAATTTTGGAGAAATGGTACCTGACATGATCCATAACCGTTTTGAGCTCATCAGGAGTTGGTAGTAAAAAATCTGATACAAAGTCCATCTGCCTGGAGCGACGATAGTATCCAGCTCCTTTAATGATTGTCGATAGATAAAATTCATCTTCCTGCCAGATGGTTTTGGTGAGTTATCGGTTAGAATTTTGAAATGATTGAAAACTATAGTTAATGCAGACAGTATTTGCTCCATGTAACAAGTGGTGCTCAAGTGCAAGCCAATAATATGACTACATAGCTAATAGCACACTGTTTCTCTATATCTTTTGTCAATGACAATGAGGAATATTTTATCTGTCTTACCAACAAGATTTTGTGGCCATTATCCCTGAAGTGACGGATTCTGCAGTTCTGTAGCGTACCATTTAGCCTTTCAGCCTCTTCACGGCTTGGCAACAGTTCATCATTTCCACTAAGAGAAAAGAAAAACCAACTTCAGATCCTATCTAAATGAGTATAATACTTTCTGAAGTAAAATTATTGGAATGTTGCATAGTCCATGGAGATTATTTGGAGACTACGTTCTTCTTAAGCTTTGGAAACCATATAACTGGGAGTCTGGGAAGCAAACAATATGACCCTCTGTCCCTTGACATATTCTCAGATTTGAGCTATATTTTGTCAGTGTGGCTATTGTAGATCATACCTGGCAAGCACCAGAGTCTGGGCTTTTACTGCATGTAAGCGGGAGTTGACAAATGATGACGCTGTTCTTAACATTTTCATCTTCCAAACAATGGATTCCTTGGGCAGAATATCAGCCAAATACTGCAGAAAGAAGCGTTCAAAAGCATCGTCAAGGTTGCTGCATACAGAGAAATATGGAGAAGCATATATCCAACTGAATGGAAAGTCTATTTAGACATGAACCAACAAGAAGTAACATCAAATTTCCCCATCAATTTTGCAGCTCACCATAAGAGAAGGCAACAGACCAGTGGTGGTATCTGATAACGTCTCGCCATCTCTGTGAAAAGTTGATCGCATCTTCATGAAGTTGCCTAAAAGCATTCTGAACCGTGATCAGTAAGTTTGTCGATCATCAACAAGTCGAAAAATTCCTCATGGATATGGCGCTAAACCTGTCAGGAAATTGAGGAACTGTGGAGTGCTGAGATGGAAGGGGTCAGGGACCAAATCCAAGAATGCTGTGACAGACTGCAGCTGTGATTTGTGGAAAGATGTCCCTGTAAATGCCAAAATGGATTGCAGATTGGTCAGTCGGAACTAACTTTCGGAGAAAGAACAGAATCAATCTACGCAGAAAACCATGGACGATGGAAGCAAGACCTGGGTTGACTAGGATCAGTACCAAATCGATGTCCCGGTTCCGCGCTGCCACGGCGAGAGCAATGCATGCTCCGACAGATTCTCCAACAAGGTAGACTGGTCTGTCCGGTGCCCTTGATCGCTCTGATCTCACTGTCCTCTCTACATACTCAACAAGTTCTGCATTCATTGGTGAAGGTTGCAGAGCTTTTATCAGCCAGGGCCTCAAAGCAAGCAAACACGAATTCCGAGACAGAACATATTTTCTCGGAGAATGGAGGTTTTTGGTTTACTTCAGTTCTGAAAGTCCACATAGTAGACAGCTTACTTTCGAAGGTCGTACGGTCTTGGACGGGTATGTGCAAGCACCACATCTCGAACATCCTGCATAACAGAACAACGCTAGTTAGTCGCAGTGAAGAAAATGTAATCCTAGATCCCATCTGATTGCTCTTACTTCGCCAATCTCTCATGGTGCTGGATCAGCCCTAAGCCGACTCCATCTATGCCTGCAAGAACAAAACATCCAAAGATTGGTTACGCCATTTATCTGGCAGAAAACAAAGTGATTCAGTTCAAGCAGTGAGGAAATGTTCTAGAGCTCCAGTCATTCATCAAGCCATAGTGCAGTTGGTAACAGCCAAAAACTAAATAATCCTGGCAAAAACTTCATAGGACACACCTGAATCTGGCAAAGAAAATGAAAGCACTGAGTGTTTGGTGGCACTACAACTGAACCCAGGAATTTGACAGTACGATAGCTGCAACAACCAGGCAAAACAGTACGACTGTCACTGTCCAGCTGATCCTGCTGCCACTTCCGGCGGCCACCAACTGCCGAAGAAAGCCTAGTTTTCTCATGCTAATAATAGTGAGAAATCAAGCAGCACGTGGCCCACACCGTGTACGATTTTCGCAGTGATTTTTTTTCTTCTCTGGTCTGTGTTGCTTATGGTTTCTGGAGGATCTGAAAGTGGCCAAGCAGGTCAATAACATTGGATGCCACGAGTGACAGTGCAAGCCACCTACCTAATCTTGGATAATCCATAATCTAAACAAATAAACCTGATCTTCGATGGCGTGTATCTTATTATAGTGCGGGTGAACTGTTCCTGATGTGCTTTAAATAAGTGAGGCAGTACCATGACACCACTTGGCAATGTTCAAGTTCATTTTTCTATGTACCACAAACTGAAAGAGTATTCAAGTCCATGTTTTGTCAGTACTCAGAGAAGCACGAGCATATTCAAAGAGCGCGTGGAAAAATATATATGGAGCTGTGTATTTTTTTTTCAACGTAGCCACGCGAGCAGAGCAGAGGAGAAGAGGAATGCGCGTATGTATGTATGTACCGGGCAGGTAGAGCAGCGTCGGCGCGCCCGGGACGCGGCCGTCGGCGCCGCACTCGAGGGCGAGAACCATCTCGGCGGTCCGCCGTCCGGCCGCCGCGCCATCTCCCGCGCCGCCTCCACGAACTCCCTCACCTCTGGTCTCCTCCTGGTCGCCGCCACAGATGCAGACGACGGCGCGGGCTGCGGCCGCGGACGCGCTCTGCCCCTGGCGGAGGCTGAGGCGGACGCTGTCCACCGCGACGGCCTGCGTTGGGAGCATGCCTGCGGCCGGAAACGGTGGGCGAGGAGACGCGGGCGCGGTGGCGCGACGGCCGCCGACGTGGCCGCGGCAGCGGCCATGCGCGCGCTCAGCTAGCTCTTGATCACTGGTGCGTGCTTTGCAGCTTGTGTGTCGTCGTGTGTTTGGACCTTGAGAAAGAGAGAGAGAGACGTGTCTACCGTATCAAGTCTGACAATTTATAGGCGCACGTGTTGCCGTTGCCGTTGGTGCCTCTTTCGTTGGGCACGAGCCGATCGGCCGGTCGCAGGTCATATCTTACACGCACCGGCGAACCCACGCAACCTCTCGCTCCTCCCGTCGTCTCCAAATTCAACAAGGAAACATTTCAGTGTTGCGGTGAAGCATTGGGACACGCACGGTGAGAAGGTTCGCCGGGCTAGCTATCCTTCGTGTGTTGTGTTGTGTTGCGTGGGTTCACGTTACATTTAGCTGCTGGTACAGTGACATATTTGTACCTTCCACAAGGTTTCGTACATCGTGTTACGTTTGCACTGCAAAGTTGAGGAAATTTTAGTTTTCACGGCAAGCATCTTGCCCGTTTCAAAAAAAAAAAAAAATCTATGTGTTGCATAAAACACCATTAGACTGTCTAATTTACACAGATTTTTTTTTGCAGTTTCTAGAAGGTGATGGTCTAATCTATTGTAGTTTTCACTGCTTGGTTATCTGATGTACCATTTAGCCTCGTTAAAAGCAAAACTGGTAGCGAGCCGGGCATGCCAATGGTTCAATTGATGTAAACAATATAGAACCTTTACAAAAATCATAAAAGGATTATTCATCCCAAAAAGGATGTAATGGACGAATTTAATATGAAGCATCAATGGTTACTCAAAAATAATAGTCTATATAGTTTACAAATTAAATATTCAGGAAAACTAAACAGATGACATGAAAATAATGACCGTCCAAAAATCATGTTATTTTGTCGATTCCTATAAACCTATATTTAAACATTAATTTTTCATCATATGAACAAATACTCTTGGGTAGACAATTTTTGAACCATTGTAATGTGATTGTTTTTACATAAAACTTGTGTATGGACAATTTGTGTTAAAATATGTATGGACAATTTATGTTAAACAATCACATTACAAGGCGCAGTTCATCCGAGGGTGGGACGATTGAGAAAGGGAAATTAACAGATGACCATGGTAACTAAAATCTTACCCACCGGCCGGATCATATGGTCGCATGTCACTTTTAGAGATGATCCAACAGGGCCAGCCCCCCGCGTCGCCTTCCTTTGGTGGCTCGGGGGCAACCCTAGAAGCGTCGCCGCCAGCCCCCCGCCCGCCAACCTCCCCCGCATCGCCGCCGCCGGAGGGGGTGCCGGCAAAGCCGGGCGCTTCCGAGGATGGGGCGGCGGGGCGGTTTCTCCTCCAGATGGCGCGGCTCCCTCGGCGAGCTCGGAGGTGACGAGGCCAGGCGAGGCAGCGTGACAGTGGTCGCGGGCCGGCGTGGCTGCGGGCGTGCGGTCGCGCTGGGGCAGGCGACGACGCGGTCGGGGAGCGGCTCCGGGCGGCATGGTCGGGGCGTGGCTCCGGGCGACGCGGGCCGTCCCGGGCCCGATCTGGGTCGGACGGGCTTCGGCCGTTCCAGTGATGCTGCGAGGGCACGGTGGCTGTGGAGACGTGCGGGGATGCTTTTGTTGTGCGGCGCGGACATTGGAGGTGGTGGCGGTCCCGGCGGCATGGCAGCAGGCGTGGCAACCCTTGCTGCCGTTCTTCGGCACCAGGGCAGCGAGGAGGCCGGGGCGGCGGCCCCGGACCAGAGCCTGCTTTGGTAGGAGGTGAGCGACGGGCAGGGCGGCTGCCGTGGAGGGAGGTTCCGCGGCGGCAGCAGCATGCGGGGACTCCGGCGCGGAGGCCGGAGATGACCTCTCCTGCCGCCGTGCTCCGGCGTCCGGGCGACATGGAAGCCGGGGCGGCGGCCCCGGACAGTGGCGGCTTCTCCGGCGGAGCGGCTGAAGCGGGCATGGCCATGGCAGCGGCAGTGGAAGGTGGTGCCGCGGCTACTGCGGCATGCGGTGGAGCTCGGTGGTTGATGACATGGCCGGGATGCCATCCTACTGCTCCCGAAGCTTTGCGGTCGGGTTGAACTCCGGGCGAAAGCTCGCATGGACTTCGGTCAGTGCCGACGACGGCGGCGCCCTCGGGCGTCGTTCCCTTTCTTGATTGCGTCGTCATGGAGCTTTTCGGCCTCGTCTAACGCGTGGTGGTTCCAAGTTCTCCGGGTGAAAACCTTTGCTCCTTCGTGAGCGGGCGGTGGTGACGGTCTCGTCACTACCTTGTTGGAGGCGCCGCTTTGGAGCCCTTGGCCAGCGCGGTGCAACGTTTCGCGACGGATGTGCAGAATGGCGTGTGGTCGTGGGCGGTGGATGTCGGGGCGGCGACTCCGGAAGGTGGTGGTGCGTCGAGGCGGCGGCCTCGTTCCCCCACACTACGACGGTTCTATGAGGCAGAACCGTTGTTTAGTGTGGGTTGGGGTGGCGACCTGGATGAAGACTGCTTGGGCAGAGGGTTCGTCGACCCGACTGGATCGTCTTCGGGCAATGCGACGGTCGATATGGTTGCTACACCGGGGCGGCGGCCCCGGAACAGGTGGTTTTGGTGGCAACCTGGATGAACACTGCGTGGCAGAGGGTTCGTCGACCATGACTGGATCACTTTCGGACAATGCGAAGGTCGATCTGGTTGTTACGCCGGGGCGGCGGCCCCGGAGCAGTGGTGTGTGTTGTGGCGTTTGTTGACATGGGTCGTGTGGGCGGCGGGTCGCTTCGTTTGTGTCATTCTTTTGTACAGATTGTATGGTTTTTGGACCCGGTTTCCCTTATAAACTGGGTCAACTCTTTCTATCTATTCGAGCGGTGGATACGACCACTTTATAGCTAAAAAAAAGATGATCCAACAGCTACCACTGCACCTTGCGGGGATACTCTGAGCGTGTGGGTCTTTAGCCCCGCATACAGCTTAGAGGAATTTATGTTTAATCACACACTAGAAGCCGTTATTTAGATAGTTTATAGATTCAAAGTGGTCGATATCCACCGCTCGAATAGATAGAATAGAATTGACCAGTTTATAAGGGAAACCGGGCCCAAAAACCATACAGACTGTACAATGCCCGGTTTATGAGGAAAACATGGCCAAAAACCGAACAGACAAAGCGACCCGCCGCCCACACAAGTCGACCCAACGCCACAACACACCACCCGCTTCGGGGCCGCCGCCCCGGCGTAGCAACCAAATCGACATTTGCATTGCCTGAAAGCGATCCAGTCATGGTCGATGAACCTTCTGCCGCGCAGTCTTCATCCAGGTCGCCACCAAAACCAACCTGTTCCGGGGCGCCGCCCCGGCATAGCAACCAGATCGAATTTCGCATTGCCCGAAAGCGATCCAGTCATGGTCGACGAACCCTCTGCCCAGGCAGTCTTCATCCATGTCGCCACCAGAACCAACCTGTTCCGAGTCCGCCGCCCCAGCGTAGCAACCATATCGACCTTCGCATTGCCCGAAGACGATCCAGTCGGGTCGACGAACCCTCTGCCCACACAGTCTTCATCCAGGTCACCACCCAGACTCACGCTAAACAACAGCTCTGCCTCATAGAACCGTTGTAGCGTGAGAGACTGATAATCCCCAAGAGCAAGGAATCACCGTAGCACAATTCGATAAGTATTTGAGTGTCGAACCCACGAGGAGCTGAAGGTAAACTATCTATTCTCTAAAGCCCTATAACCCTCTTATATGGCCTTTTATGCAAAGCAATAAATTTAAATATGAAAGGAACTAACTAATGGGAGCAAGTGATGTGAAATGAGTTTATCTAGTAACAAGTTTCTCAATCAAGTTTCAGACGCAAGTTTCTTAGAGCAAGTTTCTCTCAGCAGTTTTCTCAAGCAAGTTTCTCAAAGTAGCAAGTATCAAATATCTCAAGTAGCAAATATCTCAAGGGAGCAAATGTTCTAGCAATTGTTATTTCATTCGTGTGGTTGTCACAATTAGTGAAGCACATGTTTCAGTCTTAATTGTTTCTTCTAGGAAGGAGCCATAAATAGGTGTAGCCAAGTAAATGAGCAAATTACACAACTCTTATGATGGATCTCATGGCCAAGTAAATGTGCAGCACAAGAATTATTAAGACATAATTGTCCCACCATAGACTTAAGTTTTAGGGTCCTCCATATATATCCCCCATAATGTAACTTCAAGTCTCAGACCACGGTTTCTGTCTTAGTACTCCGACCCGTCCTACTCAATCCATTACACTACGGTGATCACCTTACATGCATTCCCCAATATATGCGTGCACTCATACATTGTACATCAAGACAATCATAAAAGATAACAAAACTTGTATGCAACCAATCAACGAACTATTTCACTATTGCCATGAACAAATCACTTCTCAAACATAGATGGGGAGACACAATAGATCAAGGGAATAGTATATTGCATCATATATCATGTTTGCCAAGAGTTTACAGTGGAGAGATGGAGATGATCTTGCTGTAGATGTTGATGATGAACACGCCGGAGGGGGGTGGAGCCCTCCGGAGGTGATTCCGGCGGCGTTTCCCCCCTCCGATCTTCTCCGGCGGCAGCCTTCTGAATCTCTGTTTCGTGGTTTTGTGTCCTCCGCCGCCTCCTCGCGAAACTCCTCGGGGGACTATTTTTATAGACGTTTTTAGGTCAAGACGAATCCACGGAGACGAAAACGGACGGCATTGGAGCCACGAGGAATAAAAGAGGTGGTCCCACACGGCCAAGGTGGCCGTGTGGGACCATCTATTTTCTTCCTCGGACTTCCTTTTTCGCGATCCTTTGCTCGTACGTCTTCTTATTTTCAAATATTGGGCCCCATAAAATATTAGGTCATTTGGACGTCGTTTGGTCCCTGAAAGTCAAAAACATGAAAAAAAATGGGTTTTCTGGTTCTGCAGGGTTAATTCCAAATAAATGGGAAACTGTGAATTATCCCCTAAAATCATTATAAAACATAAATATAACCCATATATGATGCAAATAAGTTGGAATATCAAGTAATAAAATGTAAAGTTCATGTATGCATTTTACATGCATCAACATCCCCTGACGAGAAGATCGTCAGTCCATCTGCATCACGCAAAATCATGCCTAACCCAGCAGATTGATCTGAGTCCCGAAAAGAACCATCGACATTCAGAGATACCTAACCTGCTGGCGGTGTGTTCCAAGATTTTACGGGCACTGCACTTACTTCTGACTGCTGTGAAACTTGCCTAGCAGAGGTTATAGGATGTTTTCCTTTAATCATCTCATCTACAGAATGATGTTGAACTTCCAGAACCAGGCAGCGGTAGCCTTCCAGGAAACGTTTAGAGCTTTCAATGGTGGGCAATTGTTTGTAAAGCACCGGTACGAGCAATTGAGCTAGCTGCTTTTTGTGTACACAAGTGGTAAAGTCGATGTTTCCTTTTCTAGACACGCAACGAGCAAGGAATATGGAAAGTTGGAAACCACGTACTGCAGGTACTTCGCACAAGTATAGTTTTGACAAAAGGACGAAAGGAGAAGTACACATATACTCTGAGAAAGTACTCTAGAAATCTGATCTGAGCCGCGCAATTGGAGTTGTACACTTAGAGGATTATACAAGTGTTTTATTGTCACCGAGATCCCAATCAGAGATCCATTTTTCCAGACTTTACGTTGATGGGTCAAAGTGATTTCTCCGACAAGTTGCTGAGATTATATGGAGTACAGACTATTTATTTTTTTGTTGCTCTAGTTGGTACAACTCTTTTGTACTAACACAATTTTTGGAAAATCAATAAATTATGCAGTACGAAAGTACTGTAATTTTTCCAAAAAATTGAGCTGGCAGTTCTTTGTGTACACAATTAAGTGGTAAAGTCGATGTTTCCTTTTCTAGACACTCACCGAGCATGGAATATAGAAACCACGTACTGCCAGTACTTCGAAAGAAGTCTAGTTTTCACGAAGGATGAAAGAAAAAGTACATATATACTCTGAGCACCGTACTCTAGAAATGCGATCTGAGCCGCCATTGGAGCTGCACACTTAATTAAGAGGACTTTACAAGTGTTTTATTGTCACCGAGATCCCAATCAAAGAGCCAGTTTTCCAGACTTTACGATGATGGGTCGGCGTGATTCCCCCGACAAGTTGCCGAGATAGCTAGATTCCTTATTCAAGCAGCATGGACCGCACAAAATTAGGAAGACAATGTTGGGCGAATTTTTCCTAATGGGGAAAAGATCTGGAGTTGTTCTTTTGCCTGATTGCGTCGGTACAGGCTACTGCTGCAGCTGGTTTTGGCCTTATGGTTTGCAGTATTTTTTGCCACTTTTGAGCTACTATAAATAAGGTCACAGTGAAGGCGCCAATGCCACAACAGTCGCCGGCCCAAATTAGGAAAGTCTAGACTGTAGAGAGAGAAAGGAGGAGGAGGAGGAGGAGGAGGAGGAGGAGAAGGAGAAGAAGATGGAGATGTGTAGAGAGAGACGCCTTGCATGGTGGTAAGGGCTTGTTCAGGTAGCCAAGGATGACTTGCCTGTATGTTGTGGCTGGCTAGCTTGATCGATCTCGATCTAGCTGCTGCTCTGCGTTGATGTGATCTATCGATCTCACTACAGGCAGTCACCTTTGGCTATCCGGAGTGGCTCTTATCCTTCATGCCAGCCTCTCATCTCTTCTTGATTAAACTAATCCATCGATCCGGAATTGGCTAATTAGTCGGTGTTGTATATATGTATATTTTTGATCAATTTTATTGCTCTTCTTTGTTTCACTCTGCAGATTGATATAATTTGTTCAACCATGTAGAGAAAAGACTCCACACAATCATTCACCTCCCTGCACCAGCAAGCAGACTCCAGACGACCATTCCCTTGTCCATATGCAGAAGCCACACTGTTTTAGCAATTAGCATGCAGTAAGCTAGTGATGATCTGATGCACAATCACATTTGTATTAGCAGTTATTGGTCGAGAATATAATGGCATGTACTCTCGAGAGTATAATTCTTTTTTGATTGGTTGGGTGAGTGTTCTCTCAAGACGTCATATTCTACGACAGTTGCCGAGTATGTTTGTTTTTTTAGATAAAAGGGGCTCCCCCGATTTCATTGAAACCAAGTCTTACATTGTCAGGTTCGTTATGGCACTCGGGCCACACGTAATGTGTGCAACCAGGACAAGTTTTTTGCAAAAGTGGAAGATCTGAAACATAAGAGCGCAACTACAGCAAGGATCAGGTACCAACACTGGCTACTCTACGACTTCAGCGAACTTGATGATCAGCAGCCTACAGGTTTCAGCTTGTTTTGCATCGAACTCTCTCGCAGCAGCAGCAAAGTCCTCATCATCATCATCATCATCTAGTGTACGTAGGCTGGGGAAGAGTCAATGCCAAGCGATGCGTAGCAATCCCCCCTTTTCTTGTTCAACAACAACACGTTTCTTCGCACCTGGCTCGAGACTGCATCCTTGCATAGTATTTTCCATTGGTCGACGTCCATTGCCACCCTTCTCCAAATGTCCTGCACTCCGGGCCACGCTCTTCACTGAAAACATAATTCATTTCGTAATTTCCATATCGCCCAAATCACTGCAGTATAGACTACATTAATACTAGCATTCTTCTTATTACTAACCCACCAACGGGCAATTGATTCAAAATCATCCCCAACTTTCACCCCTAGCATGCTAGATATAACTGGCCAAACCAGCTTAGCAACAAAACAACCAAAGAAGAGGTGATGAACAGTTTCTGGTTCATAGCAGAAGAAACAAGAAGCATCATCAACATGTCTTCTTTTAGCAAGATTATATCTAGTAAGAGTTTTATTATTTGCCATGAGCCAGAGAAAGATATGTAAACGAGGGGTACATTTATACTCCAAACAGCAGGAGAATGAATAGGTATCACCCCTCTATTATTAACAATAGCATAGAAAGACCTAACACTATATACTCCACAAGAAGTCAACATCCAAATGGGACTATCATCCTTATCAGAAAGAGCTACAGAGCTATCTAAAGGAACCATCTGGAATACAAAGCAGGAGACACACATCCTCGGAAAGTGATTTTTAGATTGGTCCCATCCCAAACTTGTGCCACAGTAGCATTCTCGTCATTAACAATAATGTAGAGATCCCAAAAGAGCGCCATTAAGGAACAATTACCAAACCACACATCACTCCAAAATCTAATGCTGTTACCATTTCCAACCTTCCACTTATATCCCATTCTTGCAGCATTAGCTGCCCAGATTACCCCTTTCCAAAAAGGGGAGCAAGGGGAAGGGATAGCACTCATAATATTTGGAGACAAATCATATTTAAAATCTACAATTTCCCTCCATATACTATTAGAGTCTAAGTGACATCTCTTAATCCAAGATGCCAGAATTAGGCACAGGTTAAAATCCCTCAAGTTCTGGACACCAAGGCGCCACCAAACTCTAGCTTAAGACAAACCATTTCCCGGTTAACCAAGTGGTATTTTTTGTTATTATCAGTATCACTCCACAAGAAGTGAGCCATTTGAGAGTTAATCGCCCTAATGGCCCATCTGGGAAATTTGATCACAGAGAGTAGACACATAGGTATGCTAGCAATGCAAGACCTAAGAAGCACCGCTCTACTTCTGTAATTGAGCAATTTACCTCTCCAACCAGCATGTCTTTTTAACAACTTGTCAATAACAGGTTGAAGATCTTCTTTCTTCAACTTAGCATAGTGAAGAGGCACACCCAAATATTTACAAGGGAAATTAGTAATTTTGCAACAAAATATCTGAGCAAAATTTTAGCATCTTCATCATTGACATTAAGGTACCACTTGCGAGTATGTTTTTACTGATTTTAGGCTGGTTCCTCAATTATTATTCAGTCAATTTTTATTTTTAACTAGTGAGATGAGACAAAACCTTTGCTTCTTTTTTATAAAGCAAAAGGGCATCCACAATTCACTGTAACTACAGAATGTATGTGCATTGATTGGGTTAGCTTGGTCCAGTTAATTAGTAAACCAGCTAGCTAGGCATCTCTCGATCAACATTTTTCCACACCATCTTTTTATGCAAGCCCCGTCGAAACTCGAAACATTCTCGAGGACAACAAATAAAAAAAATACTGTATGAAGATAACGCTGCCACAAGAACCAAGTCAAAGATTCATGTAACAAAAAAAAAAGATGGTACCGTGCTTATCTTTTTCGAACGTAGCTTTCGTCATGTGAGATGTGACCCTCTGCAAAATGATAAAATTGAAGCGCTAGAAGGAGGGCTCGAACCTCCGACCTTGTGGTTAACAGCCACACGCTCTGGCCAACTGAGCTATTCCAGCTTTTGTTCTCAGCTGAACTCAGTTCCTTATCTATTGTATCTTACGACGACGAGCCGAAGCAAGTCGCTGGACCGCTGCGAGAAACGCGTGCAGTTTACATCTCGCTCGCTCCATCCATCCCGGCGTCAACGAAACGATCCTTCCCTTCCGCCGTAGATCAGAGGAGGTGGAGAAGGCAAATCCAAGGATCGGCCACCGACGCCGCCGCCGACGATGAGCTACCAGCATCCGCCAGGCAAGTTCCCCGCCCCCGATTCACCTCTCGCGAATTTCCCCCAAATCGGCCAATTGGCACCGATGCGGCTTCTCTCTCGATCGATGATTCCGCGGTGTTGGGGGCGGTCTAATCTGAGTTCTGTTATTCCGTGGCCTTGCAGGGTATTCGCCGGTGTACCCGCCGCCGTCGGCGCCGCCCGCTGGGCAGCAGGGCCCGTACTACCCGCCGCCGCCTCCGGGGTACCAGGGCTACTTCAGCCAGGGCCAGCCGCAGCAGCCGCCGCCCTACTGCTACCCGCCGCAGCACCACCACAGCCACGGCCACCACCACCATGACCACCACGTCGAGGACCACCACCATCACCACCACCATGGTCACCACGACGACGACTGCTGCCTTGGATTCCTCAGAGGATGGTAATGCAACCCTCGCTCTTGACACATCCTGTTAATTTTGGGCATGCCATTTGTATGAGTTGTTAATGTGATTACATTCTTGTTTAGGTTACGCCAATCATGTAGTTTTTTTTTCTGTATGGTTGATATGTGGGACGATCTTGGGAGCTCATTGTTGATGATTGAGATAATCAGGCCATGTTTAGTGTGTCTCGAGTTAGCTCTTTGGTGCTTTTATGTCAGGGATTGCTTTGTTTTCCTTATGAAATCTTTTACATATGGAAAACCTAAAGCATATCTGCATTACGATTAGATCATCCAGAGGTTAGTTTTTTTATGCTGGCTGAATTTATGTAATCAGGAAATTGAGTAGTTGTTGCCTATGTGGAAAACTTATCATATGAAGTCTTATATGTACTGTTGGAGACAGCAACATGAGTTGGGTAGCTAAGAAACAGGGCATGCTATAGACGTTATGTATACAAAATTACACAGATATATACTGATATGTATTTGTCTCCATGTTGAAATATGTAGTAATACACCACTTTGAGATAATACCTCAATATAGCAGGAATGCATAATGATTTGTTGCCAGTGTATTTGATTTCTCGGCGTCGTTAACTCCATTTTTAATCATGGTTAGTTGACATCTTGTTTGCACGTCTTTCGAACGCTGCAGTTTTACATTATAAATAGACATCTAAAAGAGAATGGAGGAAGAATGTCTCTGCTAGACTCGTACAAGATGTTGCCTGATGCTGAATTGCGGGACAGTGGCAATCTCAAATAATTGCTAGATGTTCATGTTCTCTGATATTGGCATCAATGGTTCATGTCCACCCAAAAATGCAGTCCTTGAGGAAGGCCTGCAATTAACTAGGAATATATATTACTGTTAGCCAGAACCCAAAAGGAAGAACATCTACAGCGTGTTATGCAAAATAATACCGCGTGTAGATAGACTGATGGCTGTTTTCTTTTCCATGCGAAATAATACCGTAAGCAGTGTTAAACTTGTAAGTGCAGATAAGGTTAATCACTAACTGAAAAAAGTGGACATGCCTTAGTCAATATCTCTTAAGGGTTTTAAGTTTTAACCGTACAACATACCTGAATGTCGATTCATACTCTGCACGGTGATGTCTTCATAAAGATTTTTGTTCCACAAAGATGTGTATTCAGGCCTAGTTCAATGGACGAAACATTTTATTTCAGAAGACCGCCCCATTATCTTTATTATATATTCTTAATTTTCATTGCGTTAACCTCAGCTTATTTTCTTTTGCAGGTTGGCCGCTTTATGCTGCTGTTGCATGCTGGAGGAGTGCTGCTGCTGTTTCTGGTGACATTCGTGCTTGGAAGCTCTTTGTGTCTTGTATTTTCGAAATTGGGTGTGCCGCAATATATAGTGAATCTACTGATTTGTTATTATTCCTCAATATATGAACTCCTATATATATGAACGGATTCTGTTACATGTGTCAAATAAACAGTGTTTACATTGTTTCTGCTGAAATGTTCGGGCTATAGATGATGAACTTAAATGTGCAAAGAGTACATGATCCGTAAAGCATTATATTTTTCATTAGTTGATTGCGGAAGCTTGTTGTTCACACGCATGTTGTTGTATTCGAAGGCTAAAGTTCCTATTTTGCCACAGTAAACGAGGAGGTCATGATGTCAATTGACCAAGAAATATCCGTGTTAGCTGGCCTATAAAAATGGACGAATTAAACCTCTAATAAAGCGTGGTTGGGCCAACAACTCACAACTTTGCCTCTGAATTTTCCTTATATGTCTTCGATATTACTATAAATACATGTGAAATAAAAGTGTTCAATAAGAGAATTACGGCGATGACATTTATACAAATTGCTCCTCCATAGTTCACTATGGAAAGTCTCACAAAAATATCTTCACAAGTCCATTAAGCAACTTAGGCACACGATCTCTTCGAGATGCTCATTTTGAACTTACACTGCTCACTACACTATTGATGAGGATGACCACTTTGATGTTATTCTTGAAAGAGCTATATGCGATCTTACTTTTGATGCAAGCCCATGTAAATATACATAACCTCACATTAAAACACCAAACAAATAGATCATGGGGGTAGTTAACAAATTACAACTGTTTATCATACCATGAGATCACATGATCCCACTTTGTACGTCGTCTAGTTTTTGTGTGTTGATCAATTTGAATCCAATATTTGCAATTTGTTTTGATCAACCTTAAATATTTTCTTATCACTTTATTATGATGATGTCTTGAAAGTAAACATGGATGCGCACACAATTTTTATATTTTCAAGACATGCTTGCCAAAGCTCAACTCTCACATGACCATTCTTTGTATCACACCTTAAACACCACTTTTGTCATGACTTAATCTGCTTCATGCTCTATCACAATTTTTTGAGATCAATGAATTTTTCACTTACATGCATGCTCAAACCTTTGGTCAGCCATGGCTCAACTCATGAGACGTCATGATCTAAACTTAGAGCCATATCCTGAATTATTTGCAATCAATGATCCACATCTTCGGGTCAGGCGCTGATGAGCACATTGAACTATCCATGTGGCTGAGAGCCCTCACAGCCCAGGCACAACGACACAATTATCAGGGGCGCGCTCTACCACTGAGCTAATAGCCCATCGCGCGGACCTCCCAAAGAAAGGGAGGCCTACTACGCCAAAAGCGATAAAAATCTCTCAATATTTTGATCCTCCATGACTTAACACATAAGTTAGACCATGACTTCCTTTAAGTTCCACACAAGAATTTCATCATCATTTTTTCTTCTTGATCATATCATATCCATCTCTTAAAATCGATGATCTTGATGGCAATACTCAAAGTATTTCTTCATCTTCATGGCATCCAACCTTGAATCAAACAAATGGATTTCAAGAATTACCTATGGAAAAGCCCTTCAAATATAACTCAATGAAACCACCATTCCATAAAGATTTTCATTAATTATCAAAACCACACATGGGGTATCCATGCACTTTCGACACTTAATACAAGGCCATCCTCTCACACGTGGGATGGGAGGCATGGATGATGTATGGGAGAAGCCAAGGTAATAGATGAAGATGACCAATTAAATTATACCACATTACAAACTACATTGCCACGATCTCTCGCATGAGAATACCAAAAGTCTCTCCATACATTCCATCGAGCAGCGGCACACCCATTATGATTGTGTTTGGTAATGCCGCTACTGAGGATGCAGTGACTACCCAACAGAATGACGACTCCTTCGGTTCGCCTTGGGCACAATCTACATTCTTCCAAATATATAAATATATCTAAATTTATGGTCGTTTTGCACATTACCGTATTGTGGAGTAGATGATGTCAACTGCATTCTTCTACTACAAGAAGTAAAGCTGACATGCAACAACGACGAGTAAGCCAGCACATCTTATTGTGAGAATGTGTTGGGAACAAATCACTGAACTATGGAAAGTGGGAATTGCTTGCAATGACAAACGCTAAAATATTGTTTTCAAAAGATCCAACAAATTTATCGAAATGCAGTGAGGGACCAATGCCCCCCACTCCCCACACACACCATTAGTCCATAAGAATTTTTATTAATTATCAAAATCACACATGGAGGCGTCATGCACTTTCAACACTTTACAGAAGGCCATGTTCCGCCTCGTGGGATGGGCGGCATGGATGACGTATCAGATAAGCTAAGGCAATAGATGAAGGTGACCACGTTGTACCACAACACAAACTGCACGGCCATGATCTCTCGCATGAGAACACCAGAAGTCTCTCCATACATTCCATCGAGCAGCGACACACCCATTATGATAGTGTTGGGCAATGTCGCTACTAAGAATGCAGTGACTACCCAATGGAACGGTGACTCCTTCCTTTCGCCTTGGACACAGTCAACATACTTCCAAATTTATAAATATATCTAAATTTATGGTAGTTATGCACATTATGTTATTGTGCATTAGTTGTACACCATCAGCAATACTCTTCTGCAAGATGTGCAGCTGAGCTGCAACAACAAGGAGCAAGCGAGCAATCTTATTGTGAGAATGTGTTCGAAAAAATCATTGAACTATTGAAAGTGGGAAATGCTTGCAGTGACATATGCTAGAACATTGTTTCCGAATTATCCATAAAATTTATCGAAATGCAGCGAGCGGCCAATCCCCCCCCCCCCCCCCCCCCCCCCCCCCCCCCCCCCACACACACACAACATGCAAAATGCGAGACAATTTTGGCTCATTCTCTTGTAGCGACGCCAAAACAGAAAACATCAATTTTTCTTGCCTCCTGCGCGAGGTATAATATATATTTAGTCAACACTTCCATGTCCCAGAAATATTATCGAATTTGTATGTTGGTCAGATCAAACTTTTTTTCTTCTCACCATCAGATCCAGTCAAACTGCAAAATCATTGACAGACTGCGACACTCAGCAGGTTTTATGAAATTTTAATTTTTCATCACATCTATCTTTTTTTTTATATAATTTTTCATAACATATCTAGTGTTTTTTTAAGTACCCATGGGGCAGCTTCTTTTTCTCGCTATAGCGCTGCATTTGCTCTGTCTCTGTCCGCGGAGCACCTGGCCTCTCTAGCCCATCGCACTTTACGGGTCGATTATTGGCCCATTTAGCTGTTCTGTGGACGAAGAGCCCGAGGCCCAGAGCCCATCGACCCTCCCGTCTCCCGGCGGCTCGCCGGCTCGTCTATTCGACCTCCAGGCCGTGGAAGGAAGGAACACCTCCTCGCCTCGCCACCGCCCGCGGCGCCAAAGCACGCGCCGCCGCGAACTCTTCTCCCGCTCCCCGTCCTCATCCTCGTCCTCGATTGGACCGGCGTGGGTGCCCCGGACGATCTCTTCTCGGTTTGGTAAGGAGCCCTAACTTAGCTTAGCTTGGATGGATTGCTCCAGGAGCCGTTCTGCTCCGCGAGTAATCGATTCCTGATATTTCTTCCGGTTACTGTCCGATTCGTGTGCTGCGTGGTACCTTACCCTCCGGCAGCGGGGCGCCCGGCAGCTACAACAGAGGAGCACCACGGTCGGAAGGGGAGGGGGTCAGGTAGACCACATCCCCTTCTTTCCGTATCTTGTCTTCTCCTCTAATACCCACCCTAAACCTAGGCGTTTGAGTTGATATTGAGAGGGATTAGGGAGTAGGAGATCTACGATGGAACGAATCTGTGATACTCAACTCCACTAATTAGTTGGCTGGAGGTGCAGGCAGCAGCGGTGCTCCAGCAAGCTAGCTGAAGGATAAACCAAAAATGATGTTAACACTGGGTTTTATATTCCAAAAAGTGGGGTCCAATTAAACCCCACACGCTCAACTTCATAGATCCATGTGTGTCTAACGAGAACCGTTTACAAGTGCATATCTGGGGGCTCTTTCCTGACTGCTTGATAGTAGCTAGTTCTTGAGAAATCTTTGATTATATTGGTTAACTAGAAAAATATGCAATGTGTGATGCACTAACTTACCTGCCAAGGTTAACTGAACGAATTGATGAATGGCCCGTGATCAACACAATGAAATCGTGTATTGAACTGTTTGTGAACTGCTGTGATGAATGTCAGCGTTTATTCAATCCCCACCCCGTAACTGATACATGTTTGAAAGGTTGTCTCATCTTCTCCTGTCTAATGTCTTGCAGTTCAGTTGGTCTCACAATCTTGGAGAAAAATGTTTAAGAATACATTCCAGTCCGGGTTTCTGTCAATTCTGTACAGCCTCGGGTATGTAGTGTGGTGGCCTTCTATTCGTTTAATTGTTCTGATGTTTTCTTTTCTTAGTTTGGATACCTCATGTCTTGTTTTTATTTCCTTTGTTATTTGGTCAGGACCAAGCCATTGCAGATATGGGACAAGGAAGGTGAGTCAATAATGCTTGGGGTTCTCTAATGTTCAGTTTCTACCATTCCTATGCTGTAGATACTTTCTCAATATTTCAAACATACATCAGTATCTGCTTCTGATAATAGCAAAGGCAGATTGGAAAGTTGTTTAGTTACCTTACACGTTTCTTTATTGTTAGTGTGAGTTAGGCATCAAATACCGTCTGGTATAGTGAAGACTATCTATCGCCTGTTGGCTATGTTGAAGTTAAACTATGTGAGATTTTGGAGTTGCTGAGAGTTTACGTAATTGTCTTTGTTGAACACCTTGTATTGATTGTTTGGGGTGGAACATTCTGCCTCTCTTCATGCTAAATACATTTCTGTGACTTGAGCCTCACTTTACTATGGTAATTTGACTTGTGAGTAGCTGTTGATAGCCTATGTATAGTTTGTGGTAAGCAGTGGAGGACAATAGACTTTCTTTCGAGGATGTTGTGTCAGTGTATGTGCTATTGTGCTTTATGCTGTAACTTAGCTTGTGCTGCTGGAAATTAAATAATGCTATCGTGATTAGTTGTGATGTACATGCCATTTTTTCAAATGCGATGCTCTGCTTATTTGCATCCTACTTTCAAGATCTGTTGGCCAGTTCATGTGTTTGAGGATGTAGCTTAGCTTGTGGCCTTGTGCTGCTGGAAATATACTTGTGATTCGTTTGTGATGTCTTGTACGAGTACCATTTTACTAAATGTGCTTATTTGATTATTTCCATCCTGATGAAGCATGCCATGTTCTATTACTTAATACCTGTCTGTCATGCAGTTGTGGATGGACACATCAACCGACCTCAGGATGAAGATATCCAATCTAATGTACTTGAAATTATTGGATCAAATGTGCAATCAACCTACATCACTTGCCCAGCTGACCCTGCTGCCACTCTTGGAATTAAGCTTCCATTTCTTTCCCTCGTTGTGAAGAATCTTAAGAAATACTTCACATTTGAGGTCCATGTCTTGGATGACAAGAATGTTCGCCGGCGATTTCGAGCATCAAACTTTCAGGTGTGTAAGATCTGTGATTATATTTGTGTTTTTGTATAAGTAAATTATACCAGGTGTTTATAACTTATCTAATACCTCTGTACCAAAATATAAGATGTGTCAGCATTTTTCAGATACGGATGTACCTAGACGCGTATTAGTGTGTAGATTCACTCATTTCATCCCGTATGTAGTCCATATTGAATTATCTAAAACATCTTATATTTTGGTACGGAGGGAGTATTAGATTTTTATCAGTTCCTTCACCTAGCTCCTCATCCTTTTCTTCTGGTTGATAACTTCATGTTATCACCGTGAGTTTATTTTGGTTCTTCTTGATTTTCTGATTCTCACCAATTGTCAGTTGTGAATTATCCTTAGTTTATTGACCCATAGAATTCAGTCGAATTTAAGCAACAATTTGCATTGGTTTGCTAAAAGATTTGGCAGTGTTAGCTTCGTTGTCACTGCTATGAATGACTTGTAGTTTCGTTGCCGATATTCCGAACTTTCATGTCTCACATTGTTGTGCTGAAAAAAATAGTTGTAACCCCACGCACCCATTTTTAAATCATGCCTCCGCTACTGGGCTTGAGGACGTGCAGCGCCGCTAGTAAAGATATAGATATCAAGTCGGGTGAGTCGACCTTTACCAGACCCATGCTCAAAGCCCTCATTGGGTCCTTCACCCGCCCGTGACCCCACCCATGGGTCATGACTCATGACTCATGAATAAGACCCTGCCCGAACCCATAGGGTTACCCAACTCGGTTGGGCACCCATCTGGTCTGACATTTTTTTTATTACACGACTAGATGCATTTCTGAATATAGCCTCTTTCACTACATTCCCGGAGTGCTGCCGTTGATGCTGCTGGTAGTGGCGGAGCGTGGGTTTTAAAAGTGGGTATGTGGAGTCTCAGTTTTTCTTTTGCAGCTCAACAGTATAAGACATGAAAGTTCACAATAAAGAATGAAAGTAGAGGTTGTTCATAGCATTGACAAAACATTACCAGTGCCAAGTTTTCTAATATGTATGCTTGTTCCTGCACTGATCGGCACAGATGGACATATGGTGTGCATATGCTGTTTTTGTACATTTGTGTATGATTTGGTTGTGAAAATTTTGCATTGTGATGGTCTGACCCCTACTTTGCCCCCTTTCATGCACTATAACGCTTGCAATGTTTGAAGTGATTTCTTTCCAGCGTAGTTTTAATTCTGCCCTGCATGCTTTTCTTCTGCTGTTTCTTGAAATTTTTAAATGCAGAGTTGTGTGTTTACACTTTCGTTTGTGCAACCAGTTGATGATATGTCTTTTTATATTTGTCAATTAGTGCAAAAAGTAGTATACTCTAGCTTGAGGTCATCAGCTTCAACTCATTTCTTTTTATATTTGTTAATTCATCCTTATATGTAATGCCTATTCTGGATCTCATTGGCACAGATGGCCCATGGATGTGTGCATATGCAGTGTTTTTCATAACATTCTTGTATAATCTGGTAGTGAAAAATGTGCATTGTGATGGTCTGACCCCTTGATGCAGTTTCATTTATTATATATATAATGCACGCAGTGTTTGAAGTGATTTATTTTGAAACATGACCCGCATGCTTTTCTTTCACCGTTTCTTGAAATTTTAAATGCATACAGTGTCTACACTTTTTTTTTGAGCCAGTGTGAACTAACTTGTAGTAACGCACACTCTTTTCTCCAGTCTGTCACAAGGGTAAAGCCATATATCTGCACGATGCCGTTGAAGCTCGATGATGCCTGGAACAACATTCAGTTGAATCTCGCCGACCTGACGAAGAGAGCCTATGGCACAAACTACGTCGAGACACTACGAGTGCAGGTCCACGCAAACTGCCGGCTCCGCAGAGTTTACTTCTCGGACCGCCTCTACTCGGAGGAGGAGCTGCCGGCCGAGTTCAAGCTCTACCTTCCGATCCAAGTGAGCACTGCACCATGTCTATCTATACTCTGTTGTAAAAACATTGGCTGCACCTGATTACACATCTAAACCCTTCCTTTCGTGTGAACTCCAGAAATCGTCATAGAGCTCGGTCGAACCGAGCATGGAGACGGTACTACTAGTTGTGAGTCCCAGGAGACGTCGACGCGGACCACCGTGACCATGTGTAGCTACGCATTGAGCACCGGAATCTTTTTGATTGTCCGCTAATTGTTGAATGACCTGTAGTAAAAGATATGATGCTGATTGTACCCTCCTGTACCTGCTTACGGGCCACCCACCGGGTACCTGCGTGCCTAGGTTGCCATTTAATCTGCTGCTTCCATATTGGTACTGTGTTTTATGTGACCACCGTTTGTCGCATCGATCGATAGATTACTGGAGTACTACGTCAGATTGCCTGGGCCAAAGTAGCAGTGAAAGCTTCATCAGCCTTGCTGGGCGACCATCCCTGCAGGCTGATCCCAGCATGCTTCAGTCTGGTGCCGTGTTAATTGAATCGGCTTACCCGTGGGCACGGCTTGCAGTTTGCCATTTCCCTCTTACTACTATCATCACTTGTACGTGGTGTCAGTGTTTCGATCGGCACGAGGATTCGGCTGCCAAATGTAAATGTATTACACTGAAACGCTGGCATCTCGTTCTTCAGTAAGAACGCCGTCCATTTGGCGGGTGTGGTCAGATTCACCAACACAGCCACGGTGGTAGGGAATTCATTGTTAAGGTCTGGTGAAGCGTTCGTTAGGTAACGGCCGGGCGGGTGGGGCGTGCTGCAGAGCCGTCCACCGGCGGTGACCCCGGCCTGAAGCATGCACCGGCAGACAAGCCGCCGGCGACGCGAGCAGCGCAGCACCCGGGTCTTTACCTCCTCACGAGGGCCCTGAACCTGGGTAGATCTTGGTGTGCTGGTGTGTTCTTCGTGTGTGCTTCTTAGCGCGCTACCCTCTCCCGGATCCACCAGCGTCCATCGGCCCCACACTTTAGCCATCCTATGGCATCTGCCGTGATACCACCACGACAGTTGGCGCCCACCGTGGGGCGCAGCGGCGCTGGCTGGTGTGACATTCCGGACGGGCTCCATCATCGACTCCGGCGAGCGCGTCGTTTGCGGGCTCGTCTGCAAGCTCGGCGCGCTGAACTTCATCAGCGACAACGCTGGATGCTTCGGCAGCAGGCCGTTCCCGACGAACGGCTGCCTCATCAGCTTCGGCACCTTCGTGACCTACGTCGCCACCGAGGTTGTCTGCAAGTACCCCGAGCAGGTGCTTGTGGCGAGGATCCTCCTGCTATCTGTGCGGCTCGCGGCCGGCGTAGCGCTCGCCCCGGGAGCTGCGCAGAGGTCATGATGACCGGCACTGCGGCTGATGCCGGTAAAGGAGACCCCGGCAAAAGAGATGCCGGTAATCCCGCCCAAGGTTACCAGATCGGCGAAAGTGCCGCTGGAGAGGAGGGAGAACCTCCCCGGCCAGGCCGGTACATCCCATGTGCCGGTTAAGCCAGCTCACCTCGAGGAGATCATAGAGAAATTAAATGTGCCGGTAGCTGCCGGTACAGATGCTGCCCAATCAGAGGCAGAGTTGGAGGCACGGCGTCAGAGCTTGCTTCAGGAGGCTCTGGAGATGGCCGAGGTGAGAAGAGAATTTGGGATAACTGTCCGTGAGTATAACCTAGCACATGGTTTTACCCCGGTAGCTGCTCGCCCTAGTCGAGTAGAGGATGTGCGCAAGAGGGTAAAAACCTCAATGCCGAGTTGGCTAGAGATGGTAGATCTAGCTCCAGCAAAACTCCTAGTACCTTATCGGTCGAAAAACCGAAGTATAGTTCCCCTGCTAAGACTCTTAGAGCTGCCGAGGCAGCAAGAGCCGAGTTGTCTGGCTTATCCGGAGAAGCTCTCCGCAGGCAGCAAGACCGAGTTAATGAGCTGGTAGCTGTGGCTACCCGGCAGAATGAGGCCTATCGCAAGGCCAACACAGTTGCAGGTGGGTCCGATGTTGTTCACTCGGCTAGGGGAGCCAGTGGATCTAAGGGGCAAGCTTCATCACCGCATGTCGGTGGAGATCGTGACCGGAGTGTAAACTCCGGTAAGAGCAAACAGATGCAGGTGTATGATCCGGCGTGTGCCGGAAAACAGGTAGTTGGGCGAGGTAGTGCCGGCCGGGGTAGAAGCAATCCCGGTCAGGGCGGTCCAGGTGCCGGGGTAGTTAACTCGGCTGGCCGAGGTTATCCACCTCGGTATCCGACACAAAATCTCGCCCAGCAGCAGCAAAATGTCGGGCATGTCCAGCAGCCACAAGTTGTTGAACAGGTGGCTAACCGTTATGATGATGGTTACTCGGCTATGGAGAAAGCCGGGTATCCGAGATATGAAGGTGCACTGGGATCTCGGTTGGGACCTCGCCAGTTGTCACCAAATGATGCACGCTACAAGTTGGACAGGATTTATATGTCCGAGATGCTGGAAGAGCAAGGTCCACCTGGACCTGCATGTTTTGGACCTCGGATCATGAGGGAACCACCGGTGCGGCACTTTCAGCTAAACCGAGGTGCAAAACATATGACGGCAGCACTAAGCCAGAGGACTGGCTGACAGATTATGTGTCGGCTGTGCATATTGCGGGAGGTAACCGCAGATGGGCGGTGAGGTATATCCCGCAGATGTTGGAGGGGCCAGCCCGGAGGGCAGTGTTGATTGCTGGCTGGACTTTGAAGAAGCATTTGTTAGCAACTTCTCCAGCACATACAAGAGACCAAACCGTCCTCAGCAGCTTGCGATGTGCAAGCAGAGGGATAATGAAACTGACCGGGATTACTTAACCCGGTGGAGTACTATTCGCAATTCCTGTGAAGGAGTTGTAGAGGCACAGGCCATATCTTGGTTTGCCCAGGGGTGCCGACACGGCTCCATGCTCTGGCAGAAGTTGCAGAGGGAAATGCCGGCCACTCTGGCCGAGACAATCCGGATTGCGGATAGCTATGCACTGGGTGATCCGATGCAACCTTTGCTGAACTCGGGAGAGCCGAGTAGAAGATACCCGGTGAACAACAGACCCGGGCCAGTCAGAACGATCGCCAGGACTTCGGTAACAAGAGGAGAGAACCGGATTACCGGTATGGCTCGAACCAGGTTGCAGCTGTAAACCAAGACCAGCCAGATGCCGGTAATAGCCAGCGTCCGAAGTTCAATGGCCCAGCATGGGGCCAGAATCAAGAGGGAAGAGGCCATGGGGTGACCAGAAGCCATCCTTAACTTATGAGGCTATGTTGGATGGGCCATGCAGTTTCCACACCCAAGACATCCGCAGGCCTGCAAATCATACAACTCGGCAGTGCAGCTGGTATCAGCGCACAAGGGGAGAAGGAGCCAGAGCCGGAGGAAATCAGTGGGGGCACCTCAGAGAATTCCGCCGAGGCAAAACTTGCCGCTTACCGGAGCAAATGCTATCCCGGTGATTCCGCCAGTTCCGAGGCAAGCAGATCCGAAGCCTGTGAATCAGGTGAATGTCGGAGGGAACAATAACAACACTGGTCCCAGCAGGCAGGGAGAGTATCCCCAGGGAGATTACAGAGAAGCTCATCAGAGCTATGTGATATTTGTGACCGAGCCAACTGACAAGAAGAGCTTGCATCGGCGTGCACTGGAGGTGAACGCAGTTATGCCGGCTGTGCCGAAGTATTTGCACTGGTCCGAGCAAGAGATCACTTGGAGCAGAAGGGATCATCCCCGAGTTATGCCAACTCCGGGAGGTTATGCATTGGTAGTGGATCCGACATTCTTCGGACCCACACTCAATATTCGGTTCACCCGAGTTCTCATTGATAATGGGAGTGCTATCAATATCATGTACCGAGACACCATGGTGAAGATGGGTATCTCGGCAAACATGCTGCAACCGAGTTCTACACCTTTCATGGCATAGTGCCGGGTGTTTCATGTGCACCTATGGGCAAAATTTGGGTTGATGTGTTTTGGCACCAAGGACAACTGCCGAACTGAGAGTATCCAGTTTGAGGTAGTGGACCTCGAAAGTCCATACCATGCTTTACTCGGTAGGCCTGCATTGTCCAAGTTCATGATATCCACCCATGTGGGTTACCTCAAGATGAAAATGCCGGGTCCTAATGGCATCATCACTATCTCGGGTGATTACAAGCGTGCACTGGAGTGTGCCTCGGCTGGATCGTGCTTAGCCGAGTCACTGATTATCGCTGCAGAGAAGAAGAAGATCCATGAAGTGGTGGCATTGGCTCAGTCCGCGCAACTCGGTATGCCGGGTATGGCTAACCCGGAGCAGAATGCAACTTTCGAGGTGCCCAAAGAGACCAAGAAGATCAATGTTGACCCGGCATGTCCGGACCACAACGTCATCATTGGTACCGGGTTAACTGAGAAATAGGAAGGCGAGCTCAGTCACTTCCTCCGTGAGAACCGGGATATCTTTGCATGGTCAAATCAGGACCTGCCAGGTGTTCCGAGGGAGTTGGCTGAGCACTCTTTGTTCGTCAGACCGGATATGAAACCGGTGAAGCAACCTATGCGACGTCTCTCGGATGAGAGGAGAAAGTGATAGGTGATGAACTGGCCAGTTACTTGCATCTGGGTTCATCATGGAAGTGCTGCACCCGGACTGGTTGTCTAACCCGGTCCTGGTGGAAAAGAAAAAAGATGACCCGAACGTGGCCATTGTGTGGCGTATGTGTATTGATTACACAAACTTGAACAAGGCATGTCCTAAGGATCCATTCCCGCTGCCTCGGATAGATCAAGTGATCGATTCCACAGCCGGGTGTGAGCTGTTATCCTTTGTAGATGCTTATTCTGGTTTTCACCAGATACCACTGAACCCTGCTGATCAAATGAAAACTGCTTTTATCACCCCGTATGGGGCTTATTGCTATCGTGTCATGACCTTTGGTTTGAGAAATGCTGGTGCCACTTACCAGAGATGTATGCAAAAATGCTTGCATGATCAAATAGGAAAAAATGTGCAGGTGTATGTCGATGACATTGTCATCAAGTCTAAGGAGAAATCTACTCTGATTGATGATCTCCGAGAAACATTTGAGAATCTGAGGAAATTCCGGATAAAACTTAACCCGGACAAATGTACCTTCGGTGTGCCGGCAGGCAAATTACTCGGTTTCCTCGTGTCAAGCCGAGGTATCGAGGTGAACCCGACAAAAATCCGTGCTATTGAAAGCATGAGGTTACCGACATGTCTCAAAGACGTGCAGAAATTCACTGGATGTTTGGCATCTTTAAGTCGGTTTGTTAGCAGGTTGGGGAAAAGGCATTGCCTTTGTATCAACTCATGAAGAAAACAACCCACTTCGTGTGGCCCCGCAAGCAGATGCGGCGTTCACCGAGTTAAAAAAGATGTTGGCAACTGCGCCGATACTGGCTTCACCATTACCCAAAGAGCCGATGTTGCTCTACATTGCAGCCACAAACCGGGTTGTGAGTGTCGTATTGGTAGTGGAGCGAGAAGAAGATGGCAAAACTGTGCAGAGGCCAGTGTATTACCTAGCGAGGTGATCTCGTTATCCAAGCAGAACTATCCGCACTACCAGAAAATGACATATGGTGTCTATCTGGCTGCTAAGAAGTTGAAACATTACTTCCAAGAGCATTCAATCACTGTGGTGTGTGAGGCTCCTATCTCGGAGATCATTGGGTGTAAAGATGCAACTGGCCGAGTAGCCAAGTGGGCTATCGAGGTGTCCCCTTACACTCCTCACTATGAAAGAAGAGATGCCATTAAATCTCAGGCACTGCCGGATTTCCTGGTGGATTGGGCTGAAATGCAATATGAGCCACCACGGCCTGACCCCAATTACTGGAGAATGCACTTTGATGGATCAAGACAAAAATTGGTTTAGGTGCCGGGGTAGTCCTTACCTCGCCAAAGCATGATCAGTTGAGATATGTGTTGCAGATTCATTTTGCGGCATCTAACAATGTGGCCGAGTATGAGGCACTTGTTCATGGGCTAAATGTGGCCAAAGAAATTGGTATTCGCCGGATAGAATGTTTCGGAGACTCGGATTTGGTGGTGCAGCAAGTCTCGGGAAATTGGGATGCTTTAGATGCCAACATGGCGTTGTATCGGTTTCATGTCCAGAAGATCTCGGGGTTCTTTGAAGGTTGCGAGCTCACGCATATACCTCGGGCTGAAAATGACGCCGCCGATGTACTGTCCAAGCTAGGTTCATCCCGGGATCCAATTCCACCCGGCATAGCCTTGGAGCATCTGAGGAAGCCATCAATCAAACCATCGCCGGAGTCCGAGTCAATTTTTATCCCGGCAAACCGGAGTCTGGTGCTGTTCCCATGGACGTCGATGTCGGATGCATTTGGGAGAACCCGGGGACTGCTTGGCAGAACCCGGGGACTGGTTACTCTATCTCGGAAGAAGTAATGTCGGTTGATCTCATGGAGGTGGATGATCGGTCTTTCCTGTGCGTCCTGTGCCGGAGTGGGCACAACCAATAATGGCATTTATGATGGATGGGAGTTTGCCAAGTAATGAAGTTGAAGCTAGGCAAGTGCAAAGAAGATCCAAGGCCTACACCATCATCAACCAGGAGTTATACAAGAGAAGTGTGACCGAGGTACTGCAGCGCTGTGTCGAGCCGCAGGAAGGGCAGGAGATGCTCCTGGAAATTCATCAGGGAGAATGTGGTCATCATGCTTCATCAAGAGCCTTGGTGGCTAAGGTATTCCGGCATGGGTTTTATTGGCCCAGTGCTTTGAACCAGGCAGAAGATATCGTCAGAAAGTGTGAGGGATGTCAGAGGTTTGCTAAAAAGATCCACCTGCCAGCCTCGGCACTCAAGACAATTCCAATCACTTGGCCCTTTGCAGTTTGGTGCCTGGATATGGTGGGAGAGTTCAGGCCAGCCCGAGGTAACATGACTCATATGCTGGTGATGGTGGACAAGTTCACCAAGTGGATCGAGGTAAAGCCAATCCGGAAGTGTGATGGTCACACAGCGGTGACCTTTTTGAAGGACATCATTTTGAGATATGGTTACCCCCATAGCATTATCTCGGATAATGGCACAAACTTTGCTGTGGGAGAGTTTGCTCGGTTCTGTGCGGATAAGAGAATTCGGTTGGACATAGCCTCGGTGGCACACCCTGAGGCAAATGGGCAAGTGGAAAGAGCAAATGCATTGGTGTTAGCCGGTATCAAAGCCCGGTTGATTGAACCACTGTTGCGAACTCCGGGATGTTGGATAGAGGAGATACCAGCAGTGCTGTGGGGTCTAAGGACCACACCAAATCGATCAACTGGCTATACGCCATTTTTTCTGGTCTATGGAGCAGAAGCGGTCTGCCAACCGACATGGAATATGACTCGCCGAGAGTGGCGCTGTACACTGAAACCGAGGCAAAAGAAGCTCGGGAAAATGATGTTGATTTGCTCGAAGAAGCACGAGAACTGACCTTATCTCGGTCAGCTATATATCAGCAAAATCTCCGACGCTATCATAGCCGGAAGATCAGCCCTCGGGTTTTCCGAGAGGGAGATTTGGTGTTGAGGCTAGTGCAACGCAAAGCAGGCCGACACAAGTTGTCACCTCCATGGGAGGGACCGTTCATTGTGAGCAAGGCTCTGCACAATGATTCATACTATCTTATAGATGCACAGGCACCGAGGAAAAATGTGATGGACAAATCCGGAGAGGAGACCAAAAGACCCTGGAATGTAGCTCTACTTCGTCCCTTTTACTCATAAGGGCGCAGTGTATGTATCTCGGTTTTCCTTTGAATAAAATGCCGGCACTCCGAAAAGAAACTCGGGGACTGCCTTTGTCCATATGCTTGTGTTTTATCTCGGTTTTTTCTGTGTTGTTCATATGTCGGATGATTTTGAGACCTCGTTTCAAAGTTCAAGTAATGTATGCTATTTTGTTGTGATCTTGTGACTCGACTGACGAACGCCGAAATGGCAGTCAAGAGCAGAGGTTATGGTATATGGTAAACATGAAAATGGACTCGGGGACTCGGTCCTAAAAAGATCCGACATATGTCGTTTACTAACCCGGTTTTTTCGTTCCTTTTCCTTGTGTCGGATGACTCTAAACCTTACCTCAAAATTTACAAGTATTGTATGCTATAATGATTGATCTTGTGACTCGACTGTCGAACGCCTAAATGGTAGACAAGAGCAAAGATTACTAAGTATAGTAAACAAGAAAGTAAACTCGGGGACTTGGTGCAAAGTGATACGGCATTAAGCTTGTCTTGTTGAAACTAATATGATAAAAGTAGCACTGCGAGATACTTAAAGTATATTTACATCTGCACCCGGCATTCCGGGGATTTAATGTTCAATGTTTGATAAGCTTAGGCAGCTGCCTCGGAGGAGCTCGGAGCAGTTGGAGCGGTGCGAGGCTCGGGAGCAGTCTCGGCGGCAGAAGAAGCTTCAGTGGTTGGAGCAACCTCGGGTGTTGGAGTGGCTGCCGAGGCACCAGCAGTGTCGGATACCGGCTTCTCAGAAGTCTCGGTTACCGGCTTCTCTGAAGTGTCGGTCGCAGCCGGCTTGGCAATGTCGTTGCTCCAGCAGCGAAGTGTCGGTGCTCCGGCAGTGGAAGTCTCGGTTGCTCCGGCAGCAGCTGTCTCGGTCGCTCGGCAGTGGCAGCGTCGGGAGCTTCGGCCTCGATCTCCTCATCGATGTCATCTTCTTCTTCGCCCTCTTCATCATCCTGGTCATCTTCTTCGTCATCCGAGTAGGCGGGACCCGGGATGAAGTGTCGGGTGGGAGCATAACTGGCCATGAATTTGGCTGCATCTTTGCGGCTCTCTATCAATGTCGGATCGGAGGTCCATTTGGAGCCTTGGCGCAGGGAGCGCACGGCGTTGAGGTTGATGGACTCGTACCAGGAGAGCACAAAGGTCAGTGCTTGATCAGCTCCGGCACGAGCTGCTGAGGATCTCCACTCTCGGATCCTGGCCTCGGCCCCCGACAGACACTTGGACAGTTCTTCAATGCTAGACGGAGTTGGAGATCCTGGCCATAAGGCTCGGTAAGCTTTGATACCGGCATCAAGAAGATCCAGGCCAATGGCCTTCAAAGGAGAGATGCGAGCATTCAGAGCAGTCAAGTAATCTTCAATATCCCATTCCTCCGGGATTGGGCCAGCCTCGGCTCTCTTCGCTCGTGCCTTGCGAACAGTGTTGAGTGCAGCAGCCTTGGAGTGGGCGAAGTGATCTGAAGACAGAAAAGCTATCACCGAATTGAGTTATATACCGGCATATCTTAATGTCGGTGCAAGTAATGAAAGCAAAAGGAAAGGATAAAGAAACTTACAGTCCATCTCCTTGTTCAGCCGGGTGAGCTCGCGGAGCCAGATGTCGGATTTTGCCTTGAGGGCATCCAGTTCTCCTTGAGCCGAGGTAGCGCGAACCTCGGACGCCTCGAGCGTTTCCTTGTGCTTTTGAGCAGCTTCCTCCTTTTGCATCAGGGCCTGCTCAATGCCGGTTTTCTCGCCCTGGACCCGGGCAAGTTCCTCCTGGAGCCGAGACACTTCTGCCGTTCCTTCTGAAGGGCAGTGGCGTGCGCTTTTTCCTTGTTCTTCAGCGTCTCCTGAAGTTGCTTGTGGGACCTCTTGAGCTTGTTGTGGTCCAGAAGCAACTTCCGAAACACTGTGGTCCGAGCGTTGGTGCAATCCTGAAAAGAGCAAAGAGTTAGTATGATTAGTTGAAGATTCATGCCGAGTAAAGCTAAGTGTCGGATTTCTTAAAGATTCCTGCCGAGTAAAACTCGACAAGAATCTCGGGGACTGGATGTCGGATTTTGTGAAGATCCTAAGTGTCGGATTTTCTGAAGATCCTAAGTGTCGGATTTTTGAAGATCCGAAGTGTCGGATTTTTGAAGATCCTGAATGTCGGATTTTTTGAGTCTAATGATGAAAATTTTGTGAAGATTCGCGCTGAGTGATCTTTACTCGGGCAAGCACAGGTCACTCAACCCGAATCTCGGGGACTGGGGATTGTGTATGTTTATCATCTATGGCAAAGGAAATAAAAGTTTGGCTGAGGAAAAAATACCTCGGCAAGCTTGCTGGCTCGAAGGGTCGAGACTTGCAAATTGTGCATGGATGTGGAGTGACCGGGTGCGCGGAGGAGACCTCGCTTGTGTCGGCAGCATTCCAGTCCATGTGGTACTGCTTCTCCGAGCCTAAGCTGTGTCCACTCTGAGTTTGGAGCTGGGGTAAAACCCAGCTGCTGCTGGTGACTCGGGAGACAGAAGTGGTGAGAGCTTGGTGCTCCGGGGTAGTGGTTGGAGTCAACACCACTTGTCTCTCCGGGTTGGCAAGCTGTTTCCCGGTGGCTGCTTGGCTCTGTGTCGGCTTGGCGAGTGGAATAGCTTTCCGAGTTGCTAACTCGGTGGACTTGGTGGGGGACTTGGTGGTGGACCTCGGCCGGGGCGGCTGCTTTGGCTGCTGCTGGTGCTGTTGAGGTTGTTGCTGTTGAGGTTGCTGCTGTTGCTGTTGCTGCTGCTGTTGTTGTTGTGGTTGCTGTTGTTGCGGCTGTGGTTGTTGTGGTGGTGGTTGCTGTGCGCCCGAGGTCACCGAAGTGTCGGCCCGCGGGATGTCGGTTTCCGTGGTGGGGGCACCGGAGCCATCATCTTGGTCGAGGATCACAACCTCGGGAATGACAGTTGAGGTGGCGGGTGCCCCGGAGTCACGTGGCCGAGGTTCGGCTGTACTCGGAAGGGGCGAGCGCATAGAAGAGGCACTCTGGTCAACTTCAAGGGGGGCACTGCGTCAAACAAGAAAAAGTGTTATGTCGGGAAAAAGTTATCCCGGCAGAAGGAAAAAAGGAAGTAAGCTTGTGTCGGCAAAGAATATCTTACCCTTCAGTAACTGGCGGTGTCTTCTTGCCCTTCCTCGGCTTAACCGCTCCTCTCTTCTGTCGCTTCGCCTGCGGTGCGGCTGGATCCGAGGATGTGGAGGTTCCGGTTTTCGAGGTACCGGTCTCTGCGCGCTTGCGAGATGCCACTTGTTTGCCCGAGGTAGCAGGGCGTGCACTCGGGGCAGAGCCACCCGGGTTAGTTGATGCCGGGGCTGGGTGAGCATATGCGATGGGACGAGCGTCAATTACCTCTAGCATTTCGAGATCATCATCATCTGACCAATCTCGGATTGAAGCTCGGGCTCGAGGCTTACCCGGGGTAGGGGCGCCAGCTCTCGGTATTGGCAGCTGATCCTCATCATCCGGATCTTCTACCTCGGCGACGTCCGGGGCAGGGATATCTTGGCCCCATTTGGCGGAGGGATCCTCTCCATCTTCAGTCTTTTGCCGGGTAAACCTCTGCAAACCAGAAGCAGTAAAACCGAGTTACTTTATGAGCGGATTATGGGACCGGCATAAGAGTTACCTCGGTAGGAAAAAATATGTCGGTGCAAGTTGCAAGGTTACTTACTTGCTCCGGAAGCCGAGTTCTGTTATGAGGTTCAAGACCCCATTCCCATTCCTCGGTCATCAGCGTGCGGGCAATTGCCTTGACACGTCTTCTGATCTCGGCTTTGTTCAGCTCGTGGGTGCTGATCCGAGTTGGATCATACTGGCCACTCATGTGGCAGATCTTGTGAACTCGGTCTTGGAGGGGGGAAACTCGGCGGCTGATGAAGGTCCTCAGGAGATCATCGCTCGTTAGGCCTGCCTTCACCAGCTCCTCCACGACCTTGTGGATCTGGTTGATCTCGATGTTCAGGTCCTTCGGGTTGAGGGACCAGTTAAACTGTTCAGTGGGGGTGGCGATGTTGAATAGCGGCAGGTTCAGATAATCGGCATTGTCTGGGCTGTCCGGGTTCTTCACGTAGAAGAACGTGCGCTGCCATTTCCGGCATGACTCCAGCCCTTGAATCCGAGGTAAGACGGAACCCTTCCGAGGTATGATGGTAGCAGCTCCGCACGGGGTCATCTCCTTGGGGAAGTTCTTGTTCTCCGGATCCGGGACACTTTGCTTCCGGAGTTGGAAGTACTTGGCCCAGAGCTCTACAGTGGGCCAAAGTCCGAGGTATCCCTCGGAGAAAGAGACACACGCAGAAAGCGTGGTAATGGCGTTGGCTGGAAGGTGGTGAGGTTGAAGCCGGAACCGATCCAAGAAGGACCGGAAGAACTCGCTCGCCGGGAGTCCAAAGCCGCGCTCGAAGTGCGCGACGAAGACCACGCGCTCGCCGGTTTTCAGCTTCGGCTCGGCCTCTTTGCCGGGAACCCGGCATATCACTTGTGCCGGAATGCGTTTGGTCCGGACTAGCCAGTCTATCTCGGCCTGGGTTACGTCGGAACCCTCCCACCCGGCGCGCTCTCCCTCAACGATATCCTCGGCAGGCTCCGGGGTATTGCTGGTTGACATCTCGGAAGGGATCTGCAAAAGAGGCACAGAAGAACCGAGATAAGTGTCTCGGAGTATGTGGGCAACGAGGAACCGAGATAAGTATCTCGGAGTATTTAGGCAACAGAGGAACCGAGATAGGTATCTCGGAACATTTGGGCAACAGAGGAAAAGTGCATAAGTGGCGGGAAACACATTTCTGTGGCTAAGTGTTTGATGGAAAGATCTACGGGGAAAAATAAATAGAAGATAAATACAAGAACTTGTGAGTTGAAACTTATGAAGACCCGCGGAGAAACTATTGCAAGATTGCTAAGAGGCACGGTGAAGAAGATCTAAAAGGGATCTAAGTAACTACGGGCAATAGCATCTATGGAGAAGAGGAGCAAGTCCGTCGGGGAAGATGAGCAAAGTTCGCGGAGAGGATGAACGTTCATCGGAGAGGATGAACACGTTTCATCGGCGATGCCAAGGGAGAGGAACTTACCGGAGATTGCGACGGTGATGCAGGGCGAAGATGCGCGGGGCTTGCCGGAGTTGCGCGTGTCCGGTGGCGGCGCGAGGTGCTCCGGTGGGCGGTGGCGCGCGAGATCCGCGTCGTGCGGTGATGGATCTCACTGCGCGGCGGCGGCGATGTGGGGAGAGAAAGGAAGAAGAAGGATGCGGAGAGGACGAGGAGAGGTGCCCGTCCCCCTATTTATGGGTACAGTGCGTGTGCAGTTTCCGTTTTTACCGCGCGCGGTTACCGCAACGGGCGCGCGGATTAACCGCGCACGATCTGCGCGGTTGCGGTGTTTGCGGCCGCACGATCCGCCGCATCGTGGGCCACAAGGTGGTAACGGCCCGCGGCGTGATCGCGTGCGGTTAATGGCGCGGGAATCCAGGAGACGCGCCGCAGTCAACACACTCAAGTGCCCACGTGACGTGACGGCGCGTGACGTGGGCGGCGTGCGTGCAGAGATGTGTCTGTCCGTGCGCAGGAACCGAGGTGACGCGCAGAGCCTCTCCGCCACGTGCCAGGAGGAGATCTTTAGAGAGATTGTGGGAATCTTCCTGTGTCGGAGAGACCGGCACAAGGGCAAATCTCGGAGGTTGTGGGAAGTTTGATTCTTGAAGTTTGAGATAAACCGGCATGTGAATGTCGGATGGTTGGGTTAAGTTGAGTTGGTTGTAAAAGCTTGACTTGCTCTGTCAGCGGAGTTCTTGTGTCGGAGAAGCCGACACAGGGGCAAATGTCGGAGTCAGTAGGAAAGTTTGTTAGTAGCTCTATGGTTGAACCGACATGTTAATGTCGGATGCTGTTATGGTTGTTTCGGTTGATTAAACCTGCTGTGGCCCTTCATCCAAGGCTGCAGGACCGCACCAGCTTCGGGGACTAATGTCGGGGGGCTACCCCCGGGTAGGGTCGTGGTGAGGTAAAAGCTATGCCCAGGTGTGGGCCAAGTTACAGTAAACCGGCATAACTGGGCTTCAGAGTGTGGTGCAGGTGCAAACCGACATAAGGCTTACCGAGATAACCTGGGCCAGAAGGGACAGGGGTACCATGCTGGTGCCAGCCAGCACGTGGTGACCGAGACAAGGGATCCGAGATAGCCTGACCGACATATGTATGTCGGTAACTTGTGTGTTTTCTTATGTGCAGGGAAGGATATTTGAGGAAAGAGGATCCGGCATATCCATGCCGGGTTATCCTTGTGTCGGACAGAGGTCAATGCTCCTGTCACATCCCGTCTGGCACGGGAGCGCCTGACACGGAAGCGCCTGACACGGGGGCGTGCAGGAGACCGAGATGGCAGGCCATCATTCCACCGCTGACTCCGGGTTATCCGGGAACAGAATGCGAGGCAGAGGCATGGGCAGGCCATGTCTTGTCTCTGCCAGAGGGTACCTTCTAGCTGCACCGTAGAGCTGCAGGAGATGGGCTTGTCACGTCCTGTCTCTGACAGGAGTAACATCATGACATACCTTTGGCATGGCTACAGTGCTTCGGGAGGGGTGTTCCCGTAACTCGGTTTAGCCTATATATATGCCCTCACCCCCTCCTGCGTGAGGGACGGTCATTAAAGTGTATCGGTAGGCCAAGTGGCATGACCCGATCATTATGAGCAAGGAGAAAACATTATTGGTAGGCCAAGACAAGGGTGTATCGGACTAGATGCTACGGTAGGAAATTAAAGTGTAATTTCAGTCTTGTTTGATATTTGCAAAACTGTTTTGGATTGCGAATTACAACATGTAGTAATACTGCAATACAAACCTCCAATGAAACTTGGATAATTTCCATGTGAGCCCAATTCTTACTATAGTTGGAGAAGATTAAATTCATATTTTTTTCCATGAGTATGATGCTTCGTAATTCTGGATCATGTTACAAACAGGTAATTTTCTTTCTTTCGAGAGGATTGTAGTATAGTGGAACAAGTAAATGAAAAAAAAAACTGAAGTAAAACTGTAGCATATCTCAAAATGATACTAAAAGAGTAACCAAAGTAAAGCCTAAGATGCTTGGGTGGCATTATATACTGTTTTTTGGAGTTTGTGTTGACAGATTAATTTATTTTAAACCCGTTGCAACGCACGGGCACTTTGCTAGTATTTATCTAAATATGTATATATCTAGACATATTTTAGTGTGTACATACATCAATATCTACACACTCTAACACAAAGTTCAGCACCAAATAATCCAATCTTACCCGTAAAAAAAATCCAAAGTTCAGCACCAAATAATCCAACGCACGCATAATTGTGTTGATCCCCGACCGTTTTATTCATGGATTGCCAAGTTTTTCTCGAATGGTGTTGACACATCTTAGGGTCAGTATAGTTCAAGTTATGGACTGGAGTCATTCGTCTAAACAATCAAACACAAACAGAAAAAGGGGGATGGAGGGCTTGGTGGTTAATTCACCCCAACGTTTAGATTTTGCGAAAAAACAGTAAGCGTGATAACTCTTCTTGCTTACTGATTTAGTCATATTTTTTCCCACTCGTGAACTTTACAACACTCCCCCCCCCCAAGGTTAGCTTATGGCTCTGCTAATGTTTAAAAAAGAGTACAATTCTGTTATATAAAGTGTGCTGTACATGCGTGGATCGATATGTTCTAGTAGAATAAAACTGTGAGATATTTTTTGAGTGGTAGAAAATCGGAAGATATTTCTGAGAGGTACATTTTGCTTTCGATCTGGTAAAGTCGCAAATTACAATTTTCAGAATATGGTGTAAATATGATTTTTTTTTGTTAATTATCATAGCAAAAACAACATATTACTTTCATTATTTGGGTGAGTATAAAGTCCATACATATAGAAAGCATGCATGCATAGACATGGTAAAAAAGACAATAACGCTTACTAGCCATGAAGGAAAAAATACAACAAAATGTGTTGCCTACTTGCCTTAGGATAAGCCACAGTAAAAGTTTGACTTATCCTACGATTTTTTTTTACGAAACACAGCACAACCGCAGACGATCGCGTACACTCGTATACA
Source organism: Poa pratensis (assembly GCA_947311845.1). Lineage (NCBI taxonomy): Eukaryota > Viridiplantae > Streptophyta > Magnoliopsida > Poales > Poaceae > Poa > Poa pratensis. The sequence goes on from CAMZMU010000085.1 coordinate 143,061,447, forward strand.
CGAACACACACGCACACACTAATCTTGTGAGCACATTTGAAAGATCGAGCCGACGGATCAGATCTTGAAATTGACGCTCGTTTTCACCTCTCCACCAAAATCACCCTGCCAGTGCTGTACGTAAACACCGGTCGGGTGCAAAACATATACATGCATATGCACCCTCCGTGACCCAAAACACTCCAACAAGCTACACGACTAGTAACCTCCAACAAGTTCACGGTCGCCCCACCTCGCTCGTTTCCCACGCACGATCAATCAAGGTGCAGCCCCATGATCGATCGTTGCGTCCATCGCCCACATGTAGGCCCGCGGCATGCATGTACAGAGAATTCGCCCAAAGGGCCAAGGCACATTTCCGTGGCCGTTGATTGGATTCGCCGTCGCCGGTCATTGGAGGATCTCGGAGCAGCCCGCCGCCGGCCGGGGTCCATCGGCCATGGGCCACGGCTGGCTGCTGGTACGGGATCATTGCATGCATGCCATCAGCAGCTGCGGAGAGAGTGCGTGCCCATGGCGCATGCAGATCGAGGGGATCCACCCCGGCCGGCCGGCGCAAGACCGCCGTGCCACCATCCCTCGCTGTAGCGTGGTGGTAGGGCACATGCATGCCAACGCCCGTCCGGCCGGCCCCAACAGCGGTTGTGCGAGTGGATGGAGATCCTATGCGACCACTCCTTGTACGACCACCTGGTGGACCAAGTTTTGCACCGTACGATGCCCCAACTACAATCTCGATGAACGAATATTGCTGTCGATCTGCTACGTGTCAGGCTCTAAACGTGGTCCACTAGCTGGGTCGTTCAGGCAGTGGTCGCATAGGATTAATTTCCACGCGATGATGAACCGGTGGGCCGGCGCCGGTGGTGTCTGTGTAGTGCAGTGATCTGAAGATGCTCCTTCCCTGCCGGTAGCTTTTAATACGCTCTAGCTAACTGTTTCTTCTGTGATGATCAGATCAGCTGTGCATGCATGATGGATCGACCGTCGGAGGTCGGACCATGCCATGCAATGATGCAAGTTGCAGCCGCTGAATCTGCATGCATGCGGCGACACGTACCATGTACTCCTACTAGCGACGGAGACGAACTATTTGGGGGCATCTAGCTATATCTGTAGGGCTAGACTAGAGCTGGATGTGGCCGGCGGCGAGCTAATTAATCTGGCGTCACCGTCGAAGGACCGAGATCGGCGCAGGGTTTGACCGGCGGCAGAACGTAATGGGAGCTCCCTGGCCCGTGAATGGGAATATATATACATATATATGGAGGATATATGTATGCATGCATGGAGATCAGGCTGCCCGCCTGGCCTTGCCTTTTTGTGGAGCTGACAGTCTAAAGCCTAACATGGAGATTAGCCTCACTGGAAGCAGTACAAATGTATAATGGTCACGAACCTAGAACAACTCTAGCAGATTTCCTGTAAGTGCTCGATCTCTCTATGACTGTAGTGACTAGTGAGTAGTAAGTGTAGTGAATAAAACCTCTTCAACGATAAATGATCTACTCCAGCTTCTAAGTCACCATATATGATGGATCAGTTGAGAGTAGGAACAAGTTGAGTTAACGTTGGAGGCAATACATGGGTTTTATGGTCGATGGTTCCATGTAAACTACGACGGTGCATGCATATTCAAGTAGCGCAAGCGACCTGATCATGGCCAAGCTCAGTGGGTTGTTGACGGTGGTGGCCTTCTTGCGTAAATGCGTCTGAATCGTATCAGGTTACTGTGATCGCTGCCGCGCCGCAGGTAATACGGCTTTAGCCGTGGCATGCGCTCCGGCTGCCTTCGCATTCTAGTGCTAAAGTGACTTGGATCTACTTACTTACGAGCCTGCACGTACGTGGAAGATGCAAGTGATATAGCATCTCCATCGGGCGTTTTCAATAGACGGTCCGATGGTACTGGACATGTGTTATTGAGCACGTCAATACACGTTGCCGTCACTGAGCGACCGGCCTCGGCGGCGCTTCCTAATAGGCTCTCCCAATAGTTTTTTACCATATTTTTCTGCAAGCTACAATGCTACATAGTTCTAAATGCATAAATTAGTTTCATAACGATTGAAGGATAGAAGTAATACCATTCAAATTTAAAGAAATCGCAGATGTTCAAGAAATCAAGACTCTTGCTTGGAGTACTTTTTGCGTGCCCATGCATAGATTTTAACTAGATCATTTACACTTGGTTATGAGTTTGTTCGTCACGGATTTCCGCATTCATGGCGAGTAAAATTGGCAAACTCGGATGTCACCTCATTCATCTCGCCTAGTAAACCAATATGAGAAATGATGATCATCAGGCGCGCATCAATCTCGACAGCGTCGATGGCTTGCTCTTGGAACAACGCGGCCATCATCATATTATCGTTGCTATCCATATCCTATCAATCAAACAATGAATTAATCAAACAACCAAATACTCCGTCTAACTTTGACTAGGCAAAAATCTCGGAAAAACACATATTTGCAAATTATTGAACACCATGTGTGTGGGGAGGGCGCGATGTGGCCCTGCCGGAGCTGTGTGTCCTGTGAGTGAATGAGCGTCACCGTCGAGAAAAAACAGTGACCGGTCGAAAAACAACAGAGGAGTAAGTTATACTGCCTGTGAAAGCGCGCACACGGGGGAGGGGGGGGGGGGGCTGGGGAAGCGAGAACTTCTAAAATGAGAGGGATATCCGTAGCGGGGTAGGGACGGGAGCGCCACCGAGCTTTCAGCATCAAAAAGGCGTGGCCGAGGGGCGGGGGGGGGGGGGGGGGGGGGGCTGGGGAAGCGAGAACTTCTAAAATGAGAGGGATATCCGTAGCGGGGTACGGACGGGAGCGCCACCGAGCTTTCAGCATAAAAAAGGCATGGCCGAGGGGGGGGGGGGGGGGGGGGGGGAGCGGCGACTCAGTGAGGTGGGACAGGATTTGAGGACGGGAGAGATAAGATAGGCGGTGGCGAGTGTCTAGGTTGCTGTCGTGTGTGGTACTCGACTAAAAAGTCTGACGTGGAGGAAGTTGCCACTTCTGTTCGGCACTCCCATGCTGCTTCCTATGAATCTGGACCGTGGTGGGAGGGCCAGACTTAGTGCTGGGTGCCCCAGTAAGCATGTTGGAAACGCTATTGTAAACACCAGTGGAGATGCTCTTAGTGTGTGGATCCGATGCAATAATGTGCATCGATCAGCCTTATGTATCAATGTATGTATGTACAGTAGCACGTACGTTACAAGCAAGTAAGCAACCTCCATGCCGCGCTGTGCCGGCCCCGCCAGCTTTCACTCATCGATCGTTGCCTGCTGCAAGCAAAAACATTCATCCATGCAGGATCAATCGAGCTGCTGCGTTCCTGGTTTCAACAGTACTCCGAGAGCCCCTTGAAGTACGTTAGCCGCAAACCACGAGCGCACATGAAAGACATCAGCCCATCTTGTTTCCAGCTCTCGATCAATCAATCATTATCGCGCTCTCGATCACCGCCAGATAGATGATCAGTCAACCATGCATCTCCATCATCCAACGTAATGTAATCGACTTGGTTATTTAGCCAGAACTTGACTAGTCTTGGATTATGTACCCAAAGTTGGGACTTCAAAGTAAAAAAGAAATATATCTAGTGCAATATTGGTAAAACAAATCGTTGGGGTCAGCAAGCATCGAGCAATCCCTCCACGAAAAATATTACGATCGATCCCGATCGCAAACCATCATACGAGGTTGCAGCTTCCGCCAACGCCGCCGGGAGTGGCGGATCAACCACCATGCCTCCACCGTTTAGCGGCAACGTTGCCTCCTCCGGCGCTGTCGCCAAGCCGTCCGCGTGTGACCGGACTAGGGGTGGGCGTTCGGTTTTTTCGGTTCGGTCTTTCCGGTATTTAACAATTTCGGTCATCCAGAAATGATACCCGTAATAAATTCGGTCTTTTCGGTTTTATGTTCTTCGGTCTTCGGTCTATTCGGTTCGGTCTTCGGTCATGACCAAATAGATCAAAATATAGGGCGCAAGAAGGGGAATCGGTGCCCGGGACTGGGAAAGTGGGAAGCGATCGACTGGTCTCTCATGCACGGGAGAATCTACAGTACGCTGGGCTGAGATATCCAGTTGTTGAGTCTAGAGACTAGATGGTATGGTTGGTTTAGTAGTTGGGCCTATATACTAGATGACACATAAGCTGGGCTGGCACACAAATTTGGCTGCTTCCGTACGTAATTCACTCAAAATAAAATAAAATCGATATTTCGGTCTATTCAGGTTATGTATAAGTAATAACCGAATTTCTGATGTAACTTCGGTCTTTTCTAATTTGCTACCCAAATTTCTAACGGTCTTTTCGGTCTCGGTCATTTCGGTTTCGGTCTCGGTCTTTTCGGTTTTGGTTTTCGGTCTTCGGTTTTTATGCCCACCCCTAGACCGGACACCGTTGCCACCGCCTGGCGTTGTGCGCGTATAGCCGTATACATTGTCCCTGATCTATCCAGTCTACTCTTCTCTTCTACTGTAGTATTGCTATACGAACTAAGAAAATCTCTAGTACTACCGATATAGGGTGCACTTCGATGGATGAACAAGCAATTGATTTTACGTGAATTGACCCGACGGCTTCGCGTGGTGGCGGTGCCAATCGATATCTGCTGCTCCTCGAGGCGACCGGTGAACTGACCCGACGGCTTCGCCTGAACTGACACGGCGGCGCTGGTGAGAGGCGCATGTACTGGTTCTAAACTCACCCACCCGATAAAGGAATTGAAAAACTACCCGGGCCACGTAGACTATATATTCCTTTCCGCGGACATTCTTTTATAGTCTAGAAGGAAAGTAGCAAAGCCGAACTCAAATACACATGCAAATTGCGTCTAGATTAACTGGATGAATATACTCCTGTTCTGATTAGCTAGAGGCGTGAGATCTGATCCAACCAACTTTGTTTGACCAACTCTAATCGATCCGGGGTTGCTATAATTGCTTTTACACCCTATTAGACATTTGTTTTGGTTTCAAATCCATATTGGGTATTTTACCAATATACATTCAACTTTGGGTACATAATCCAAGTCCAGTCAAGTTTTGAGTAAATAACCAATTTTCCCACTTTTAATTGACAAAGCCGAGATCGGATGTGGATCATCACCGGCAACGTCGTTATCGAGCAGCCCCTATAGGTGTTCCTCGGCCGCGAGACCGCCGAACCCAACCAATTACTCGGCGATGATTAAGCGGCTGGCACTAACAACCGGCCGCCGCGACGACCACCCTAAGCCGTAGCACGACAAGGCCCACACACACACATCGGCCGGCCCATGCGGCGCTGCCGGCTCCGGTGCATGTCGGCCGTGTCGCCATCGACGCGCAACGGCCAACCGCCGTGCGCTCGCGTCCTGGCCGGACGATCGGACGGACGCGCTGACATGTATGTGTCCATGCGCGTGTGGCTCGCCGGGAAATGTCACGTACCAGCTGCGGTACGTTGCGCGCCCTTTGCCGGACGGCCGGCACGGCGCCGCGGGCCAGAGCTCGCCGTGTCTGGCGGTCGGGCCTGCCGCCTGAGGACTTAGCTATCTATCTGTCCGTCTATCGCGCGAGTGATACATACCAGGATAGATCACGCATGATTTGACAAATTGATGGATACGTACGTCGTGCGCCGTGCGCGCGACCGCGGGTGCTTACATCTGATCGACAGATCGATCGAGAGTCCGTGGGGAGTTATCTCCAGCAAGAACCGATCGATCGATCGCCAATCGAGCGTGATCGAAATGATCGGTTGCTGTCCCGAGAAATCAGAAGCCAGTTCATCTGAATTAAAAAAAAGCAGAACTGCCTGCCAATTTGATCATGGATTGACATCGCACGGCCGAGCAGTGCTGCGCGAATCTCACAAGCAGTTGCTGAAATTCACACAGCACGGCCCAGAGAAAATTAGTTTGCTCGAACTCAAATGGCCAACCATGCGTGATATTGATAGCACAAAGGGCGATGAAACTTGAACTTTCCGCAACTAGCTGCGTCCGCACCACATGCTGCATATGCCATTGGCGATTAGAAAAAATCATCAAAACAGGTTATGTCGTTGTTGAGCGCCTAGAAAAATAGTGGTAGATTGTATGGGGTATGGTTCTCATACAATCTTCAACTATTTTTGCCTGAAATTTGCATGGCATCAAGGTCATGTTGGCCATACGCCTAGCTCGTCCCATCGTCAGGAAAGTGACCCGGTTAGTTACTTCAAGTCTTCTAACTATATTAGACTTAGACATGCAAAAATTTATTACTAGACCAATTCCCAAGCTAAGCGGTTCTACTTCTTCTTTCTATAGTTATGATGCTCACGGTGGTGGAGTGGCGGTGCTCGAAATCTGTCCTTGTCGTGCTTATGAATTTGTACTCGTGGTGGAGTGAACTTGGTCATTTTATCTTTACAAACTTGTGGTGCTCGTGGTGGATGTCACCATGTGAACTTGTCGTGCTTGTACTGAACCTGTTAGCCATATTGTGTTGGTACTTGTACTTAACTTGTTAGTCATATTGTGTTTGTACTATTATCTATGTGTGGATTTGATGATGATGGTAATATGTATGAGGGTGTGATGATGATGAGAATATTTATGTATGTATATGTATATTTTATGAATTTATATGCATTTGTGGCAATTTTAATTTGCAGGGACGGCAAAAAGCAAACCAAAAAAAAAACAATTGGTAAGAACTAAGCCGTCGGCACACAGATTCCAGGATGTCCCAGTGTTCGCCACATGGAGTCTGTGCCGACGCGTGTTACAAAAATTGTTTTGTTAATTTATTTTAAACTCTCGTCCGTCGGCATACAAAAATGTGGTCGTCGGCATATAGGTTGGGTGAGGGACCCACCAGGTGCTCCCAGAGAAGGACACGTGGAGTTCTATGCCGACGGACCCGCCTGGAGTTCCCAGCGAAGGACACGTGGAATTGTATCCCGACGGACTAGCCGTCAGCAACTAGGCCGACGCCGTCAAACCTGACCGTCAGCAGTTGTGTTTACCGACAAGCTTTTCATGCCAAGGGCGGGGAAAACCATTGGGACACCGATGTATGCCGACGACTCTGTGTTCCCGACGGCTGGCCCGTCCTATGCTGACCGAGAAGATGCCGACGGCTACCGTCGGCATATCGTTATGCCGACGGTTTTGGCTTGTTTGCCGACGGTTCTTGGCCGTCGAAAACTGGTTGTTTTCCTGTAGTGCGGGTTGATTTTGGCGGAAATTTGCACAGCTTGTCTTCTTCTTCAGAATGCTGTCGGCATAGCGTTATGCCGACGGTTTTGGCTTGTTTGCCGACGGTTCTTGGCCGTCGGAAACTGGTTGTTTTCCTGTAGTGCGGGTTGATTTTGCCGGAAATTTGCACAACGTGTCTTCTTCTTCAGAAACTGCCTGCCGTGTTCCTCGATCTTAGGTAGCTAGATATACATTGTCCCTTTTAGCCCGTTCGAGAGGAAAGGTACGTGATGGGTGATGGGAAGGCGGTGACACGATGACCGACATGATAGATCACGTAACGTGTCTGGTTTCTCTTTTGTCAACAGAATAAACATGATTAGAGGAACCAATAAAGCCAACAATATTTGGTGGATCCGAACAGACGGTGTGTAACTGTGTACACATGTCGATCGTTGCGTCTAGGGTTCACAAAAAGTTGCTCGCAGCTCCAATCTGAAGAAGGACCAGAGCCTACTGATTAAATGCCCATGCACACTACTGTAGGAGCTCTACCGAATGCCACAACAACATTTACTCTCCTCCTCAATTATCAGTCTAAAATGATGGTGTTCAGAAGTGAAAAAAAAATACAGTAAGAAATTATAAGTGAAACAAAACTGTAAATGCTCAGTGATGAAAAAATAATAGTACTACTTTGGAAAACTGTAACTAAAAGTGAAACAACACTGTGAGTGAAATGATCCGAGACAGTTCTTGTAGAGTTGAGACAGCAGAAATTAATGGTTCTCTTTTTATATGAACAAATGATCTTCTCATGCATCAACTTCTTTTTATCGGTAGATCAGTACAATGGCGATGGCAATGCATCCATCACTTGAAACGGAAACGATGCTAGCTAGCTCATGCATCTCACCTGACAATTAAGTCTCTCTCCACCTACTGCTAATCACCCTAGCTAGATACTACAATGATCTCTACTGCGCGCGTACATGTAATGCCACCAGACAAGGGGATGGATCACTAGATCATCCAACATCTCAAACTCATCTGGTTCTTCTGTTCAGTCACCACACACCCTGGCCAGCAATTATTTCCTCCTGCTAGACGTCACACGCAAAAAGAGAGATGTACAAATCAGAAGCAATCATATAGCTAAAAATGTTAATCATAGTATCAAGTACTGTGTTAGCTAATTTCCCAGGGTGTTATTTTTTTACTACTGATCCTTACAGCGAATGATTAATTACCTAGCCGTCGTCAAATGTAGGGTCCTTCACTACTGGAAAGAGCACATGTAGTTGCTGAACACCGCTTGATTGAACAGTTCCTGCCTCGTCTCGCCTACTGTTTGCATCATGTAGCTGCTGCTGCTGCTGCCGTTGTCCTGGAAAATCATGCACACATGGGCATGCAGCCTCATCAGCTCGGCATGTACATTGTACAGTACTTTGGAATTGGGTCCTGAATGATCATGTAGAGACGTCCATCTAGAGAGAGAAAGAGTGGCCGAACCTGCTGGGTGCCATGAAGTGAGTAGGGTGGGGAAGAGGAGGAGGTGCCCGTGTCTATCATGGCTTGAGATGGAGCTGGACTACATGATCTGTTCATGGCAGGATCAGCAGGCAATACAGACGCCTCATGGAACATGCCTCCCATTTTCTGAAACAACAAAGCCATATATATATAGGTTAGCGCAACAGGGATGATTAGAAAGAGAGAGCAATTAATATATATGTTCTATATATCTTAATGATTACATATTAGTGTATATTGGAGATGATTAATTGTGCTCCATACTTGTGATTGGTCACTGAATGCAGCATCGCTCTCCATGCCAAAACCATACAGCACAGGGCTCAGGGAAGCAATCCTCATGGACAGGAACTGCGTCACAAATGAGTGGAACTTCTTAATAGCGAACTAAATCTCTTATTAAGGTGTAAAAATATTTTCCCAATTAAAACTGGTTAATTTTTGCTAACATCAGTACCTCAACTTGGTTTTGCAGTGACTGCACATAGTTGATGATCTCATCCAAAATGAGGGCCTTCCCAGTGACCTTGTCACAACCAGGGACCAGGGCCTGCAGCATCCTCATCCTCTCACTGATCCTCTCCCTCCTCACCTGAAGAAAATAGTAATGCCAGAACAGATAAGAGAAAAATGGAGGCCGAAGAAACCGCACAATAAGAGAGATAAGGAAGAACATCAGTAGTACCCTCTCAGAAAGGCTGTGGCTATCTGTTGCCTGCCCTCTCCTTGCCCTCACATGGATGTACCCCTTCGGTTCCTCCTCATCCTCCTCCATCTCCTTGCTCTGTTTCCTGCCTCCCCTCTTCCTGCTACTCTCCTTGCTGGGTTCCTAATTATATTCAGCCAAAAACAAGACAAGCCATAAGCAACATGTATAAAGATAAGAAGTATGCATGAAAATAAATTTGCAAGCTTCCATTAGTCTTGTGTATACGCTACCTTGGGGGAGTGAGCAGAGTTGAGGCTGGCAGTGTCTTCCCTGGGCTTCCTCTTCTTCTCCACAGAAGCGGTGGCTGACGGAGGAGTGTCAAGAATCACCGATGAGGCATCCAGTGAGGCTGCTGCATTCTCAGGGTTGCCATGGCACAACAAGAAGCTGCTACCGGCATTGGCGAGGCCATACTCCATCTGCTGTGGGAGGTGTGAGAATCCTGCCATTGCTAGCTAGCTAGCTACCTCTTGTAGTGTTGGAGACGAGGTTTTGTTGTCAAGGAAGAGGGGTTCAGACTTCAAAGGCAACAGCAAGTTTTTGGCTTCTTGGTGTCCCTGCTGACGGTTTATATAAAAGTTGGGAGGGGTAATGGTGGGGGGGGGGGGGGGGGGAGTATGAGGGATGATAAGACCAAATCATTACTGCATCTCTATTAATGGAGAAGATGGCAGTGTGGGCAGTGTGTCAAGAAAGGGCCCCGGTGTCTCTTGTTGTAGGATGAAGTAAATAATGGAGGAGATTTTTTTTTAGATACACACAGCCTCTGCAACAACGCAATAGCCAAAGCCATTACGGATGCACACAGCCGAAAGACAATAAGAAGAAGAAATAAAAAGAAAGTCCCGCTACAGAGTTACAGTCCTTGCAGCAGCCGCACAACCACCACCAAGACACCACCTGATGTCCAAATCTTCAAAAGCAAAACCTTCAAGAAGAACAGTGCCAGACACAACCAATTAAGGCCAGACCATGGGTTTTCACCCTGAAGATAACAGTCTCCGCTTTCAAAACAATGTCTTCAGCAAGAGCATTGCCAGGCACAACCAATTAAGGCCAGGTCTTGGATTTTCACCCTGAAAGGTAGGACTTTGAACTTCACCTGTGATGTTGCCCCACTAACATGCCGCTGCTCCGCCTCCTGCAACTCCAAGCAAGTTCCTCATCGCCGCAGAGCCTCCAATCGTCATTTGCTAGTCCTTTAATCTCGGCTTTCATGACATTCCCCGCATCTGACTACACCATGGATTTGCCCATGATGGCACAGAAGCAGAGCTTCACACGCTCCCTCCGGCGCGACCGAATCCCTCCGCTCCAGCAATCACTAGGAATTAGCCCATGAAAGATCACCGGCGGAGCCTTCCGAAACTCGACACTCTTGCCAGATCAAGGTACGGCGTCAAGCAGATCTTCGTCTTCTCGCGATTTGGAACCCTAGGACCACCACCTTTATTCTCCTTGCTCCGAGCCCACAGCCCCCACGCCGCCGGCCGGCTCCTGGCGATCAGAACGAGTGGGTCAACTCCGGCTCAAATCGAGCCATGGTAGGCCCCAGATCGAGCGGCGATCAGGAAGCAGCAAACCGCGCCGCCGTCCCTGGACCGCGCCCGCCCTGGCCTCGCGCCTCCGCCTCCCTGCAGCTTGCCGGCAAGCGCCGCCCATGGCGGCCGCCGCCGCCCCGCCGCCTGGTCTCCACCGGAACTTGGCGTGGGATCCCGAGATCCCCCACACAGGCCCACGCCGGCCGACCATCTCCGGCCAGGGGAGATCGCTGCCGTCATGCTCGGGGCCGCCGCCCCGGCGTCCATGTGGTGCGGACGGAACAAGACGCCGGTTGTCCAGCGCCGGGGCAGGATTTGCGGACCAGCCGCCATCACCTGCCGCCGTCGCATAGCGGCTCTCCGGCCGCCGCCGCCGCTCACCACCGCGGCCGACGGAGAGAGGACGGGCGCCACCTCCTCACACCGTGGCTGCAACCAGCGGATGCCCCACCGCCGCCTTGCCGCGCGGGCTTTGCCCGGCGACACCACCGGCGGCGGCGGGGAGAGGGGAGAGGGATTGAGGAGGGGGCTGGGCGCCGGCAATGGGAGTTTCACCAAGGGTGGCTTATTTGGATTACTGCCGTTCAATAATGGAGGAGATGCCCATCACATATCAGTGTGTTGCTCTGAAATTTATTTGATATAGGTAGGATCGGGATATTCATAACGGGTAGTGGGTGCAGATGCACCCACTACCCAGAAAACATTTTTCCAAATGTCAAAAAATTCCAAATAATTTTTTTGCATACAGTTCATGACATTTCATGTTGACACAAAAAGTTACGTGAAGAAAAAAGTTTTTTTGCAACCTGTGCAAAAAAGACAAATCCGGACACACCGAAACGTATATATACGCGTCAGTTTTTTCTCTTTTTTGTACAGATCACAAAAAAGTTTTTTCACCCTGCCATTTTTTGTGCTAACACATCATGTTGTAATGTACACCCGGATTTTTTTCCGGAATTTTTTGACATTCTGAAAAAAAAATTAAAAAAAATTACATAGTGGGTGCAGCTGCACCCTAGAGCCAAATCGCCGTGTCCGGTAGGATCCCCTTTCTCTTCTCTTTCATGTACCCTCGTGGCCGAGCTGTGTCTGGAAGCACACACCACAACCACAATTTTCCAACTCTGGATACAGCTACTACTCATGTGTGTACACAAGTAACTACTCGGTGGCGGCGGTGCTAGGACCCGAGAGCAGTGATGCCAATTTATCATAATGCGCCTCAAACATCTAAAGATTATGTATAAAATTTGAAAATATTAGCAGGGTTTGGCAAAGCTGTGTAGTTGCTTGGCCCAGAAGAAACTGCATTAGGTAATCAGTGAGGTGTTTAACTAAAGATAACGTGTTTTAGTGCGAGTTATAACCATGCATGACACCATTAGGTTGGTTACTGAACCATTGTCTTCTTGTCTGAAGAAGTTGATGTATCTGCCTTTCTAGCGGGTTCCTGAAAAATGGCCTGCAGATTGAAGTAATGTGTTGCTAAAAAGTATATCTGTACATTTCAGTCGCTGCATCTGCAGTAACTGCAAAGCGGCACCTCCTGACACTGAATATTAACTGCGTACTCAAGTGTTGTATCAGATTTTCCTTGACAGTAGTAGTCAAAATAGTCTTATGGGTGTGGTATCTTACACTACATGAAAATCTTCTATGCCTAGTATTTGTGCGTTTGTTGAGTGTAAATACGTGGGCACTCAGCTTCCTTGATGTTTCCCGAGTATCCCAGAAAAACTCGGCAAACTGGAGATGCTCGATAATGTATGGTTCATGTCGAGGGCCTACCAAAAAAAAAAAACTCGGCATATACAAAACACTCTGCAGAGTAGGGCATATACACTCGGTTAACACAACAAACTCGGCAATGCAACTCTTTGAAGATGATAATGATCTAGTGCCATAACAATAACTAGCTAAAATTTAGTGTCATTGTCTCGATGGCCGGAACAGAGCAAAAGGGGGGATGGAGAAGGAGATGGATAAGCTCACCTCGACCGTGGATGTAGTAGTTCGAAATAGTCTATTATATCAGTTGCTAAGAATAAAGTACTAAAGGGATTAAAGGGAACTAAAATGAAATGTAAAAAAGGTTGCAAGTTTAGGATTGAATAGAACGAAAGGGGAGAGTTTAACATCCATGTCCCGAGAGTTGTCAGATGTTCGAGACCGCGACACGCTCAGTGCTTGGGGACGGGGCCTTGACACTATTCTGGACTGACAAGTGGATGCCTGATTGGCGCATTCGGGACCTTGCGCCGACCCTCTTTGGGTCCGTTTCGCGACAAGCTGTCAGGACACGGTGCGTCCGGGACGGTTTAGTGGGTGGCTGGTTGGAGGACATTTCACCGGACCTCTTAGCCCAGGCCATTAGAGAGCTCCTGGATGTGGCCGACAAGCTGACAGTGGTGCAGCTCACCCCGGGACAGGAGGACTCCATCGAGTGGATTTGGGACGCTAGGAGAGTCTACACGTCCCGCTCCTGCTACACGGCATACTTCCGGGGTCCGTGGCCATGGCCGGTGCTCCCGCCATTTAGCGCTCCAGGGCTCCTTCCAAGTGCAAGGTCTTTATGTGGCTTGCTCTCCGGGGGCGCTGCCGGACAGCAGATCGGCTCGCTCGGCGAAATCTCCCTCGCCCCGGCTCTTGTCCCCTCTGCGACCAGCACGATGAGACCATTGATCACCTCCTGGTGGGCTGCGTCCTCTCCCGGGAGATATGGACGAGATGTTGCCTCAGCTGGGGGGTCCCAGGCTAGACCCCGAGGGCCGATGAGACCTTGGAGTAGTGGCTCTGCTCCAGGATGGCGCGAGGAGAGACTGTAGGGATCTGTGGACGGCGCTAGCCCTCGTGGCGTGGACTCTGTGGACCCACCGGAATGACATTGTTTTCGACGGCGCAACGCCATCGGTCGGTAGGATGCTAGAGTCGATTAGGTTAGAGGGAGAAACATGACATGTCGTCGGTCTCTTAAGAGGTAGCCTAGGGCAGGCGGAGCGGTGGAGGTTTTGGCGAGTAGTCTGCTATGTATCTAGGGTACCGAGCTGCTAAGGCAGTGTGGTTGCGCGCTCGGCGTCTGTGCCAGCCCGCGTCGTAATTCGGCCGCGTGGCCTCTCTTCTATGAAAACTATGCCTTACAGGGCATATCCTTGAAAAAAAAGAACGAAAGGGAGCGCCTAGTCTTTTGGTCACTAGTATGGGGAATTTGACAATTTGCCACACTTTATTTTGCAATTTGATCATTTGCCACACCATGTGTCACTGACATGGCAAAGTTAACTCAACTGTCCGCTTCCTGTCTCTATGCTACTGGCAGCCATGGAACATATTACGAATACAAGGAAAAGAAGAGGGCATTACACTCTGTGGTTAACCATTACTCTTTCGACAAATAAACGATCTCCTATGGATGATATCGCGAACTGTCACTCCTACGTCCGTGTACTACATATAACCTTACCACATGGTCACATGAATGAATCAATACTACACAATGGACCAAAGGATCACATGAACTCTCATCTGTCTACTCCGTGTACATGCAATTAAGTGATTACAGGTCATGTTTCATGCACGGTCCAACGCAAATAAAATTACAAACTAATGAAAAGCACTGTTCAACGCAAATAAATTTACAAACTAATGAAAAGGGATAGACAATCCACATATACATTTCAACACCCTCTCTCACGTGTTGGCCCCTCTATTCCCAAGTCACACGTGAGAGGGGTGTTGAAATGTATGTGTGATTTTTTTTATCCCTTTACATCAGTTCAGAATTTTGATTGTGTCGGCTACTCCATGAAACATGATATGGTATCAAAGTCACGGTCTCGAGTTCAACTCCAATCTTATTAGTTTATAATAAAAAAATGCTCGTAGCCCTCTTTATGTCCACGTATATGCCTCTTGATTCATACCTCTAGGTTCACATATAGGCCTCGTGTGTCATACCTCTGATTCCACGTATTGACCGAGCCATACTTCTTTGTACGTACTCGACAATTTTGCCCTTTCGGATAGTGCACATTGATATTACTTACTAGCATAATGTATGTGGAAACAAGATAAATAAGTAACCAAGCTACAGTACATTCTTACAACAAATTTACTGGTCAAAGATCATGAGCATGAGGTTTGGCCTCTCAGTGTCAACGGCATGCACCAAGCATGTAAAACGAGGGAGGTACCGGGTACGTAGCATTAAACTATGTACACGGATCACGTCACATGCATGACGAGACGTATACATGCACGTACCGACGTACGACGTATAGTACAGTACCATTCATGCATCCATCTATCCATGGATCGAACTTTTCCATCGCAAACTCCAACGCAAACGTGATCGGTGAACGCAGATCGATGCTTGCAGATGCATGGCCAGAACGAGTCGAGATGAGATGGGACGCCGGCCGGATGGTCCAGACTCCAGGCTCTACCCTCTCTACGGCTAAAGCTCAGCAGAGGCTCTCGCAGCGCTGCATCAGCTTTCTAGTCCTGGTGAATAAAAGATGGCGTGTATCATCACATCCATGGAGCAGTATCTTGGGCGCTTGTCTAGTCAAGATGCAGCTGATATATGTGTGTAGGATATCCATCTGGCTAGGTTTTTGGAAAGTTGTCCAGGAGGAGTAGGTTTTCGATCTCACAAAATGACTGGATGTACATGTGCTGTGCGCAGGAAAAGGTTGTCATATCCGTTTAAATTGCTTGCAGTTACAGGAAAAAAAATCGAAACACCGTACAACACAAACGCTCACATACACGCCCATACACTCATCTCTATACGTACACACGCACACTCTACCCCTATGAGCACCTCCGAGAGACTGAGCCGGTGGATCGGGGCTTGATATTGATGAAGTCACCGCGGGCGCCTCACTATCGACGAGAACGTCGCCTCCCACTGAATAATATTCCGTCTAAATGAGAAACACCAACGTCAAACCTGGGGTTTGAATTATGGTGAGCTAGGGGTACAACCAGGGGCAGATCCAGGATTTGAGCATAGGGGGGGCGAAGAAGACATTGACCATAAAAGAGATATAACATGAAATTTTTATAATAATATCATGGTATAAAATTGTAGCAATATATGTTTCACGGTTGAAAAGAAAGCTACAATTTTACTAGTTGGATCCATATCTACACACTCTGAATCCCACATCCCAATTGGATTTCTTGAAAAGAGGAAACGGTCTATGCGCGATTCGCCGAAGGTTAATACTCTTGCCAAAAGGAAATTACTTGAACCAGCTAAACTGGAACCGACGACGATATTTTGGTGCATCCCTATTATATGGATGCTCCCATGTATGGCTGTATGGCCCTTCAAATAGGATTAAAATCATTATGCACGGACATTAAGTTGTTTTCTAATCTCTATCTCCTCTGTTGGATTTGTATTTTTGCCCGTAGGTTTGGAGGTCGAACGAACCAGGTTACAAAATTACTAACTGGTTGTGTCTTCCTCTTCATGACAAGCATCCCTACTAGTATAAAATAATTAATAAACTCTTATAACTAGCAAATCAAACTAGCAACCAAAAAATATTGGATTCGTCAGCAAGCTAGCACGTACCAACTGCAATACATATAAACAATACCTTTAAGCGACCAGGCTAGGGAATTGGGCGTCGCGTGCCGGACGGCGGCAGGTCCTAGGCGTCGAACGATCTACGGAGATGCAAAGATGCGGGAATCATCGCAAGCTTTGCTAATCACTGAAGGTGCAGTCGCCGTGTCCGGGCGGCGGCGGCGATCCAATCATGAAACCCTATGGCCTATGCGGCTGAGCAGCGGCTGGGACAGAGAATACGATCGACTAGTAGATTGAGATCGTGCAGTCCAATCGTACGTGCATCAATCCTGGCTGTACGTGCACATCGTGGCTTTTGGGCTTGGCCCATTCGAGTAAGCAGTTAAGCACGCTGGTCTGGGCAGGATTTGGATTATGCATTTATGCTAATTGCCGTAGTAATTAGAGTAAAATATACTACTGGTCCCTGCTGGATATGGTTGAGGGGGGCCGAAGCATAGGGGGGGCCTGGCCACCGCTCGCCCCCCCCCCCTGGATCCGCCACTGGGTACAACCACCCTCCTAACCATCCTACCAAGGCAGGTTCTCGTTGGGTAAGAAACCTCTCGATTCTCTCGCTTCTCTTCGCGCACTTCAACTAGAATAAAATCATTTAAATTTCCTTATAAACTTATTTTCAAGGATAAGGGCTCATAGAAGTTCCGTATAAACTTTCATCTTGACAACACATGCATGCATGCACACTTTGAAGATTTGGTGAATGTGGCAACATGCACTCTGCACAAAAAGAAAAGGTCACCTCTCGATATATAGCATACTATTCACAACTCGGACCGTGTGAATGTGTCCTCCTGCTGTTGGACATATATGATCCTATTCTAGCACAAAACAAATTGCAAGATGACATATATCGTAATTGAGTTAACACGCATGACTGTTTAAAAAAAACTTTACAAATGTTTGGAGTAAACGCAAAAGAGGGAGAGTATAAGTTCGCGGTACACATATGTTGGAAACAATTGGATTTACCACTCTGGTCCGCGTAAGTCGTAACTACTGACTCCGAATGAAAAAATCCATGAAACCACGCACTATGTAACTTTTTTAATAAAGTACGTCTAGCTATAGCTAGCTTGCTTGGCTAGCTAGGAACAACAGCACTTTGGTACTGCAACAGCCCGATCGACCTGGATTTTATTCAGAGCTTGCAGTTGAATCTTGAATGGTCTGCAAGTCAGTGGAACTTTTGAGCTATAGAGTACGTGGAAGCGCTTAGCAGAAATTAAGGCGTCGCATGCATGCACTAGCGATGGCTATCTAGGCTGTAGGGGCCATGCCTGCATAAATGTCCATGTTTTTCTCTTCAAACCTTGTACGACGTAGCTCGATCACTGCTTGATTGCAATTGCATGCATGCGTCGCTGCTTTCGTGCAGGAGGCTGATCACACCCAGTTTCCAATTTTATCCACATATACATTGGCGAAATATGTATATATCTGTTGCATGCTCATCGTTGCATCGTTGATTAATTGTCTCACACCGTACTGTATGTAATGTACGGGAACATATAGTTACGTACTGTGCGTGTCATCACCTTGCTCTGCATGCACAACAGCACAAGTATGTTTATGTACATACTTGACGAGCCTACACTATTAGGGATGCGAAAGTAGGAGCCGTTTATCCCACTTATACTCCATTTTGAGCCTAGTATAAAATTTACGCTATATGTATGTCTTCATTGGATTGGAGGGGGCAAAATCATGTTGGAGGGATCAGAATGGCTTAGAATCACTAAGTATAAGTGTGATTAGTAATATGATTATGAAAAAACAAGATTTATGGGGGTGGCTTAGCCCCTGCTCGTCCCCCGTCGCTGAAGTAGCCTGCTCCATCGATCGTGCCACTTTTTGATGATCGGTACTATTGATCTCTCCGTTTCAAATTAGATGACTTCCAATTGTTCACATGTAAATGTATCTAAACATATTACATATATAGATATATACACGTGTGGACAAATAAAAGTCATCTAATTTAGAACGGAGGGGTATTACTGAGACTCTGAGAGATGACTATTTCTAACACTGCTCCAGCACAACAAAGCTTGGCCGATGGTACCCACGATCAGGCGTGAGGATTAATGCTATCTTGCTCGTGTACGGGCTCCCGGCCATCCGTGCCTACAGCAAATTGACTCGTCGCAGCCAGAGTTAACTGATTTGTTGTTGACTGTTCTCTGATTTGTCGCCTTTGTAATTGTACGTACGTATCTGTGCTTAATTACCACATTTTGATCTGTCTATTTTTTTTCTCCTTTCCTCGGTTCCTCCTATAACCATTTCTTCTTGGAAAATGTACTCTTTTGTTGCTCAACTATTCTATTGCTTAACTTCAGTTGGGTCCTCAACTCTAATACGAGGAACTCTTGGCCTTTCAAGTGTCAAAGCCGTCGTGATTTGGCTCATTGCCTCCACTGAAATGGTTTTGACAATGAAATCCAACATAGTGTTCGATGGCTAGGAGGGTGGTACCCCAACCCACCAGAATTCAAACATCGGGTTTGAAAAACGTGTCTGATAAAAGGCAGAATAATTTTCAGTGGGAGGCGACGTTCCAGTCGATAACGAGAAGGTCATGGGGACTTCGCCAATTTTAAGACCCGATCCATCGGCAGTCTTTCAGAGGTTTTCACATGGGTAGTGTGCGTGCGTGACTTCATAAGGGTGAGAGAGCATGCGCGTGTATGTATCTATACTATGTTCACAAAAAATGGTTTTGACGGTGATGTGGTGGTGGTAGTAGTTTCTCAAACATGCATGCAGTGCAGGCAACCCAAAGCAGTTGAAAAATCTGAGGAAATGTAGTGTGAACTTTGAAGACCCAGATGGTCACAAACGCCATGCAGTTTCAACAGATTGTGGCCAGCAGGCCAAAGGAGCAGAGATGACCAATTATTTTTGGTCCCTGGGCAGTACGTAAGACGACCCGGCATGACATGCATGCATTGACGTTGAGACGCCCTCGTCTCTCCTGTTGGCTGATGCGTGACGTGACGCTTCCTGGGCCGGCCATGAGAACGGCGCTGGGCTCGTCCTCCTTCGTCCCGGCCAAGGCGCTAGTCCGAACGCTGTAGCCGTGAACATGGCGCCGGCTGCCAACGAAATGTAGCTTGACAGCGTCCCCTCGATGTGGAACGCAATGTTACGCACAGTGCGGGGAAAGCCCTGAGGGCCTCGGTAGAAAAGCATGATTGGATGTGTCAGCGGCAGCAGCATCCTTCACCGAGCCACAGACGCACTGCTCCGCAATAGAAACATCGTCAGAAGCAGTGTTGTGAGTGAGCTCCATGCATTCAGGTTCTTGTAGAGGGTCTCGGAAATAAGATCAAATCTTGCACCAGTTGTCAGCACAGTCAGCAACAGCAACTTTTGTTTCTCACCCAAGGCCAAACTAAAATTCCTGCATAAATATCACATTCATGGTACATCGGTATCACTATGTACACACCATCCATCTGTCATCAGAACCGGGGTCCGGTACGACTCAGGGACCAACCAACGCAATGTACAAACTCACAGCACTGTAATCTATCATCCGCAATACATAAGGTGGTAACATCGCACCCTAAAAAACGGGGTCAGAGCTGAGGAGGGGGACTCCTGGCTCTCGCACACTAGCTATAAATACTGTTTCTCGCGACGATCGGCAGAAGGCGCATTATCAGAGCGCGAGCCTTACTGCTGAACCAGATGTCTGGCTATAGGCTACCTACTGGATTTATCTACCCGGGTCTTCTAATAAAACAAGAATCCCTTCGTCATCGATAGTTCCGCTGTCGATGGCATACTGCAACGCTGTTCTGCCGTCACGGTCTGTGGCTTGCGAATCAGCGCCCCTGCATGGAGAATCAACCGAGTTAGAGGCCTCCACACGTTAAGAAAACAAAGTAAAGCACACAACAAAAGGTGCAGTCCTACTACGATACAAGCATTTGTATACCTGGAAAGGAGCAGCTTGGCAAACACGCGTCTTTCTTTCAGAATGCTGTGATGGAGCGGTGTTCGGCCTCTAGAATCTGTAGAATTTACGCTGGCACCATACTGCAAGAGCAGTTCAACCATGCCTATATCCGCAACACGGCACGCTAGATGGAGCAGAGATAATCCCTCGGCACAGCCATCTGTTTCGTCTGCACGCGCACTTGTGCTTGCAGGAGAAAGAGAACCCCTCGGAGAAATCTTCTCGAGCGCGCCGTGGTCAAAACATCTAGAACTACCATTTGACGGAGAAGCTGTCTGCTCTTGTAAGAGAAGCGCTTTTCCAAGAGTCAAAGCCGAACTGAATGATGTTTGCCCATAGGTTAAATTCACATCGGCGTTTGATCCCACTATCAGACTGTACACCCCCATCTTGTTGTTTGAACTTACATTGTCCCACATCTGCTGTGCTAGCTGAGTATCATCCATGTTATGCTTTCGTACGAAATCCTTTTCTGCATACTGGAAGGTTGAAGAAATAATCATCAGGAACTAACCATGACAGCATGTTGCAAATGAAAATTTAACCGGCCAAATTAAAATTTATCTCTTCGGCCATCTATAATAAACCGGTCTAAAGTTATCTACTATTTCACATCAACAATGAATAGAACTAAAATACAGTAATCTAAAGAATTTTTATCATGCCACAAATTCATACGACTGTAGTATGACTTAAATCTCACCAAGTCCACCTGTTATGTTCTCTACCTTCTCACTCCCAAAACCCAATGTCCCTTGGACCCCATGAAGTAGAAATAACATCTTTCTAAAATGTGGTTTTTTTATGTATCTGATGTTCTTGATTTGTTTTCGAGGTTGTATATCATGCAAAAAACTGTGTTCTCCCCTCTATTCCCTCCCTCCACCTCACAAAAAGTATAACATGACAGCCTTTTAGATACAGGTGAGGTGGCCCGTTGCAGATGTCCTTAGCCCTCTACTTTGTACAGAATTATTATGCACTCTGTAAACCAATGTGTACTTTTCCAAGGAGTTCAATTGGTTGCGGCAATTACAAGTAACAATTGTGCCCAACGAAGCACTAGTTTTATGGGCATTTCCTTAGATCACTTATACTCAATGAATGTTTCCTATAACACTAACTCATATGTGATTCATGAAAATACACTGAAAGAAAAGGTGAACTATAAGTACCTTGGCATGAATAAATTTCTCCTTTAGAGCGATAGGATCCGAGTGTTTGGGCTTGCTGACAGCCAAGCTACCTGATGTGTTTTCAATTCCATCGGTCCTGCAAAACAGTAAACGTTGCAAGTTAAGAGAATGATAATACAACAACAGTGATTCTACAAATTTTGTATAGTTACAAACAGCATCAAGTTACCTCGAAGTGCCACCATGATCAACAGTGCCTGACGAAGGTAACATTTCTTCCCAGATAGTATTGGCAAATGTGTTGCCTAAAGACTGGAAGAGATTGATAACGGATGGCTCCCACACCCTGACATCAAGTGTCAGAGACCTTACCTGTCAGTGCAAGGTACTGTTTAGGTAAAGTTCAGCATGCAAATCGCAAAATAGTGAATCTAAATCATAACTGGTGGGTGTAAGTTGTCGAAATGAATCAAAATATTTTAAAAAAAGTGTGCATGAAATAGACATCAAGTCACCAATTCATCCCAAAAATCTATGTTCCTATTAAAGATGCAGGTATTGCAACTCCGTCTCTTGTTTGCATAAACACATAGGATCATGCACATATACACAAGTATCTTTGTAGAGTCTGGTCCTTTAAATAACTGAATAGAAAACAAGCAATACATATACACTGCGTTTTTATGATGGCCTTTTTGCCGTGTAAACTTTCAAGAGTATCTCTTGCTTACCTTAGATATGTGCACACCAAGATTTCTGTGTACACCAGAACATTCTATGCATAGAAGAACTCCGAGGTTTAGGGATGCCCAATCAGGCTCTGCAGCACCACAATCAGCACACATATCATTACCCGCCACCTTTCTAAGCAATTCAATTGGCTTATCAGGTCTCATGCTGGTTCGGTGATGCTGTGTAACTCTAGAAGAGTGCTCAAAATACCCACTTCCTGAGTTCTTTTCCATCATACAATCTTCACTTATGGAATGGTCAAGTTCTGTTGAGCTACTGAAAGAGCTACTTTCACTGTTTGTTCGATGATGGCCACTGCCCTTAGGGCTCAGCAGTAGACGCTGGAACAAAATATTAGTGTTAAGAAAATCAAATCTGGATACATAAATAATTACACAGAAGTCATTAAACACTAACCCGCTCA
The DNA here is from genome assembly GCA_947311845.1 of Poa pratensis. Lineage (NCBI taxonomy): Eukaryota > Viridiplantae > Streptophyta > Magnoliopsida > Poales > Poaceae > Poa > Poa pratensis. The sequence goes on from CAMZMU010000085.1 coordinate 143,084,276, forward strand.
GGGGATTGGGAGCTTAACAAAGAAGCAATTACACCAGTGATCTTTTCAATCCAATCCATCTGATCCATTGCACTCTCTGCCTGCCCAAGAAGAGATAGGAAACGAGTTGGCATATATTGAAAACTTTGTATGGTGTCATTCTTCATTTGGGGTGTCATATCACATCATTCTATGCCTGATGGAAAATATAGACAACAGGTTTCTGGTTAAGCTGCATACCTGCAATGTGTAGTTTTTTGTGGGAGAAATTATTCTGAAGCAGAACCTTAGATCTGATTGGTCTGCATCAACTTTAATGGTTGATGTTAGCAGGTTTACTGTATGTCGTGCAACAGATTTCTCATCATGTACACCGCCATGATAATGAGAAGAGAACCATCTGCTGAGCAACCCAGAGCCATGCTCGGTGGGGGTGCTGCTCCGTTGGTTAGAATAACCACTCTACAAAATTATAACAGGGAAAGATGATGGAATTATGTGAAATGTACACTCTAAGCATGTGAGTAATGTCATGAAAATTTGAGTATTTGATAGGTGGTACGGAGGACCTACGGATGGCCGACTAGTCTGCTTGCGATAATAGTATAACATTCCTCGATTATCAAGGACAAAGAACCTCCTTTTCCAGTCACCTCTCAAATTTGAAGATCGCTTCGAGAGATAGCCTTGCCGAATGGTCTGAACCTGATATTATGTAGACAATTTTTAATATAACAGACATTTATTGGTTGAAATGTACACCTAACTGCATGCATGAACGAGAACCTTCAAGTCAAGAATGTGCTGCTACCTTGCCCTTTGAAGCTGACTGCATGACTGCTTCAATCATCTTATGTGAACTTCTACCAATTGCTTGTATTCCATCACCATTAGGGGAATCCGTCATGCCATTTGGTGACCACCGACTTTCTCGATCAATTTGCCTTTTGAACTCTTGCATCCTTTCTACAAGAGCAGCTTGCTCGTAGTTAGACCTTTCTCTTGATTGCTGTGCATAAGCAAGAACCTGCAAAGGGAGGATCCATAGTGTGTTAAAACAAACATTTGTTATCTTGAAAACACGAGCAGGCACAGGAAGCTACATTAATATTTGGTGGATTCAGTAACCAAAATGATGCATTCTACTTCAAAAAATCATAAAACAACAAAAACAAACTTGAGCACAATTAGCGCCAAATGACAAATAATGTAGTAATGAAACAACTGGAACAGGACCATCTAACCCCTAACTGCAGGTCAATTTCTTGAAGGTGAACGTGCATATGACATGCAAGGACCCCTATGTTGTCTCAACATAGCCAGTCCCAAGCCCGGATAGAGGAGGGTTGTGATAGGCTTGGCAAGCCAACGGAAAAAAAACCAGCCACTCTTATGGAGATGAAACCCAAAAGAACCTCGTTGGGGCGTAACCCTCCTAGCGACGCGCCATATTGGAACCCGGGTGTGGTGTCAAATGGGCAAGGGCCGGGCCGCCACCCCCTTGGTGGCGCGCCGTATCTTGATCTGGATACGGTGATAAGTGAGCAAGGATCGGGTCGTCGCATCCTTAGTGGCGCGCTGCATCGACGCCCGGGTGTAGTGAAAAATGAGCAAGGGTCTTCGCATTTGACTCGACGAGTGCGGAGGGTAAGGAAGTTAGCCAAGCCTAGGAGGATCCGCTTAGGTAGCTGGAACGTAGGGTCCCTGACGGGCAAGCTACGGGAGTTAGTTGATACGGCGATGAAGTGGCGCCAAGCTTCTGGCGTCCTCTGCGATAGGAAAGTACCACAAAAGCTAAAAGGCAAGTTCTATAGGACGGCGATTCGACCTGCGATGTTGTATGGCGCAGAATGTTGGCCGACCAAGAGATGACATATCCAACAGTTAGGTGTAGCGGAGATGCGCATGTTGAGATGGATATGTGGCCACACAAGAAAGGACCAGGTTAGGAACGATGATATACGTGAGAGAGTTGGGGTAGCACCAATTGAAGAGAAGGTTGTCCAACACCGTCTAAGATGGTTTGGTCATATAGAACGTAGGCCTCCGGAAGCGCCATTGCATACCGGACGGATAAAGCGGGATGAGAATGTTAAGAGGGGTCGTGGTAGGCCAAACTTGACATGGGAGGAGTATGTTAAGAGAGATCTGAAGGATTGGAATATCACCAAAGAACTAGCCATGGATAGGGCTGCGTGGAAGTTAGCTATCCATGTGCCAGAACCATGACCTGGTTTCGAGATCTTATGGGTTTCAACTCTAGCCTACCCCAACTTGTTTGGGAAAAAAAGGCTTTGTTGTTGTTGTTGTTGTTGTTGAACGTGCATATGACATGCAAGGATAATAAATGACGCATCAGCGGCCGAAAAATGTTGCATATTCATTAATAAGTGCGTATATATTACTTCAACTACATAAGCAACTTGTATGAAACATTCAGATGTAGCACTACAAAAAATGAAAAAAGAAGTCATGGTTAAAGAGTTACTTGATTGATATATGGTTCCATCTGATGGAGTAATTCATATCCCTGAAGAAAAGGCAACCAAGGAAGCTTGAATCACAATTGTGCATAATCAGGATATGTCAAAATGCAAATAATGACAAGCCAGTACTTGTTTGAAATAACGAAGATGTGCATCCATCGTCCCACTAACAGCTTCCAAAAACTCGAACCTTTTCTTTGCCTCAATATTTGAAAGTGCGGTCACCTGTTAATTAACGTAGTAGATTAGACAAAACAAAAGGAATGTCAAATATACAAATACAGAAATCAGAATAGTTAAATAGTGATATAGGGAAGCATTGCTCCTACCAGATTGAAACGAGCTTGCTCAAATGAAGATCTGGCACTGTGGAGCTCCTGGTAACGTCACAAGCAAGTTGGTAAGAGACAGGAAGTGACCATAGCATCTAACAGAAGTTTGATAAGTCCAAATAAATAAAGAAACTTACATCCTCAACTGCAGTTGCAACGTCTGTCCTTGTGCCCTTTTTTAAGGATAAATACCTATCACGAGCCTGTGTGAGAAGATAAACAGTAAATGAAGACCCTTTTGAGAATAAACTCAACTTTTGTTTAAAATGCATCATCAACTGCTGTACTGGAAATGTTAGGCATGCTGAACAACCGTAGAAATGAAACAAATCTAACATATTGGTGCTACAGTGCAGTAAAATTATCTGCACAACAAACTGCAGAATCTGCTTATCCTAGATTAGTTTACTAGCTAGAATGAATCACTTTGTTATCAAAATAGCAAACATAGTCTTTCTGGTTACAGTGAAAGTAAGCTATCATATTAGCAGGTCAACAGAATAATGTAAGGACCAAAGGAAATTGGGACAACATAGAACTCATCATTTTTTCTGAAGAAAGTAAAACATTAGTTATTGCAGCTTGAAGAGATGCTTAAATTTTTAACTTTGAAATGACCTAAACCATAGTATTACCTGGTCATACAAAAGGCTAGCCTTGTCAAAACGCTTTCGGGCATCCTGAACAAATGTTATCCAATTTAATGACAGGTACAAAACCATTGTGGAATTTATATATTAGATGTCACCATAAAATCATGCCAGTACCTTCACATCATGCAAATCAATGTCCACAAACTGCAGCAACTTGTCATTTAGCATATTCTCAACCTACCATAACAATATGCCAGAAGTTATACCACCAAAAATTGAAGTTAAATGAAAGGACATATGCGCAGTAAATACATATATGAATGTCTACCTGGGAGCGCAAAACTTCCTTGTATGTTCCAATTTCTCTCAAGGCAATTGTAAATTTGGTCATAACGGGCCCTGGAAAAGAGATATATGCCTTAATTTAGAAGAGAACAGACCAATTTGGAAACTTATAAGAAAAGTAAAACGTTGCCAACGAAACCTAATGAAAGTTATTATGTCTTGTAATTTTTTTTTACACATGAAAAATACTCTCTTTGATTCTCATTTAGCTGTGAACCATATAAAGTTATCATCTGAGGATTTCAGGTGTCAGCACGGCAGGTTTTACTCCTACAATTAACAGACCTTTGCATTTGAATGCATCCTTATTTGCAGTGAACCCCTCTGTTTCCGAAGTCAGCTTTTGAGAAGTTGTGCAGATGCCTTTTTGACCGTTGGCGTACTAGTGCGAGTGTTTTACTAGACAGTAGTATTAGTACCATTGGTGACCTACTCCTACAACTCTAGCACTATGTATGGCAGTATGGGTACAGCAACCAAAAAGTAGACAAATCTGACGCCACCTAGTAAGAAATGCAACAGCTAACAGATAAGATAAAAGATCTTAAAAAAACTGGCTCTATGTAACTGAAGGTGCAGCGAGACAAAAGCAAAAATAATAATAGCCTGCAAACCGGACTAGAATTCATAACCTTAATTATTATGGATAAAATGGTAATAAGCAACTGTAATAAACACATCTTGGTATCACAAATCCTGTCTAAAACCACAACTACATGAGAACTGCACAAACACTGCATAAGCATGAAAACGAAAGGAATGCTCAAATCAGTAAACAGAAGTGAATGTAACTAGAACAGAATTAAATAATTGTGCTTGAATAAGAACTATATTTCTAACCTCCAAACGCAACACTGATTGGATCATTGTGACCGCCTCCAAATGCTTCCAGTGAACTTGCGAACGCAATATCTCCATCATATGCTTCCCCTAGCCCTTCACTGAAATAAAAGGGAAAATGTATGTGTTTTCAACACTAGATAGCAGCACCCAAGTGTAAATAAGGGAGGAAAAAAGGTCTTAGAGAACAACAGCCGTACTCCTGAATGGAATTGGGTTGACAAATAAACAATGTCACTTAAATGAGATACCAATGGTCACTTACGTGTATTTGCGGCAACCTTTGTGATACTTTAAGCATCTCTCTCTCAACAATTCAGCACCTTCTTCAATAGATTGCATCTGTTTATTGAAAGAAGAAAAATTTCAAGACAGTTAGTAAACCCAAAAAGCTTATTTAAGAACAACGATTAAAAAAGCTAACTGCACGGCAAATTAGTACTTAGCCGAGCATACAAAATGAAAAAGATGTAACTAAAGCACATGGATCATATCAAATACACCTCCATTTACTGAATTGTCTACGGTTATTAAATTTGTTCCTCACGACATTACATTACGTAAAATTAGCTAGTAGACTTCCTCGACAAGAATCCAATAGTTTTAGAAATGTCTGGCCCAGTTGGAAGGCTGAATTGACGATTTACTGTCAAATTCCTGCATCACAAACATGACCTATACCAGTAATACAAACAAGATGTATGCATAAACAAGCAAAGCATTGCTACATCATTGCATCAAAACAAACATTGGCCTACCAAACACAAGCATGACGACATAACAAATAAAATCTAAATAACTCAAAATATGCGGTTGTCGTCAGGAACTCAAGCAGTAAATGACTAAATTCACCAGTTACACGAATCAAACAACCAAAAACGGATAAGAATCCTGCATAGCCACCCTACCACAGGCACAGAGCAAGGCAGAATTGCTCAATTTCAAATCTTGAATTCAAATGCTAACCGAGAGGGATCAGACTTCCTCCACTCATTCCCACCGGTACGGCCCCAAGACAAGGACGGATCCAGCCAATCGCCGGGAGGCCATTCCTGAAGCCAGCAGCGACAGGCATTACACCGGAAGCCGCAAGCTCTTGTCCCTCCCCAGACACCAGTCACCCCCTCCTCTCGAACGAGGCGGGATCCCCCTACCGCCATGAATCGAGATCCAACGAGTCCGTAGTCGGCTCACCTGCTTCCTGAACATGGGCGAGTCATCGAGCCTGGTGAAATACATGTCTGCCTCCTACGCCTCCGCGCCGCCGCCGCCGCCGCCACTTCAACACCGCACCACCCTTCCACCTCCTACCACCTCATCAACCCCTGCTACCACAGCCCCTGAAACCCCACTCGCCGGGGACCCACTCCGCGACCACCCCGCCGCCTCCTCCACCTCGCCGCAACAGATGACAGGCCGCCCGCTCCTCCTCCGGACGCCGCGTACCGCAGGCAGGCGGGGGAGGGACGCACTGTCGTACTGCACGGCCAACAAGGCTGGGCGAGAAACCCTAGGCGGCGGCCGGAATCGGCGAAATGGCGGTGGGGGCAGAGGAATCGAAATGGCGAGAGGAGAGGGGACAGAGTTGTAAAGAGAGAGAGAGAGAGAGAGAGGAAAAGGAAAAATAACGGTGCGCTTTTTTAAGTTTAATTTTGCTAATTCTGGGGGTTAATTGAGGAAGAGTGGGATTAAGCGCCAGTCGTGTAGGGCGTGGCGGTTTGGGTTGGGGGAGGCGGGTCACCTGCCGGTGAGTGTGATGATGGAGTGGTCACATGTTCTTTGATCTTTGACTGTTTGTTGGAACTGATTTTTTTCGCTAGTCTGATGATCGTGTCTGGCTATGGAATGACAATGGTCGTTTGTCGTCCCTGCTAGGGCTAAATTTTTGTTACCTTCATTTGAACAAAAACCACGTTTCAGAACGGAGGAGCATTTCAATGGGGCAAGTGTGTGGCAAAACATCTTGCAATGTCGCCCTCGATCTAGCAGCTTTGAGGCGGTGAATTTCTAGGACTACCTGCACTCCCACAAAAAGCTTTGCATGCTTGGCGACTGTCATGTCACATCACTCTCCCTCTGATGCCTCTGTCTTGTATGTGCCACACTATGTTCGCCTTGTCGTCGCAAGCGACCTAGGTCGCGTCTAGCGAGAATTCGACGCGGAGCCGAGGAAATGGGAGTGATCACATCTACCCCCAAAAGACACTCACCTCCAAAATTCGACAGTGGAGCGGAACATCTTTGGCCCTTAAAATTAGACTATAAAGTGTGATTTGAGATGATCATGGAGTCAGATTTGAACAACGGGACGTGCCCTTAACTCACCGAGAGTCGGAATTTGGTGTCTTGTATCGATACTATCTCTTTGTTTAGTTAGGTTATCGCACCCATCTCCTCTAGGCCCCGCTTGGTATGTCGTGAGTATTCACCGAACCGTAATAATTCCGGTCCTTGCGTAGTATTTTTCTAAAGGACCTTCCCTGCTCCGTGAAATCTCCACTGGTGTTGGTTAATTACGGTCCATCCAGGCGGGGCCCTAGTGTGCTTCTCGGTTTGTTTGTGCCGCGGATTTTGTATCAAGTAGGGAAGCCGATAATCACGTTTAGCATGAGCCGTGACCCTGATTGTTTGTGGTTCGACAAATAGTACCAATTATAAATCACCAACTAAATTAATGGTCAAGGGATTATATATTATGAGCCTTCTTTTGCGGGGGGTTATTATGAGCCATGGTGGTCACTTGTGTGAAAATAATGACCGGAACGATGCTTGAGTCCACATCGGTTGCATGTTGATATAGGGCACAAAGGCCAAGTTGTTACAGGAGTTCGTATCCGTATACAAGTCCATACGGTATACAACATAATGTCTAACTATTACATTTAACACTCCCCCTTAATCTAAACCTTTTGAAAGGTTTAGATTACGCATAAACTCATCTAACTGTTTTACTGGAAGTGCCTTTGTAAAACCATCTGCAACTTGATCCTTGCTCGAGATGAATTTGATATCCAAAATATTATTAGCAACCCTTTCTCTAACAAAATGAAAGTCTATCTCAATATGCTTAGTGCGAGCATGAAACACTGGATTGGCTGACAAATAGGTAGCACCTAGATTGTCACACCAAAGACATGGCTTCTCTTTTAACTTAACTCCAAGTTCACATAAGAGAGCTTCAACCCATACTAACTCTGCTGTAGCATTTGCTAAGGCCTTATATTCAGCTTCTGTACTGGACCTGGATACTGTAGCCTGCTTTCTAGCACTCCATGAAATCAGATTTGGCCCAACAAATATGGCAAACCCACCTGTGGACCTCCTATCATCAAGGCAACCTGCCCAATCTGCATCAGAGAAAGCACTGAGAAATGTGGATGAAGACTTAACAAAAGTGATTCCAACTTTCAAGGTGTCTTGTATATATCTCAGAATACGCTTCACAGCTGTCCAATGTTCAGTGGTTGGAGCATGGAGAAATTGACAAACTTTATTAACTGAATAAGACAAGTCTGGACGGGTCAATGTCAAATACTGCAAACCTCCAACAATGCTGCGATACTGAGTACTATCATTAGGGCCTAAAGGTGTACCACCATTGAGGGATAGCTGTTTTGTCGAAGACAAAGGTGTGGGTACGGCTTTGCAGTCAAGCATACCAACCTTTGCAAGTAAATCAGTGGCATATTTTTCTTGTGTTAGAATTAATCCATCTTGTATCTTTTTTACCTCAATACCAAGAAAGTAGTGAAGATCTCCTAGATCTTTAATAGCAAAATTTTCATTGAGATTCCGAAGCAAGACAGTGATGGCATCATCAGAAGAGCTTGTTACTATAATATCGTCAACATAGATCAGCACATAAATAGTGATACCTGACTCGTTGTAAAGGAATAGTGAGGTGTCAGCCTTTGAGGGTATAAAACCGAGAGCAACCAACCTTGTGCTGAGCCTAGAATACCATGCTCGAGGTGCTTGTTTCAGTCCATAAAGAGCTTTGTCAAGTTTGCAAATATGATGCGGAGCGTGAGGATTTTCAAAACCTGGAGGTTGTTTCATATATACCTCCTCTTCCAGAACACCATGAAGAAACGCGTTCTTGACATCTAGCTGCCGTAAACTCCATCCCCGAGAGACAGACAAAGATAAGACTGTTCTAATAGTAGCAATCTTAACCACTGGACTGAAAGTATCCTCATAATCAATGCCATACCTTTGTTTGAAACCTTTTGCAACTAGTCTTGCCTTGTATCTATCAATGGAGCCATCAGCTTTCTTCTTAATACGATAAACCCATTTACAGTCAATTAAATTTCTATTGCTGCTTGGAGGAACAAGATGCCATGTCTAGTTTTCAATCAATGCATCATACTCTTCTTGCATTGCTTGGTGCCACTTGGAATCATTTAGAGCTTCTGTAAGTGTGTTTGGTTCACCTGTGGAAGAGAGCAAACCATATCTAACAGTACCATCTTTATAAATTTTTGGTTTACGTATACCTTTCTGAAGACGTGTACGAGCTGCAATGGGAGGAGCCACAGCAGGGGGCTGATCCATCGAGAGCTCAGGAGAGATTGGTGATTCAGAACCATCATTTTCTTCTTCTGAATTTTCAGCATCATTCTCCCCAGCGCTGGAGCCACAGAAGATCCAGAGAGACCATGTGCAGCAGCAGACCCGGAAGCATGGACTGATTCTCCTCCAGCGCCAGGTGGCGTGCGCGCACTGGAGGGAGAAGACGAGGACGAATCGGGAGGCGGAGGCTCGTCACGCGTGGCCTCGGACGACGCGCAACGCGGCGTGGAGACGCTGGCAGCCGGAGAATCAACCTCAGGCTGATGCGCCTCGGGATCGCGTCTGTCAGGGGAATGTTCGCGTCTGTCAGGGGAATGTTCATGCAAATCATCATCGGATTCAGTGTCCATTTCGGCATTTTCTGGCTGTTCTTCAACATCAATTTCTGAACTCGTTTGAGCACCATTTTGACTGGAATTTTCTTCAGGAGCTTCATCTACCTGCTGCACATCAGTAATTGGCACAATAGTAGACATATGGTTATCATTATTTTGTACACCCTCATGCGAAGAAGACATAGATGATGGAAGGAGTAATATTTGTTGTTTGAGAAGAGCGCCGGCATTGGGATGAAGGGATGCAAAAGGAAAAACATTTTCATCAAAGACTACATCACGTGAGATATAAATTCTACCCGTGGAGACATCAAGGCATTTTACACCTTTGTGGAGAGGGCTATACCCAAGAAACACACACCGTTTAGAGCGGAAAGCAAGCTTGCGTTTGTTATAGGGACGTAGATTTGGCCAACAAGCACAACCAAAAATACGAAGAGCATCATAATTCGGTGTGACATGAAGGAGGCGTTCAGTAGGTGTGTCAAAATTTAAAACTTTGCTTGGAAGCAAGTTTATAAGAAAGGTGGCAGTGATGAACGCTTCGTCCCAAAATTTTAAAGGCATGGAGGCATTTGCAAGCAACGCTAACCCCACTTCAACTATGTGGCGATGTTTTCTCTCAGCGGAACCATTTTGTTGATGGGCATGAGGACATGAGACATGATGAGTGATGCCAACATTTTGAAAGAAACCATTTAGTTTCTCATACTCGCCTCCCCAATCAGTTTGCATAGTAATAATTTTCCTATCAAACTTACGCTCAACAAGTTGCTGATAATTAAGAAAAGCTTGATAAACGTCAGAACGTTTCTTAAGCAAATAGATCCAAGTGAATTTACTAAAATCATCGATAAAGCTTACATAATATGCATGTTTTCCCACAGAAAGAGGGACAGGCCCCCATACATCAGAGAATACTTGCTCCAAAGGAGCAGTGGATACACTAGAGGATATGGGGTATGGCAATTGGTGACTCTTGGCAAGTTGACAAGAATCACAAACATATGGAGTACTTTCTGGGGTGTAAGCTATTTTATTTCTCCTAAGAACTTGTTGAACCACAAATGAAGAAGGATGTCCTAAACGGCGATGCCATGTAGATGATGACGGCTTTATTGTGAAGAAAGCATGCTTGGAGGTCTCATGAAACATAGGCACCAAAGGATAGAGACCACCATAGCAAGGGCCCCTAAACAGAGTTCTTCGTGTTGCTTGGTCCTTGATTAAAAAGAAGAAAGGATGAAACTCAATAAAGACATTATTATCAAGAGTAAATCGATGAACAGATAGAAGATTTTTTGATGCACTAGGAACATGAAGAATGTTTTTAAGATCAAAGGAAACATGAGGGGTACGCAATACTGAATTACCAATATGACTAATGTCCATACCTGAACCTTCAGCAGTGCGGACCTTGTCTTGCCCATGGTACTTGTTGGCGATGAGAAGCTTGCTTAGCTCGCTGGTGATGTGGTCTGTTGCGCCTGTGTCAGGATACCAATTGGGGTCAACACCATAAGAGGCAAGATGTGCACTTTTCTCTTCATCATCTTTCTTTTTCTTGTCATCTGCATAACGCCACCAGCATTCTCTGGCAGGATGCCCATGTTTCTTGCAGATTTGACAATCAATGTCAACATAGCGGCTGGGTGTGCGATCGGAGCGGCGTCCACCACCATCATTGCGACGGTAGCCTCCACCATCACGACGATCATCTCCACGACGCTCATCACGGCGCCAATATCTGCTGCGGTCATCATCACGGTCACGGTAGCGATCTCCTTCACCACCTCCACGGTCACGAGAGAAACCACGGGAAGGAGGTGAGTAACCTCGAGGCGGTGGGTACGAGCACGATAGCGCTGGTCACGATCCAAGCCTCGACGAGCTAGGTTTGCCGAGGAAACGAAGGTGCCATTTTCTTCTACTCCATTGCGCATATCATATCCGCACAGTTGCTCATAAAACTCATCCAGAGTGGTATTTGGGTTTCCATTGATCGTAGTGATGAGGGAATTGTACTCAATTTTATCCAGACCATGCAGCAAGTAACCCAGCAGTTCATCTTCTCCAACCGGCTTCCCCAGAGCAGAGAGTTCGGAGGAGATGCCCTTCATCTTGGTGTAGTATTGGTCGGCTGTCATAGTGAGTTTCTTGGTGTCGTTGAGCTTCTCACGCAGGTGTTGCGCCTTGGTGCGGGAGGCTGTTTTGAACATAGCATTGATAGCAGTCCATGCAGCAGCGGTGGAATCCATGCCCAGAACATGCGAAAGGATCTCCGGTGACAGCGAGTTCAGAAGAAACCGCAATACCTGCTGATCCCTAGCGATCCAGACCACATAGGCGGGGTTTTCAACTCGAATCTTCTTCTTCTCAGCGTCGTCAACTTCAATTGTCTTGGCAGGTGCACTGTCAGATCCATCGAGGAGTCCCATGACGTTGGCGCCACGGAACGCAGGGATGATCAGAGCCTGCCATAGGAGGAAGTTGCTCCTCGTCAGCTGCTGGGTCGGAGGGGAACCCAAGGCGGTGGCCAGACCAGAGCTTGACGAAGAAGAACTCATGTTGTTGATGTCGAACAGATCTTGTGGCGGCGGCGGCGGCTTCTACAGCGGCGGCGGCAGCGGTTGTTTGGTTGTAGATTGGTTGTGGTTTTTGGTTGTGTTGGGTGTTTGGTTGTTGCGGCGGCGGCAGGAGAGGCTGCTGCGGCGGCAGAGGTTGTTTTGGTTGTTTGGTTGTGGTTTTGCGGCGACGGCGGCGGCTGAGAGAGCAGCGGCGGCGGCGGCAGCTAGGTCATGGGAGGAGGGGCTCTGATACCATGTGAAAATAATGACCAGAACGATGCTTGAGTCCACATCGGTTGCATGTTGATATAGGGCACAAAGGCCAAGTTGTTACAGGAGTTCGTATCCGTATACAAGTCCATACGGTATACACCATAATGTCTAACTATTACATTTAACAACTTGATCACCAGGGACCAAAATCCATAGATTTGCACCTAGCTTCCGCCACTAGACTACACACTCCTACCGTCGTACTCTCTCCGTTCCAATTTAATTGACTTGATATTCACCAAATGTGGATGTATTGGAACGGAGGGAGTACGTGCTACTTCATCACTGTCGCCATGATTGATCTGCCCCGGCCCCTAACCTCAGGCACACAAGAACCGGAGCGCATCACACCGTCGCGTTGTGCCACCGATCAAAGGGTAACCTCACCGCGCGTGGCATGCATCTGCATTCACCGTGCAGCCGCGACCGTGATCATGGCACGAACAGTGGAGCCTCCAATGCAAATTCTTTCTGGTTAGTTTACACACGAATACATCGGTCTGGAGGAAAGGATTTGCGTACTATCGTGGAATAATAAACTAAGCAAATTAGGAGTACGTCAATGGCGGATCCAGAAATATTTTAAAACCTGGGCAAAATGTATAAGTACCATAAAAATACGCTAGTTTTTTACAAATACTATGAAAATACGGCTTCGGCCAGCCGGGACGCTGGGTCCGCCAGTACGTCCTAGTGCTAGTACTTAAAAAAAGTCAACAAAAAAATCAGACAGTTCGGGGACGCTCATGAGTGGCTTTACTGGGTGCTGCTCCCCGCGGGTCCTACCAGTCCCTCCCGTGCTCAAATTGCTACGGAACAAACAGATATCGCTTGTTTTGCATTTGCATCTCTAATCTTTTTTTTAAGGATTGCATCCCTAATCTAGTCTAGTTGTTGGTTATCTTTCTCAATTGCTTGCCTAAAATGTCTGGGTTTTTTTTATCTGGTAGTGCTTACAACAACAAGCGGCCAAATGACATCTTTTGTCCGATAGAAATCAAGAGGAACGTCGACATATCGCCGCTACAATGACGATGAGCTTATTCTCGGAAAAAAAAAGACGATGAGCTAGATCTTGTAAGGGAAAAACAATTATATTAGAAAATATATGTACATAATTGTTCACTCTAACTCCTAACTGATGTCCATGTTACTATATTAGTACATGATTATATATATGCACCCTCGACTCAATTATTAAGCGGGAATGATCATGCATGCTAGTGGTCTTTTTCATCACTCGTGTCGACCCCTTGTCTTACCTACATAAGCAACCTAATTATAGAGCATAATTGTAGCACATAAGTAAACCACTTTGTGTGGCATACAATCTATCTGAGCCTAGCAAGTCAAAACAATCAGGGAATGTCATATTCATCCTCCTGGACCGCTTTAGCATGCATGATAGCCAGGCAGCCTACATAATTACGTGCACTCACCGCCAGATCTCCAAATCTATTCGTCCAAATTGAAATAGCTTGGCGAAAAGCTGAATAAATAATTGAGAAAATAAATCGTGTGTACTTTTGCAAAAGCATCGGCAGCTTTTGCCGTCCATATAGGAATATAGCTGAGCTACGCTGAGATTGGTAAACAGTTGGCAACCAAACCGGGAGAAGAACACTGCAAGCAATCTTTTGGGTGGACATTGGACCAGTGGATGGTTGAGACATGCATCATTGCTTTGCTGCTGCTGAAGCTAGTAGCTTCATCGCCGCCCTCCTCGTTTCGAGTGGGGGTTTGGCGCCCACTTCAGTTCAGCGAGTCCGCTGTTTCTCCTTGATCGGCCCGCTTACCCTCTCTGAAGATGCTGAAAATGTCGAAATATGCAGACAGTGAGACAGGGACAGCTAGTGCTAGTGTGAAGTCTGAACTCTGAAGATGCCGCCACCTTTTGGGACGGCAATGATGCCTCCACGGCGCCGGTGTTCCGGCGTGCGAGCACACGCACCGCACTAAACTACAGAGGTCACCGGCGGTCACCGGAGCGGGCAAGGCCGCAAGGACAAGGTTTCCCGGTGACATTTTCCTCCGTCAGGCCTGGCCACGTGTCCGAGCAGTCCCAGTGACAGTGATAGTGTTAGTGCTGCTATTAGGAGCGGCTAGTTCGTGTTTGGTGAGCAGCTAGCAAAGTCGACGAGCTCGATCACATCGACTGACACTGAGATACAGTTGTCCAAGGAATCTTGCTGAGTTGCTGTGTCCCTTGCGCTTTCTTTCTCTTGCTTTCTGCCCATCCACTCCGGCCGGGAAGCTTCAGACCAACGTCTCTCCTTTTGTAGTGGTAGCACTTTGTTTAGTTGACTATTTAATTAATGAGGTGTTGTTTTGTTTCCAATTTAGGTTAGCTGATACTACCAGTGAGGCACTGACAGATAGTCTGAATAAGCTTAGTATTGTTTGCAGTACATTGTTGAGTGTTGTTTACACACGGTTAAATTGCCGAAATGACTTATATAGTCTTAGCATGTCTCGATGCATACAACCCACCAAATAACATCTCATCTCAGTCCGGCTCAAAACATACAAACCACCAAACACATGGGAAAATCTCAACCCAACTTGTATAAGGTGAGCTTGTCTCACATGAGAAACCAATGTTGGAATGACGCAGGCTACCAAACACACCCTTAGAAGCCCGACGATCTGGTTGTGTTTCTTCACTTGGCTCTGTCTATCTGATGAAGTTGGGGGAGCAACTAACTACTGGTAGCTACTATTGTGCATCACTATGGGATGTGACTGACTGATTGACCCACAATTGGCAAAAGAAAATGGCTGATTGACCGATGGTGCGACAAAAAAAAAAAAAGCTCTCCCTCTCTTTCGTGGCATGTAATTCAAACTTACACTCCCTCCGTTCGGAGATAGACCATTTTTGTGACATCCTTTTCCGAACGGAGGGAGTACTAGTTTATTCGATGTACTCATAGTGTTGGAGCCACTTTTTCATTTTTATACAGCTTTTTTTTGCGATTTTTTTTATACAGCTTCATAGGGGTTGGGAGTCAGTACGTTTCTCTCGTTCTCCAGAAGTTGTGGATGGGTTTCTTCTTATCTGGTACTGCTCACAATAACAAGCGGCCAAATGACAACTTTCCGAATAGAAATCCAGAAATATTGATGTAGCAACATATACATAATCGTCCACTCTAACATCTAATTATTTCGGAGTACTATATCAGTACATGTTTATATATGCCTCAATTATTAAGCTGGAATGATCATGCACGCTAGTGGTCCTTTTCATCAGTACTACACGTACATGTCAATCGCTTGTCTTACCTACATAAGTAAACCAATTATAGCGCATAATTATAACACATAAGTAAACTACTTTGTCTGGCATACGATCTATCTGAGCCTAGCAATATCAGATTCATCAGCTTTGACCCCCTTTTGGCCATGCATGATTGCCAGTCTGCATATTATTATTATTTTTAGATAAAGGGAGTCTTTATTACTTAAAGGTTTAATCATTACACCCAGACTCTGCATAACTAAGATGCACACAGCCAAAAAGTCTGAAGTACTAGCAAAAGAATAACAAGGCGAGTTACATATCAATATGAGAAATTGTAAAAACGCCTATAGTGGTGAGGGCCGATCCGCAAATTATGCTGTCATCCATGTAGGGATAAAAAGTCTCTCGCCGTATCCTCCAGTCTTGTACAGACCTCCATAAACAGGTCTCGATGCCCCACACGTTGCAACTGAGACCACGAACGGAGTGTAGCAGTAGTCCGGTAGATAACCTGCATAAGAGAGCAATTTTTATCATTAAAAACCTTGTCATTTCTACATAGCCAAAGCGACCATATTACGGCAAGCGCTGCCACCCTAATAAGTTGTTTGAACCTATTATCCACACCATTCAGCCAGTTGCCAAAAATATTAGCAATGCTTGTAGGTGGATAAATAGTAGAACCTATTTGGATGATGGACCATATAGAACTAGCAAACTTGCACTCGAAGAACAGGTGTTTGATTGTCTCGTCTTTATGACAGAAGACACACTGTTTACTCCCATGCCAATTGCGTTTTGCAAGGTTGTCTTTTGTAAGAATTACTCCTCGACGAAGATACCACGCGAAAACTTTGTTTTTAAGTGGAATCTTCATCTTCCAGATTTTCTTATTATTATTAACTGGCACGTCCGGCTGAACGAGTGCGGTATACATGGAGTCCACGGAGAATTTCCGCACTTGCGTAAATTCCACCGAAACTCATCGGTCCCTTGAGACAAATTGACAGAAGCGAGTCGCTGGAGCAACTCATGCCAAGATGCCAGCCTGGGTCCAACAAGATCTCTACGAAACGTCACAGTGGGTTGATTATCAACCAATACTTGAGCAAGTGTATCGCTCTTGTGACGTCCTTGGACTATACCATATAGCGCTGGATATTGTTCTCGGAGTGGGGTAGTACCCAACCATGTATCCTCCCAGAACCTTATCTCAGACCCATCCTTAATAGAAAGGAGCCATATGGGAAGAAGAATTTCTTCGTCGCCATTAGACCCGCCCAAAATGGGAATCACCTGATTTCCAAGAAACCTGTGATATCGCACTTGAGCCTATGTACTTCTTCCTAAGGAGGGTTTGCCACACCCCCTCTTCCGTCAGTAGCTTAAAAGCCACTTACCAAGAAGAGCTCTATTCTTGACCTGAAGGTCATGAATCCCAAGACCACCATGGTCCTTAGGGCGGCACACTACATCCCATTTTGCCAGCCGGTATTTCTTTTTTCACTATCCCCTTGCCAAAAGAATCTGGATCGAAAGTAATCCAATCGATGCAAGACTCCCTTTGGTAGTTGAAAGAAAGATATCATATACAGCACCATATTAGTTAGGACTGAATTTATGAGTACCAATCTTCCCCCTAAGGATAGTAGTTTTCCTTTCCAGCTACTTAGCCTTTTTGTAGTCTTTCCTCAACATGTTTCCATTGAGCTATCGTTAGCCTCCTAAAGTGAATTGGGATGCCAGATAGTTAATTGGAAACTGGCCGAGCCCACAGCCAAATAATTCGGCATATTGGGCAGCCTCCTCTTGGGCGTCGCCAAAACAAAACACTTCACTTTTATGGAAATTGATTTTTAGACCGGAAAGTTGCTCGAACGCTGATAATATTAATTTCAGGTTTCTCGCCTTCTCCATATCATGTTCCATAAAAAGAATTGTATCGTCAGCGTATTGCAGAATGGATAATCCGCCATCACTAGATGCGGTACCACCAACAATTTGCCCATCGGATTTTGCCCGCTCAATGATTATGGCTAACATATCAGCAACTATATTAAACAATATAGGTGATAATGGATCGCCTTGCCGTAATCCCTTTTTCGTCTGGAAGTTTCTACCAACATCGTCATTGACTTTGATGGCGACACTTCCTCCGGAAACGAAATTATGAATCATTGCGCGCCACTCAGCTGAAAAACCTTTCATTCTGAGTGTTTGTTGCAAGAAAGACCACTTGACTTTATCATAGCTTTTCGAAGTCAATTTTTAGGATGACTCCATTGAGTTTTTTCCGATGCATCTCATGAACTGTTTCATGTAAATCACAACTCCATCAAGGATATTGCGACCTTGCATAAACGCCGTCTGAGTGGGCCTCACAACATGATCAGCCACCGAGTTAAGCCTAATAGTAGCGGTTTTAGTGAAAATCTTGAAGCTAACGTTAAGAAGACAGATAGGTCTATATTGCTGAATCCTTTCTGCTCCATTAACCTTTGGCAACAAAATTATCTCACCGAAATTTAGGCGAAACACTCAAGATGTCCAGCATGTAAATCCTGAAACATCGCGAGCAAGTCCGATTGGATTATGTCCCAGAAAGTTTGATAAAACTCTGGGGAAACCATCCGGACCCGGTGCTTTGTTGTGTTCCATTTGGAATACCGCCTTCTTCACCTCCTCCATAGAGAAAGGAGCGGTCAGATGGGCGTTTTCCTCATCGGAAACCTGCGGGATATCATCTGTTTGGGTTTCGTCCAGCGAGAAATTATCTGCGTCCGGCTCTCCAAATAGATTTTTATAGTACTTCGTGATGTAGGATTTCAACTGCTCATGGCCTTCAATCGTACCCTCTTCCTGGTTTAAGGAGTGAATGAGTTTCTTTCTATGTCTTCCATTAGCAAGACTATGAAAGTATCTCGTATTCGCATCTCCTTCCAGAATAAATTGGGCCTTTGATCGTTGGTACCATTTGATCTCCTCTTCACGAAGAAGACCCGCCATCTCAGTGTTTGAACGATTTTTTAAGTCGATCTCTTGCGATGATAGGGGTCTAACTTCCGCACAGCCTCAAGTTCATCTATAATAGATGACAACCGGAGCTTTCATTTTTTAATTGCCCAACCATATGTCTCGCCCAACCATTCAGGTGTTTGCGCAATGCGCTTATTTTGTTATTCCACCTTTGGATTGGAGTTAGACCAGGTACCGGCCTTTCCCACACCCTCTTTACCATATCGAAAAACCCATCCCTATGCAGCCAGCCCAATTCAAATTTGAATTGGCGTTTGCACAATGGGTTAGGTGTTCCCGTGGTTAGGAGTATGGGAGCATGATCTGACAATGCCTCTATACGTTCGAGGACCCGTACTGAGACCAGTGTGTATTTTATTTCCCAATCCGAATCCATCAATACACGGTCCAGCTTCTCGTATGTTGGCTCTGGGAGGCTATTAGCCCAAGTAAATTGCCTCCCAACCATAGAGACTTCTCTTAGACTAAGGCTGTCAATAACAGCATTGAATAAGAGAGGCCATCTGTTGTCAAATCTGCCTCTACTCTTCTCATGTGGAAACCTAAGCAAGTTAAAATCACCCCCTATAATTATAGGATATGGGTTATCTTTTGCTAGGTTCACCAACTCTCTGAGAAAAGCAGGTTTATGCTCATCTTGGGCAGCACCATATACAGCGACCAGAGTCCATGTGAAGTTGTCAGCCTTGTTACGGATGTGGACCTTAATATGAAAGTCCCTTCCGAACTAGCCAATACATCCATGGTCTCTGTTCTGACGCCTACTAAAATGCCCCCAGACCGACCACGTGGCGGACGAGACCTCCAAGTGAACTCTACCCCACCCGACAAGCGGTTGAGTAGGCTCGCTGAGTAGTCCCGTTTACCCGTCTCGGAAATTCCCACAAAATCCAAACGATGATCCCGAATAGCATCAGCAATACTAGCATGTTTAGCCAAGTCACGAAGACCTCTGCTGTTCTTGAAGAAGCCATTCATTGGGAAACAATTGGAGATGTGGAGAACTTCGCCTTTTTCCGTGATGTTTTTTTTTTTTTCCGTTAGAGTCTGCTTTGGACTTGCGGTCAGATGCTTTGAGGTCATATAATGAGCTCAGCACCGCCTCGTCTAAGCCACCCTCCGATACATCGCCCACAAGATGTGAGAGGAGCTGAACATCAATTGTGTCATGTAGCTCCTCCTCATCCATGTGAGTAGTATCCGACTTGCACGAGACTTTTGGGGAGACCGTTAACCGGTCAAATTCCAATCGTCTTAGTGCATTAGTCGACATAGCAATTTTAGCAGCATTATTACCCAAAGAAAAACCTACCCTATTCAATTTATCATGGATGCTTGAATTTGAAAAAGGAAGGAACGACTTTGGGGATTGGCACATACCATTATTGTCGAGGTTGTGCACCGCCTTGCGCCTCATTGCCCTCGTCATGGAGTCCTCGTCCGTGGC
The DNA here is from genome assembly GCA_947311845.1 of Poa pratensis. Lineage (NCBI taxonomy): Eukaryota > Viridiplantae > Streptophyta > Magnoliopsida > Poales > Poaceae > Poa > Poa pratensis. Next base: position 143,104,328 of record CAMZMU010000085.1, read on the forward strand.
AGATGACCCGTCCACGGCCACGGCGTGCCTGTCGCTCCTCCTCAACGGGGTCGGCACCGGGGAAGGCAGTGGTGATGTAGAGCCCACACCCAGCGTCGATGAGCGCACTGGCGCCACCTGGTCGTCGAAGAGCAGACCGTCGACTGGTTGCTGTACAGCTACAGCAGCCGGCCTCCCAGGCAAGACAGCGGACCCTCCTAGTCCGGTCCCAGCCTCGATCACAGCAGGCTCACGGGGTTGCCCTCCCGCTGTGGGCGATGAAGAGGTGACCGTAGCTGCCTGCTCCAGCTCGGTGCACACAGCGGCCTGCTTCAACGTGCCATCCACAGCAGCATGCATGCGCCCGCATGGCCCAGCAGTAGAAACGGGCGACGACGAGTTAGCCATCGCCTGTGGCCTGCCAGTCTCCTCCAGCGCAGTGCCCACAGCGGTCTGCTCCAGCCCGCGCGGCCCAGCAGCGGATGCGGGCGACGGCGAGTTGACCACCGCATGTGGCCCAACAGCGGCCAGCAGAGTTCCTGGTAAGGTATCGCATGCACCCACTACCTTGTCTCCCGCACTAGGCAACGTCGAACAGCCCAACTGTGGGGGCCGAGTGACATCCAGCCCAGTGCAGATTACAGAAGCCTCCAGCTTTTCCTGCCATGCCGCCGGTGACGCAACAAGCTGCGCCAATATTTCCTTCCCCCTCGGAGTTTGCGGATCCTTATTAAAGGGTGTCACCGCCAATCCAAGACCCACATCAGTAGAGCCAAGTAATCCCAGCGATGATCCCTCCGGCCCCGTGGCATTAGCTTGAGGCATAGGAGTGTCACCATCTGCGGCCTTCGGCGGTTCATTAGAGTGTGTCTCGTCGGTGTATTTTTCCCCCATACCTCTAGCATCATCATCCTTCTCATTATGTCGCCAAATGAAGGGTACAAAATCCGGGTCTGCGACATAGTCCGCCGCCTCCTTGGTGAACCGAAAAGAGTACCCCTTAAGTAACAGGAAGGCATCAGACTTAACCTCTCGTGTCTCAAATAGGTTGGGGTTGCGAATGGCCACCAGAATCCTAGCCACATTATGACGCCGAAGAGCCCATAAGTCCACATCCATAGTCTTTCCAATGAGAGTACCCACTGCCCAAAGACCCAGAAAGTGGCGCACTGAGTTCGGCACCCCAGTCACATGCACCCAAGTTGGAGTCAATTCCGCCATTGGCTCAACATCATCCGGCTTCCAGATGTCCACGGAAATCACTGTCTGTTGTTTTGGCACCCCTAGTTCGGAACCATTCATCCTTTCCAAGTCCGCCATAGAAGGAAAATTGACCAAGAATGAATCCTCCTTGAACTTGTTGTATGGGATGGCCTCCCAACGCCATGCGGTCTGCAGCGGACAATATCTGGCTAGCATGGACTGAATCACCTCTGCCGACACAGGGTCCCCGGTTACCGTCATGACAGCCACGGGGGTAGTACTAGCAGCCAGCTGTGGTCGAAAGACACCGTCCGGCAAGTGGCTGAACATAGTGTCCTTGCTTCCGGTGCCCGCCATCCCAACATATGGCTTTGGCACTCTAAGAATTGGGCACCGAAGCGTCGGGTGCACCATCCTGTCGCAGAAGTAGCAGTACCTGTCAATCGAACACTCTTTCGTGCTGTGAGAGTCAATCTGGCAAGTGGCACAACGTTTCCTTTTTGTTGCAGTAGCCCCTTGAGCAACGTATCGGCCGCCGTGACAGGGGCAGCCGTACCCGGAGGAGCAGCAGTAGTGGCCCCGGCGACGCCCTGCCCGGCATCGCCCGACCCAGCAGCTGCCGACGTCGGCGGCTTCTTCTTCTTCTTGCTCTTTTTCTTAGCGGCGGCCGTACCCGCCTGGGCAGTAGCTCCCAGCACAAACGGCACGTTGAGGACAGCCGTTGGAGTCACCACCGGCGGCGTCACCGCCGGCGCCGCTGCCGCACTCGCAGGCGCCACCACGGTATGCACCGGCTCCGTCACCCTCGCAGCCGGCAGACTCGTCCCCGGTCCTGCAAGTCGGCCGAAGATCATGGGCGGCCTTGTTTGTGGAAGCTGAGCTGGCGCCTGGTTCGCCCCTTGCTGGCCACGCCCTGGCGCTCCCCTCGACCCGCTCGGTCACGACATGGCTGCCGGCGCCGCAAGGACTTCCGCGAACGAGCGCGTGAAGGTGGGCGGCGTGGCAGAAGCTGCGGGATGAGGCGTGGGTGTTCGATGGGCTGGAGGAGAGGACGGCGAAGGCGGCGGCGCGATGGATGACGGCGAGGTGGAGCTGCAAGAAGCGGTGGTTCGAGACGACGAGCAGTGCACGGCGGCGTCGGGAACCCTACGACTCGTAACCTCCAGCTTCTTCCAAAGTCCCGCGAATCTACGGCCCAGATACGCCCAAGGAGACGCACGGTCAGGATTCTCCTGCATGTGGGACCCGACAGTCCGATTTTTTTGAATTCCCGCTTCTGATCCATGATCCATGATCCGCAATCACCGGATCGGCGTCCTTCGTCGACGCGTCGCCAGCACCGGCTCCGGCCATCGTCGTCGGCGGGAGGAACATGCCCAGAACGGCCGGTGGCGTGATCCGAGGGTGAGGCAGAGGACCACGCCATCCGAGCCTCACCGTCTTCGACACTACCGCCCCTAGCTTCGGCGAGGAACGAGCACCGGCCGGCGAGCATGTCTGAAGTACAGTAGGGCTCGTCGGCATTCCCAGCGCAGGCGAGGCCGGCTGCTTGCCTCGATCAGACGACGGCGGCGTAGGTGTTCTCTCCCAGAACCTAGACGCCGTAGTTGGGAACCCTATTTCGTTCCAAAAATCCTGTCTGAGCTCATCGTCCGAGCGCCTCCCTTTCCTCTGGACCATCGTCCAGCCAGCCTCCGGCTCCTCCTCGTCCAGAACCTCCATGGCAGCCTCGAACGGCACCTCCGAGCGACAATCTTCATCCTCAGAAGAGCTCTCCTCGCGGAGGCACGAATACCGCGAGCCGCCGGAACCGCCCGAAACTCCCGCCGGCGAACCAGTTGGCCGCTCCGGCGAAAGGCCGTTCGGCGGCAACGTCAGGCGCCGCCGACGCGCGGCTCCCGTCGCCCGCGCGCTCATGGCTCCCCTCTCTATCCCCGTGAAATCAATAGACACCGACCAAATCAGACTACTCACAAAGTAAGAACACCACAGGGACAGCCTGAGAAACTCGACAAACAAAAACTTCAACCCCTAACGCTTGAACAACACAATGTAACCCCTAACCATCTCAACAAAATGCAAAGAGCAATACCAAAGCCACATAATGACAAACCAAGAGGACGAGCAGGGACACCAAATATCATCCATCAAACAGTCACGAGTGCCTGACCTACAGCCACTCTTCTTGTCGTTGCGTTGACTTTGTCTCCTGGATGCAAGTCCGGAAAACAATCACACACCTTATTTTTGCGCTTGGTTGCACCTAGGCTGCATAATTACGCACACTCACCGGAGATCTCCAAATTATTCGTTGAAATTCAAATAGCTTGGTTATACAGAGAATAATAATGAAGAAGACACGATATTATGACTCATAGGTGTAGATATAGCCATTATGAAAATATTTTCCAAATACTTTTTAAAATGTCAAAATATTCTCAATAAAACCGCAGGTGTATATCCGCACATTCTATATTTGAACACAAAATTCGTGATAAAAAGACATTTTTGTGGCCTGTGTAAAATGACAAATTCTGGTGCTCCAAAATAATTTTTTCATGAACTATTTATTTGTCTTTTTTCACGCAGGTCACAAAAATGTCATTTTTTGCGAAACTTTTCTTGCGAACGTAGAACATTCGATTGTAGATTCTATTTTTTTGTTTAAAATGTCATTTTTAAGTAATGAGTTTATCTACACCTACACGGTTCCAAGATGAATTCCCCGAACAAACTACTTTAAGATCGACAGCCTTTGCAAAAGCGTCGGCAGCATTTGCAGGGGCAAATAGCTCCTATGCGACATCTTTCATCCTAATTGGAAAGAGAGCGACATCGTTGGAGTGAATAGCTGTAATGGGACATATCTGCAGACGTAAATAGCCCGGTCCCGACATGGCCCTTAAACGCAACTGATCGTTAGCAGTTAGGATTATGTGAGCCAGGTGGGACCCAAAAATTTCCACGTCAGCACAGGATGTCTTCTGAGCACGGGACCCACAACGTAACCACGTCACCATGTGGGACCCACCTTTCCCAGCTCGTACAAAAAAAAAGGAGCCAGAGCCATCTCCATGCCCGAGCCCGACCGTTGCTTCCGCCTCCCTTTCTTCTTCTTCTCCGGCGACGAGCTCCGCTTCTGGCTCCCGCACTCCATGGCCGCAATATACTCTGGGGCGCCCATATACTCTGTCAATTTCGCCCAATTTCATGTTGCTCTCTCCAATTTCTTGTTTTTCATCCGATTTGGGAATTAGGGTTCATATGCAAATAACAATCTAGTTCATACTAGTTCATATCACATTGCATATAACCGTGGTTACATAGTTCATAGTTGCCCACACACTTACATGATTCCAAAACACAACACACAACACATCTAGGCTAGTTCCTAGTAGCTACGGGGCGCCCGTGGATCGATGTCGCCGCTTCTCTACCCCATTTACCCAAAATTGGGCTCATCGGAGCCCCCGGGGCTCGGCGGCGTCGGCGCCTCAGTCGGAGTCGGAGACGAGGTCCACCACCACGTGGAGTGAATCGTGGATAGCCTGCCTGTAGCGGAGCTCATTGAGCTCCGCAATCATGCGGCGGCGCTCCTCGTGGTCCTCATCCTCCTTCTTGGTGCGCTCTAGCACCTCGGCCATGTCATCGTCCTCGACGAAGTCCCCACGGAGGAAGCCCGGGAGGAAGCCGGGGGCGCCGGCGCGTGCTGCGGGCGGTGCGTTGTCCTGGGGCCCATTGTCCTGCGGCTCCAACTTCGGTGGCGGCAGAGCCCGTAGAACGCCGGAGGAGCTTCCCTCGCCCGCGCCCGCGCCGGCGAACGCGCCGGAGGAGCTCCCGAGATCGAACCAGCGGGAGAACGCCGGGCGCTTGCGACCCCGTCGGCGGCGACCCGCTTGTTTCCACCGCTTCCGCTCCCGCTCGAAGCCCGCCGCTTCCGCTCATCGTCGCGGTTTCCACCACCACCGCCACGGCCACCCCTCCACATTGTCGCTTCCGCTCGTCGATCTGTACGCGTATGTGTGGTTTGTGGTCGCCGGCGGCGAGTGAGTGGTAGCTGCGGCGGATCTAGGAAGTGGGGAATAGCTCCGATGCGACACGATTGAGTGGATAAATAGGGAAGTGGGGAATAGCTCCGCTGCGACACCGACGGTGTAGTTGGGCTGGTACCAGCCTCAGAAAAAAAAGCAAAGGCTCACTTTTGGATCGAAAATAACAACATAAATTATTTCAGTAACAACGAAAATGGCCCCATTACATAGACAGATAACAATAATATGAAGTCTCACTATTTTTTGAATTTGAACCTATATTCAAATTTGAATTTGCACCGAAATTCAAATTTGAACAACTTTCCAAAATTTTGGTGTTGATTGGTTCGTTCTATGATGTTACAATGATTTATGTACTATTGTGCACGTTAGTTCATTAATCCAACCCTTTTGTGAGGTACAACTCATCATCGTCGGAAATGTGCTACAAATGTGCTCCAAAGCTAGGGGAAACGACCCCATTTCTAAGCAACTTTGTTTTGACATTCTCAAAATCAGCCAGAAAATTTACCTTGACGTAGGTGACCACATCATTCTGAGCTCTTTTGTTAAGTTAGACTCATAGTCATGAAAGATGTGTTTCAAATGACCTCATAAGGTAGGGTAAACGACCCCCTTTCTAAGAAGGTTGTTTTTTGCATCTTGTCTAAATCATCCAAATAAAATTCCTACACCTCTATCCTACCTATATAGTGTAAATATAGAAGTCTCATTATTTTTTGAATTCATTTTCTATTATATTCTTTTCTTTTTTCCGAAATCATTGTTTAATAGAAAAACATATACATAACAAGTTTTTGAATCTTATTTATTATTATTTTGGTTGCTATACAACATAATAAGACTATAAGCACAAGTTTTATTTGAAATCCATAATAAAACATATATATATTTACTTATGATCTAGAACACACAACCTTTGTTCTTTGAAAACCATACTACATTGTACAAGAATCCCATTTTCTTGAAGGCATTTTCCTGTAATTGTATATAAACCATGTTTATATTTTTTTTTGGTTGCTATGCAACATAATACGACTATGTGCACAAGTTTTACATTTTTTTGATTTTTTTTGAATTACTTATTATCTAGAACACACAACCTTTGTTCTTCGAAAACCATACTACATTGTACAAGAATCCCATTTTCTCGAAGGCATTTTCCAGCAATTGTATATAAACCATGTTTATATATTTTTTTGGTTGCTATGCAACATAATACGACTATGTGCACAAGTTTTTATTTTTTTTGATTTTTTTTGAATCATTTGTGCTCATTTGAAATTTTGTCAAACTTTTCACAAAAACGTTGACCGACTCAAAATCAAAGTTTATATTTTCTTTTGATAAGTATGTCATCTAAAATGACAATGTGCGCTAGTTTTATATGTTTTTGATTTTTTTTTGAATCACTTATGTTCAACCCTAGCTCATTTCGTCGATATCGTGAACGTGTGAATTTTGGTTTTAAAATGTGGATATAACAAGTTTTCATTTTTTTATAGCAACTTAGTTGCATAAGTAGACCATGTGCGCTGGTTGTACATTGTTTTGATTTTTTTTGAATTACTTATGCTCAACCCTAGCTCATTCGGTCATTACCGTGAATTGTGTGAATATTTTTCATTGAAACGTGGATATAACAAGAATCAATTTTTTTATAGCAACGTCATTGCATAAGTAGACTGTGAGCGAAAGTTTTATATCTTTTTGATTTTTTTGAATTACTTATGCTCAACCCTAGCTCACTGAAACCCTAAACCCCGGAAACCCCAAAACCCCGGAAACCCCATCCGAAACCCCGGAAACCCCATCCGAAACCCCGCCAGCTTTAGAGCCGTTGGATCTGACGCCTCCGTGTGCACGTGACGCGCCGATCCGCGTGTGCGCTCGTTCTACCAGTTGATTGGCTCGCGGTGCGTGGAGGGATTCGTGTGCGCTGATTGGCTAGAGAGCTGGGGTTTGGATCGGCCCGTCTGTTCGATCTTGACCGTTCAACGCAGTCTCAACGGCGGTGCATCTTTATGTAAGGGTGCTACTATATGTTTCGATGTATTGTTCTTGCTAATATATCTATGTTTCTAAGAAATTTATTTTCCGAAGCAACATTTTATTTTAGTGGTTTTAGTTGAAACATTTTTAGCTAAACATGGGTGCCTCTATGCTATATAAAAAACCGTATAAAAAAAGGGACGTGGGTGGGCTGCTTTTCTAGTTGGGCCTGATTACTTTCTCACGGCCCAACATCTATTCGGCAGCCTAGAACATTTTTTTTCTCGAAACTGAACTTTGGTCACTCTGTTAACTTAGGCCACCCGTTAACTGAAGAACAAAAATTGCGTAACGAACAGACGAACTTTCCAAATTACTTCTTCGATTCATGTACATGAACTTGGCATGGCGCACAGATCGCGTCCTCTGCCGTCATAGACCGAGCTAACTGACCAACTAAACCCCCAACTAGGTAACGACGGATGAATAACAGGTAAAAGAAAAACAGAACAATGATAGAAACATAAAATCCTGCTGCCATGATATTTGCTTGCTTCTGCAAATCCACCATCTGATGCAGATGTTTCTTGATCTTCTTCAATTCCGCGTTCAGTTCGTACTCCGCAGGCAGTGCAGCATTGGCCGCATTACTCGCAGCCGGCACGGGCACTGCTCTGTCCACTCCCGAGCTCAAATCCTCCACCCAATTTGCTGCAGCAGGCGGCGGCGGCAAATTGAACCCCAAATTGAGCAACCTAGTTGGCCTCAAATCTGAATCGAGGTGGCCCTCCAATTGAAGCCTTTCAACATAATCTTCCACCCACTCGAAATGGCCACATTTCTTGAGGATCTGAAATCAGCAACATGAACTCTAAATCTCCCCCAAATTCGATGAGCTAAAACGAGATTCGGAGAAATCAGAGCGAACGCCGGCGAAAGAACTGAGATGTAACCTTTCCATCCAGTCCCCGCTGTGTGCCCTTGCTCAAGCAAGTAACAAACTCGCGCCCACGATTTCCATTCTCGTCGGTCTTACAGATCCACCGCTTCAGAGGCTCTGGGCGTGAGCAGTCAGGGCACCTTGTCAGTGGAACTGCACCAAATCGCCGCCATGTTGAGTGCGAGGCGCCGGAGGAGGTAGACATCTCTCGTTGCCGTCGCCGAGAAGAGGAAGATGGAAGATGGGGGAAAGGGGAAGCAATGGCACGGGGCGCGGCTCTGGTCTAGCTGCGGTGAGGTGGGTCCCGCGCTGGCCTGGATAAGTTACCGTTGGGTACCCCGCTGTTTAAAGCCACTAACCAGTCCCTTGCGCTTAAGCCCCACTGTCGCGCGAGAGCTATTTCAGCATCGATACGGTGTCGCAAGAGAGCTATTTCAACCAACGACGTCGCTGCCCATAAATTAGCATGGAAAAACGCCGCATAGGAGCTATTTGCCCGCATTTGCAGTCCATAGCTGAGCTAAACTAAACCGGGCAGAAACACCGACCGGCCGGCGCAATGTGTAGCCTGGTAGCTTCCCTGCCTCCTCGTTTCGGGTGGGTTGGCGCCAACTTCAGTTCAGAGTCCGGTGTTTCTTTTTGACGACCCAGGGCGGGGAGTTTCCACATTGCATTATAGAAGAAAGAATTGATCCAGTTAATTAGATAAACAGGATCCAAAAACTATACAAAACGTGGTTAAAAAACCGCACAGAGTCCGGTATTTCTCATCGGCCCGCTTACCTCTGCAGCCAACTTGTGTCACAATACAATTATCAGATAAATAAATTTTGGTTGATTATTGAAAATGTAGAGAAGAGGAATTTCGAGCAATGGAACATTGGGAAATTGAGGTCGCTATCAGTGTAAAATGCGGAAACATGATGACAGAGACCGCTATTAATTATTCTTGTTAGACGTGTAGTAGAAGGACATGTCTTCCGTAGTCAAGGAGGTTTAGAATTAGTCTAGATTATTTCCTAAATTGTAATATCTTTACTTGGCAACCAAGCCACCTCCTTGTACTATATAATCCCATCAAGGGATACGTATCAATCCAAGTGCAACAATTGCAATTGCCTTCATGGTATCAGATTAGGTTTCGATCCTCTCCCCCCATGGCGCCGCAACCTACCGCCGCCGAAACCGCGGACGAGGTCGCCGCCAAAGCAGCGCTATGGGCGCTCGCGGCCACTCTCCCTAGCATCCGCGCCGCCGTTCCGGTCACCCTCGAGCTCTCCACCCCCAACTTCCTCCAATGGCGAGGCATGTTCTCCGATGCCGTTGAGAAGTATGCCCTCGACGACCATCTACATGAGAAGGAGTACCCCACCGATCCCACGCCACAGTGGAGTCGGAACGACGCCATCGTCCGATTGTGGCTCAACAACACCGTGACGCCCGAGCTTCTCGCCATGATCGTCGACACCACCGCTCCACTTCCTGCTCACGCCTTGTGGACGCGTCTCTCCAACATCTACCATGATAATGCCGAGACCCGCTCCTCCTACCTCGAGCAAGAGTTCCACGGTCTCCAACAGGGGTCCATGACCGTGGCGGATTACTGTCGCAAGCAGAAGATTCTCGCCGACGAGCTCAATGCCCTAGGCACCACCATCACCAACAAGCGCCTCGTGCAGAACACGCTCCGCGGCCTCGGATCTGGGCTTGCCTACATGCGCACCCTGACCCTCAAGCAGCGCCCACTGCCGACGTTCCTCGATGTGCGCTCGTCTCTTCTGCTCGAGGAACTCACGCTAAAGCAGTCCGAGTCGTCCTCCACTGCTCCGACCGCCTTCATCGCCCGAGGTATCTCGACGCCTCCAACACCGCACGGCCCAACGGAAACCGCGCCGCCTTCGTGCCTCCCCCACCCATGCCGCAACTTCCAGCGAGGCAATTGCCAATATGGGACGCGCTGCCGCTTCCTCCACTCCGGAGCTCCTCAGAAGCGAGGCGGAAACTCCAACATGTCCAGGAAGGGCTCGCCGGCCTCGTGGCCATCCATGCAAAACCCTTGGGCAGGGTCTATCCAGATGTGGCCACGTCCGCCACCGCGCCCGCCGCCTCCCGCCTGCCTCAGGCTTATAATGCCATGATGTTGCCTCCGCCTTCGTGGGCCTACGGTGCTCCCTCGTCCCTATCATATCCACAGGGGCGCCTCCGCCTTCTATGCCCTGGATGCAAGGAGCTCCACCATCCGCTATGATGCCTGCACCGACATATGTTGCGCCGCCACCGTCTTTCGACCAAGGACAACTCATGCAGGCCTTCAACACCATGTCCCTCACACCACCATCTCCGACTGAGTGGATCATGGATTCTGGCGCCTCCGCCCACATGACCGGCAATCAGGGTAACCTTTCACATCTCCTCCCCTCCAGCTCTCCTTACCCACATGTCATCGTAGGCAACGGTCATGCCTTCCTATAACTCGCACTGGCCACACCACCCTTTCTACTCCTAATCACTCGTTTTCTCTTAATAACATCCTAGTAACACCTAACCTTGTAAAAACCTTATTTCCGTTCGTAAGTTAACCACTGATAATCTTGTTTCTGTCGAGTTTGATCCTTTTGGTCTCTCTGTGAAGGACCTCCGCACCAAGAACGAGATCGTCATGTGCAATAGTTCCGGTGACCTCTACCCTTCTGGTGGCCGTCTTCCGTTGCGCACACCCTCTCCACCACCACGTCTTCATCAACATTGTGGCATCGTGCCTAGGACATCTCAGTAGTCAAGCTTTGTCGCACCTAGCAAGTGCTTTTTCTTTTCCGTGTAATAAAAATGCTACCGATGATCACCTGTGTCATGCTTGTCAATTAGGAAAACATGTTCGTCTACCTTTTGATACATCTTCCACTCAAACTATTCGTCCCTTTCAGCTTATCCACTGTGATTTATGGACTTCACCTGTTCCTAGTGTGTCTGGTTATAAATACTACTTAGTTGTTCTAGATGATTTCACACATTACCTTTGGACTTTTCCTTTGCGCGCAAAATCTGACACTTTCTCTACACTTAAACACTTCTTTGCCTATGTCTCTACCCAATTTAACACAACTATCCAATCTATCCAGTGTGACAATGGTCGCGAATTTGACAATAAAACTGCTCACCTTTTTCTCCTATCCCTCGGCGCCACCCTTCGCATGTCTTGCCCTTACACCTCTTCCCAAAACGGTAAAGCCGAACGTGTCATTCGCTCGACAAATAACATGGTGCGTTCCCTTCTTTTTCAAGCTAGCATGCCACCAACCTACTGGGTTGAAGCTCTACACACTGCCACGTTCCTGTTTAACCTTCACCCTACAAAAACCCTCCACACCGCACACCTTACGAAGCTCTTCGTGGACTGCCTCTACCTCTTGAGCACCTACGGGTTTTTGGTTGCCTGTGCTATCCTAACCTATCCTCTACAGCATCACGCAAACTAGCTCCTCGCACAACCGCCTGTGTTTTTCTCGGGTACCCCTCTAACCATCGCGGCTACCGTTGCCTTGACCTCGCGACACATAAAATAATAATCTCACGCCATGTCGTCTTCGACGAAAACACCTTCCCTTTCGCCAAACAATCCACTAAACCACCTACTGCCACCGATCTCTCCTTTCTTGATGACCATCCTATCATTCTACCATCCACCATTACCCAACTTGCACCAATGCCGCAAACACCTATTCCACCCGAGCCACACACGCCACCAACACCTGAACCCCATACTCCCCCTCTCACACCTCAGCCCACTCCTCCAACTTCGCCAGTAGCTTTAGCCCCTGTCGGCCCTCCACTCGTCGATAACACTCACTCCATGTTTACTCGTGGAAAACGTGGCATGTCTAAACCTGTTGACCGTCTTAATCTTTTGGCTGATGTTCTAAGTCCGCTACCCAAGAGCTACCGGGGTGCTCTCAAGGACCCTCATTGTCACTCCGCTATGATGGACGAATTCCGTGCACTACAGACTAATCGGACATGGGATCTTGTTCCGCGTCCGCCTGGCGCAAATGTCGTAATTGGCAAGTGGATCTTTCGGCACAAGCTCAAGCCGGATGGGTCTTTGGATCGCTACAAAGCCCGCTGGGTCCTCCGTGGCTTCACCCAGCGTGCAGGCGTTGATTATGGAGAAACTTTCAGCCCGGTTGTCAAACCGGCCACCGTTCGCACTGTCCTCTCACTTGCCGTCGCGCAAGATTGGCCGGTTCATCAGCTCGACATCAACAATGCTTTCCTACATGGTACTCTTGCCAAGACGGTCTACTGTGCACAACCGTCAGGGTTTGTCGATGTCTCTCAGCCCGACCATGTTTGCAAGCTCAATAAGTCTCTCTATGGCCTTAAACAGGCGCCGCGTGCCTGGTACAGTCGCTTTGCTGATCACCTGTTGCGCCTCGGTTTTGTCAGCTCCCGCGCGGATCCCTCGCTCTTCATCTACAACAGCAACACTGAGATTGTTTACCTGCTATTGTACGTCGATGATATAGTTCTCACAGCTTCATCCGCGCAGCTTCTCCGGAGAACCATCACGGCTCTCGAGCGTGAGTTCTCTCTCAAGGACCTTGGTACATTGGACTATTTCCTTGGAGTAGCTGTTACACGGTCCTCGCATGGCATGTTCCTCTCTCAGCGGCAGTACATCATCGACATCCTTGATCGTGCAGGAATGAGTGAGTGCAATCCATGCTCCACTCCCGTAGATACACAGTCCAAGCTCTCAGCTGCTGGCGCCACCGTCGCTGATCCGTCTGCTTATCGGAGCTTAGTGGGTGCTCTCCAGTACTTGTCTTTCACAAGACCAGACATCGCCTATGCCGTGCAACAGGTCTGCTTATACATGCACGATCCACGGGAACCGCATCTCAATGCGGTCAAACGGATTCTCCGGTACCTTCGCGGCACCGTCGACCATGGCCTTCAGATATACCGCTCGTCGCCTGCATCACTCACTGCATACACGGAGGCTGATTGGGCTGGTTGCCCCGATACTCGCAAGTCCACCTCCGGTTATGGCGTTTTCCTTGGTGACAATCTGGTTTCCTGGTCGTCCAAACGCCAGCACACTGTCTCCCGCTCAAGCGCCGAGGCTGAATACAGGGGAGTTGCTAATGTTGTTGCTGAAGCATGCTGGTTACGCCAGCTCCTGTCCGAGCTCCATCGACCTCTTCAGCGAGCTACGGTGGTCTACTGCGACAACATCTCTGCTGTCTACCTTTAAACAAATCCGGTCCAGCATCAACGCACCAAGCATGTGGAGATTGACCTACACTTTGTCCATGAGCGATTTGCTTTTGGAGATGTCCGTGTTCTCCATGTACCGACATCTTCCCAGTATGCTGATATCTTCACCAAGGGGTTGCTGTCCACTGTGTTCACCGAGTTTTGCTCCAGCCTGAACGTCCGCGTTGCTCCCGCTCCGACTGCGGGGGGTGTTAGACGTGTAGTAGAAGGACACGTCTTCCGTAGTCAAGGAGGTTTAGAATTAGCCTAGATTATTTCCTAAATTGTAATCTCTTTACTTGGCAACAAGCCACCTCCTTGTACTATATAATCCCACCAAGGGATACGTATCAATCCAAGTGCAACAATTGTAATTGCCTTCAATTTTGAACCATGAGCTCCTTTTTTTGTTTTGTTTAAGAACCCTCAACTCTGGAGATGCAGCACAGTTTGGGGACGGCACTGATGCCTGCACGGCGCCGGTGTCCGGCGTGCCCGCGCACGCACCACAGCAAACTACAGCGGCATCAGCCTCCTCGTCTCCTTTCTCTTGCTGACGCCAATGGATGATCGCTCACCGGCGGTCACGTTCAGGTCAGGTCAGGTAGGGCCCCGGCCGCCGGGCAGTCAGCCAGTGAAACTGTGGAAGTGCAAGCAGTTAGGATGACTCTAATGGAGCGACACATCGAGTCCACGCGTGTTCGTTCATGTCCGTGTGGGCCAAAAACACGACCCAACGGGGCGACACAAATGGATCACGGTCCGTTTTTCTGTCCGCCGCGGCGCATTCATGACCCAAATTTGGGCCACCGATGCGTCGGGACCGGACGTGTCCACGCGTCCTGCTGCGTCCGTTGCACGTCAGGTTTTATCTTGAGTGGCCCCACTTACCATGCATGGTGGCACATCACCATCACGTGGCAGGGAGAGGATAGATTACACAAAGGCTAGTATGACCACGTTTATCCCCCATGGAAACAAAGTACGAAACCAGAGCTGCTAATAAAGTCCAAGAGATAGTAGCAGGTGGAGCGTCAACGCACTGTAATTTTAGTTTTTAAAATCCTTTGCAACCAGCAAACTTACAATTGTTAACTTTTTCTACAATTTCCTAGCCATGAATTATGTACGTGGCTTTGAGCTATTGTACTGTATTATATAGATGACAGTTCTTAAATAGATGAGCTAATTTTTATATAGATGGTAATTTGGCTTTCATGTATTAATTTGCTTTATCAACACTAATAATTTTTTGTTGGAGAAGCAGTTAAGTTAGTTGCTTTTTATTTTTGTTAATTTTCCAAGGATAAAAAATGATGTGGACGATGTAGATGAAGCATCGGAATTACCGGCTCGCTGAACTAGTAAACATAAGATAAAAAACTTGGAGTAGTTACTTTATTTATGTAATCCAACTGTGTTTTATGACAATTTGGATTCTAAAACGTGTAAATTTATTTCAGTAAGAAATGTAAAATGCATATTTTCACCTAAATGTTTTTTCTTGAGATAAACTTAGAAATAGCCCCACCGCGGCCCCATATGTCATTGCCTACACACAATTCCTTAGCGAGTCCCAGGCTCCCAGTCCCAACCCTCTCTTTCCCCCCAGTGCGTCTTCCACTTTTCCTTCCTAGCCGCCGCCGCGCCGTGTGCCTCCGTGCGCTGCCCCGCATCTTCTGCGCAGCCCCTCCCGAGTCCTGAGCTCCCCTCGGGGTCTTGCATACCCGCCGAGTCGCGGGTCTGGTGGAGCTTTGGTCCCGTCGACGAGTATGGGGACAGGTGGCAGGGGAGGGTAGAGGGGCCGGGACGGGCATATGGGGGTGCCAAACCGCCGCGTGCCATCGGGAGATGTGACGGACGTGCGGCAGGAATTCTGGCGGTGGGTGGCATGTATGTTTGTGAATCTATACCTACCTAATAATAAAAGTAGTAAGGTTCTTCCTCCAAAATTTTCGTCCGTTTTTCGTCCGTCACTTTTCGTTTCGTACGTCGTCCCTCTTCTCACCGTTTGATTTCATCGTGGAAAGCGTCTGGAGACCGTCTCTCAGACCCTCTCACCCGTGCGCGTGCTGTGACCGTCCTCCAGTCCAACTCCAATCTGCTCGCCTATACAAAACCCGCAAGACCCTCCTTTCTCGCTCTCCTTTCCGTTTGTTTCTGTCGATCCCATAGCCGAAATTGCTCCTCCTCCCCGGTGGGAATCGGGGTGTTTGGGACGGCTAGCATGATCATGATCAGCACGTAACGGGAGTAGGCGGTGGAGAGGTTAAGAGCTAATGCGTTCGTGCTTGGCGCGACGCCGCTGAGATGAAGGCCTCCACGGGCACCATGCACGGCTTCGTCACCACGGCGTGCGCCGCCACCGCCGTGCACCTATAGCTCGCGCTCATCAGATCCCACGGCACGATGGTCCTCCTCCGCATCCCCGACAGGCCCCGGACTGCAGTCCCCGGCTCCCTGCCTTCTCTCTCATTGGCGGCCAGTCAGCTTCAATTTCAATGGAAATTTCGTGACCTTCCTGGTTCGTCGAGGTGATCCCACCGGAAAAGGTGAACACGGCCATGGATCGTCTGGCCAACGGCAGATGGCAGGGTACCACTTTGTCAGACACTCCTTGAGACTAACTCGCTAGCCTCGGCTGCACATCTACCTGTGCGAGCTACAAAAACCAGATCGGATCCGTCGTTTGATCTTTGATCCGATCACTACAAGCGGCCCGTCAGGCCCGACCGCTCATAGGAAACGTGGTCGACCAAGCACGGACTCTCCTGAACTTCTCACATAATAAACCACCGGCGAATCCTGTTTGCCACAATGTAGTCCGTTGTTGATTTCGTATGTCGCCGTTGGTCGTCGTCCAGGACTTGACTCCCTTCTGCCTGAATCCTTGCACCGGCTAGCGGCGACGGCGGCGCCCGTGGCTGAGACCTCAGCGATACTCACACGGTCGGTACGGCTGCGCTCTCCAACGCGCCATCCTGCGGCGTTGGTGAGGACTTACATGCCGCTGCAGCACCATAAATCGCTGCGGCACAGCCGGTGCACTGCACTCCTCCTAGGCGGCTAGGCGTGACCCCATATATCCTCTCCTAGCCTCTCCGTCGCGGTACATGTCTCACCGGCGTGACTAGGTGCTTGTCCACGGCATACTCAACGGCAGCTGTGCCGACAATGATGAGGTTCTACGTCTCAGGGATTCGTCGTGGTGCTGGCGGCGTCCGCGGTCATCGCCAGGTTCTACGCCATGCTTCGCGTTCTCTCGGTCATGGGCTGCATTGTGTGGCCCACACGAGAAGCGGTTCAGGCTTAAGTAGAGTTTCAGGTTTAAGCAATGAACAACGATGAGGTTTCAGATATGAATCAGATCTAATACAATTTCAGTTCAGATATGAGTAAGACATACTGATCTCAGTCCAGGATCGATTTTTTTGATTTTTGTCAGATTTAGAAAAAAATCCTATTTATTTATTTCGGTCATTGTCTGAATTTCACCGAAATCAGTTTTATTTTTGAAAAATGTGACTACAGACTAGCTAACTAAAAGCTCCGAACCATAAAATTATGAATTCCTATGAATGAATCATCAAATGAACATTTTTGTTTCAGTTTAGTGTTGACAACGTGTAAGTTAGTATTGTCCGTCTGGTGATCATGTAAGTCCAGCTCCGACCACATATCAGATTTTTCTTGGTTGAAGAACTGCACTTTTAGGTTTAAGCAATGTGAATCACTCTCACGTTTGAGATATGTTAAGCACTTTAGTGATTCGATTGGGGAATCAACTGGTGCAATTGCAGTAGTACATCACCAGTTAATCCTAAGGAAAAATCAACACTTTTCCGGCGGTAGCAATGTACAACATTTACATGTTTCACCGGCGCCACGAATCGACGGTGCTAAAGCACATTTACATGTCACTGACTAGGTCTTAGTAGATTACTTCATCGCTTTGTGCGTTTCTGAACTTTTTCTCTTCCGTTACAACGCACGGGTATGTTTGCTAGTCTTTCTAAAAAGGAAATCGGAACATAATAGCGTGAGACAACCAGACGAGCCCGGGAGAGACAAGTATTGGGCCGTACGTGCCGATGGCCCATCTTGTACTGGCTTCGGCAAGCATCTTCGTTCTTAATTACTCCTCGAGAAAAATCAAACCAGCGTCTTCGTCTTCCGGGAGATTTTACAATTTGCCACTCTTTACTTCACACCTCTATTATTTGCCACTCTTTACTTAGCCTTCTATCATTTGCCACATATTAGATTGATTTCTTTCTAATTTTCCCTGTCTCTCGTTCTACAGATTTATTAATTTTTTATACACTGTGAAATACGGTACATATGTATCCATATACCTGGTTGGATCGAACCTGATCGAGTCGTCCCCCTTGTTCCCCTTGCGGAGCGGACGAGGAACAGAGGAAAGCAGAGGAACTGAGGCGGGAGCGCCGCCGGCGGCCGCGGCCGGACTACTAATCGCGCAGCCATGATTCGCGACCACGATCGGCAGCCACGCTCCAGGTAACCCATTCCTTTCCCTTGCGTTCCCTCATTCCCATAATTGTTTGCCCAATTGCCCTATTTCCTTGGAGAAGGTAGTACATGTGTTGGAACGATGAGAGAGGCTGCTACTACATTGCTGATGGAATTTGTGGGGCTAGGTTCATGGTACGCGTGTTGAATTCAGTAGTCGTATTGTATGCCTACAAGAATTATTTGCGATCTGATACATGTGAGCTCTGATCCATATTTACCATGCATTAGTGTCTAGAACAATAACTATCTAGGCAACGTCAAAATACCAGTAGCCAGTAAAGCAGGAAATTTCGGTCTTTTGCATCAGGCTGTACACATTATCCTTCCATGTACTGATATATCATAGTCAGACTAGATATAGTACTAGTATAAAGTCTTGAAGATATTCATTAGCTATTTTCCATTGGCTCACTTATGTTTCCTCACAAACTGAAAGTTGCTATTTTGTTTCCGAGTAGGGCGTCGACGAGGGATAACACCAACTTGTCTACTTCGAATATTGTCCAATCCAATGATGGAAGTAGTTCAATTGATAGAGTCATTGATTGGTCCCAGATTGAGATAGCACCTGCAAATGAAGATGAAATTGATGTTCCTGTAGCAGAAGAGAGCTTGTGCTTGATGCTTGGAATTAATGATAAATCCGGGCATCGTCGAGCTATAGCCGGAGCAGCTATCGAATCCTCCATTGCAAATATCAATGCTTGTATGGATGATATTGATGAGGATTTACTTGCTGATGCGGCTCTCCCTGTGCCTGACCATATGCCCGAAGAGAATCACTTTTGGTATGACAAAGAAAATCCTGTGATAGAGGAAGGTTCCTTGTTTCCTTCGATGGAAGAGTTCAGGATGCTCTTGAGAACATTTGCAATTAGAGGAAAGTTTGACATTAAGATACAGGATAGTGACACTACTAGATTTATAGGTCATTGTAAAGGAGAAATATGTCATTGGAGAATAACGGCTAGGACAACAGAAGATGGAAAAACAGTCAGGGTATTAACTTATCTAACATCAACATTTGATGTTGTATATTACAACTATTTTATAAAGTTACATGCAACTAATGGATGGTATTGTGTTTTCCTGTAGGTTAACAAAATAGTAAAGCCCCATAATTGTTCATCAACAGCTGATGTGATCTCAAGTATGGCAGACCAAGCATGGGTGACAGAAAAGTCAATTCCCATACTTCGTACTGAACCAAACATCGGTGCTGGTGAGCTGCAAAAAGGTTAAAAGTTCAGTATAAAGTTACTACCGGCTACCAGACTGTTTGGAAGGCCAAAGAAAAGGCCATGGATATATTATATGGTACATGGGGACAGAGCTTTCAAAATCTATGGAACTTCAAAGCTGAGATTGAGAAGAGATCTCCGGATAGCATTGTAGAGATTGATGTGAACACTAAAGGAGGTAAAGTGTATTTCTGCAGGTTTTTTATGGCACTCAAGCCATGCATTGATGGATTTTTGAATGGTTGTAGACCATATGCTAGTATAGACTCCACCTTCATGAACGGAAAGTGGAATGGCCAGTTAGCAGCATGCACAGCACTAGATGGACATAACTGGATGTTTCCCTTAGCGTTTGGATTCTTTGCTTCAGAGACCGAGGATAACTGGACTTGGTTTATGCAACAACTTCATAGGGCAATAGGACATCTTCAAAATCTAGCCATTTGTACTGATGCATGCAAAGGGTTAGAGAATGCCGTTAAAAAAGTTTTTCCTCAAGCTGAGCAAAGGGAATGCTTTAGGCATCTAATGGCAAACTTCAAAAAAAAGTTCCATGGAGAAATTTTTGGTCGGATGTGGCCAGCAGCCAAGGCTTATCGTGTAGAAACATTTAGCTACCATATGGCCAAAGTATTCGAAGCTGAACCCGCGGTAGGTACATATTTGAGTACTTATCATAACTTGAAGTGGATGAGATGTGACTTCAACACAGAAATAAAATGTGATTATATTCACAATAATCTAGCTGAGAGCTTCAATAGTTGGATTAGAGGAATGAAGGACCTTCCGCCAGATGAACTAGCAGATGCACTAAGAGAGAAAATCATGAAGCTTTTTCATAGGCGGAGAGAGGTTGGGAAAATGCTTCGTGGAATTATACTACCAGCTATCATTCAACAGATACATAATAGGACTAGAGAACTTGGTCACTTGGATGTTGGAAGATCAACAGGAGAAAGTTGTGAGGTCAAGGACACCAACAAGAAAAACCTTAGGCATGTTGTGAAGATAGGCATCCGTGAGTGCACTTGCCTAGAATGGCAGCACACCGGGAAGCCTTGTGATCATGCACTTGCATTCCTTATAGGGACTGCGAATACAAACTTTCATCCATATGTGCATGAGTACTACTCCGTGAGTATGTTCCAGGCAGCCTATGCTGGAGAGATTGAACCCATCACAGACAAGTCTCAGTGGCCTCAGGTTACTCTAGATTTTGAGATGGTGCCACCAATTTCAAAGAGACCCATTGGGAGACAAAGGAAACTGAGAATCAAAGGCTGCCTTGAAGATGGTGGTGGTAGCAGTAAAGGGAAGAAAAAGGTAGATGGCAAAGGAAAAGAGCAAGATGATGGAGATGAAGAGAAGGCGCAAGAAAATGATGTCAATGGGAAGGAAAAAGAAAAAAAGAGATTCGGCACCACAAACAGATGCAAACAATGTGGAGAGTTGGGGCATAGGAAAACAACATGTCCACAAAATGAACCTAGAGAAAGGTAACATTTGTATTGTTGAATTAGTATCGCATCAATATTAGCCACTTATTTCTAATATCTTGTGTACTGAAACAGGAAGAAAAAGGCCAAAAAAGTTCATAAAAGTGAGGATCAAATTTCTGGAGAGGTGATTGAGCAAGAGGTGTTTTCAGCTGTTGTTGGGACACCGAAAAGCACTACAATCACAATTCCTCCTAGTCTACATGACAGTCCCAGTCCTATTACAAGGAGGTAATCCTGCTGCTTGGTTTCATATGTACAAAATCATGGAAGAGGGCTATTTTGTAACCTGATATGTAAATTGTAGGAGACTTGCTACGGCCATGGCTGGAGATGGTGCATCACAACCACCTACGACACCTACTGCATCACAACCTCCTAGTCTACATGACAGCTCCGGGCCTATTACAAGGAGGTAATCCTGCTGCTTCGTTTCATATGTACAAAATCATGGAAGAGGGCTATTTTCTAACCTGATATGTAAATTGTAAGAGACTTGCTATGGCCATGGCTGGAGATGGTGCATCTCCAGCGACACCTAGTTGTGACGTGCCGTCAAGTTCAAATGCGTGCAAGAAAAAATTAACTCCACGGAGGAGGAAACAGTGATTTTATTGCGTCGAGACTCTATTTTCAGCCCTGGTTACATGGCAGTAAACACCGAGTACACACATGAAGCTTTCTTCTGATCTTTGAGAAGTTTGCCACTCATGATGTTCTTGCCGTTGCACGGGATACAGCCGCAGGACGTCGCGTTGCTCCAGGTCCGGAGGCTCGAGAGATGATGGCCTATCGTCTTCACCATCCGAGAATGGTGCGCTGTTGTAGCGCACCTGAGCTGCTGCAGGTACGGCGACTGCGCCGCCACGACTACTCGCCGCGCCTGTGCACGCTCTTCATCCTTCTCATCGCCATCTCGTCCAGCCGCCGCCGATCGTGGTCGCGAATCATGCCTGCGCGACCCGTAGTCCGGCCGCTGCCGCCGGCGGCGCTCCCGCCTCAGTTCCTCTGCTTTTCTCTGTTTCTCGTCCGCTGCGCACAGGGGGAACAAGACGACTGGATCAAAACTGGTTCGGTCCAACCAGGTATATGGATAAATATGTACCGTATTTCACAGTGTATAAAAAATTAATAAATCTGTAAAACGAGAGACAGGGCAAATTAGAAAGAAATCAATCTAATATGTGGCAAATGATAGAAGGCTAAGTAAAGAGTGGCAAATAATAGAGGTGTGAAGTAAAGAGTGGCCGACTCTCCCAGTCCCGCCGCCCCGGTTCCTCCGGCAGCAGGCAGCGCCGATGCACCCCCTGTCCCCTCGCTCCTCGTCTTACCCGCGTCTAAACGAAACAGAAGTTCAGTGGCAGATTCAGATTGGGTCGCGCCTCGCGCTCCTCGCTCTGCGCGGCTTTCAGGCGACCAATCAGAGAGGCGTCGCTGGTCGGACCATGGCGAAGCAGCCGGAGCAGCGTCTCCTCGAAATCCAGATCGAAGGTAAGCCGCGGCCACCTCTCCTCGAACCCCCGATTCGATTCGCGTTTGGCCTGAAGAAAACCGTGAGTTTGGCACGCACGCCAGCGTCGCGGAGCTGCACGCAGACCCAACATATTCTGTAGTACAGTATATAAATACGTAAAGGGATTGAGCTAAATTTTCTCACATGAAAGGATTGAACAAATTTGTCTAAACTTGGCATCACTGCAGCGTTATGCATGAAGTACCTCTAAAGTTCAGATGAAGTCTTAAGGGCATCTCCAGTCGTCAAGCCCCGCAGGATGCAAAACGGCGCAAACTAGGCTCGGTGGGGGGGGGGGGGGGGGGGGGGGGCAACGGCGCAAAACCGAATCCTGGGGTGGGCATTTTCCCAGCCGCACCCCACCCAACACGAGCAGACAAGGAAATCGGTGCAGGAATCCGTCGAATTCGTCGAGGCCGGAGCTCGCCACCGGGATCCCTTTGCTCCTCCTACTTCCTCGCCGCCGGCCGCCTCTGCCCCTCCTACTTCCCCGTCGCCTGGCCGCGCAACGCCTCCTTGCGCAGCAGCTCGTCCGTCCTCCCCGTCGGTCGCCGTGCGCCCGTCCTCCCCGAGGAAGACGCGGAGGCGCTGGAGCGCGCGGAAGCGGGCTGCAGCCGTCGAGCACGCGGCCGTCGAGCTCCAGCACCTCCGTGGCGTCGACCCCGACGACGATGCGGACGAGGCCGGGCGGCCGCGCGAGCTCGATTCCGTGGGGCGGCGCAGGGCGGCGAGTCAGGCGGCGCGGGGTCGGCGGGCCGGAGCAGAGGAGGCGGTGCGTAGAAGCAGAGCCGAGAGAGAGAGAGAGAGAGCGGTCGTGCGGGAAAAAAGAGAGGAGAGAGAGGAGAGAGAGGGCAGCACATGGTGGGCCTGCAGGTGGGTGAGAGGAGAGAGAGGGGTGAGGTTGCATGTGGACCTTTTGCATGCAATTGCCCCCCAGGCCGAACCCAGCGCCTTGGGTTTGCCCTGGGTGCGCCGGCGCTAATTTGTCCCAAAACGGCGCTATTTTGGATCCTGTGGGCACGACTGGTAGCAAAACGGCGCTATTTAGCCATCCGAGTCTAAAACCGAACCTACAAAGGGCTCTTGGGGGGGAGGGGGGGGGGGGGGGGGCGCTGGGAGCACGGCTGGAGATGCCCTAAGCTTTATTTTCAAGTCATATGTGTATGCCCAAAAAGATGCTTCTGCTATTGCCGGTGCTCATGATAGCCATTTTGTGTTTTAGATGGATCGACTGCTTCAGTGGGTATAAGAATGGGATCACCCCGCCGACGAGACGATGATTCTCACGATGGCAAAAGAAGGAAATACTCAGGGTCAGAGCTTCCGGAGGTACATCATGAACTGCGAGTCACTCATGAAAGACCTATACTTCGTAGATTGGTTGATCTATGCTAGCTAGTTACTGTTTTTTTTTGAAACGAGACAAAAGCTTTGCGTTTTATATTGATAAAGTAGAAGCAAACAAGTAGTACGAGGCCTAAAAACGAAAAAAGTACAACTCGATCCACACCAGCCCCGAGGCCACGCCCCCACACGGGTCGACGGCCAAGTTGCCCAAGCAACCATGGCCGACACCAAAACCCCTCAACGCCACGACGGAGGGGAGAATCCGGAGCCGCCGCTCCGACATCCACGCCGGCTCCAAAGCCGCACTCCACACGGGTCGACGACCAAGACGCCCAAGCGACACAAGTCGACACCACACGACCTCGACGCAACACGGCGGAGGTGACCTCGACGCTTCACAGCGGAGGCGAAACATCCGGAGCCGCCGCTCCGGCATCCACGCCGGCCCTAGGGCCACGCACCCCCTAGCCGAAGACGAAACTCGCCGCCGCCAACCACCATCTCTCCACAGGTCCCCGCTGGCCGGTGGAACATCCGAGGCGAGGCCCCAAGAGGCAAGCGGCGCTTCTGCGCCGCCCTCGTCCGATCCCGCGAGGGATCTAGAGTTTCCCCCGGAGAACCCGGCGTGGAGAAGCGACAACGCCACCTCGACGACGCCTTCAAGAAGGACGCGACGCCTGAGGGCGTCACCGTCGTCGGCCCCGGCCGTCTGCCTGGGCAAGCCTTTCGCCCGGCGATGTGTCGCGACCCCGTAGACAGCCCGTCGGGATCGGCCAGACCACCATCTCCGCGTGCCGCAACCACCGCGTCATCTCAGAACCTGGCAGGCGGCATGCCGACCACGGTCAAGCCGCAGCCTCAGATCCGGGGCCGCCGCCCCGGCTTCCTCCTCCCCGATGTCGCCCCAGCCTGCAGCAAGGGGCACAACACGTCCTCCACCACCGCAGCAGCCGCGCCCAGCGCCGGCCCGCGCGGCCCAGATGGGGCCCGCACGGGCCCAAATCCTCCTGGCACCGCCGGCAGCCTGCGCGCCATCCCGCCGCGCTCCGCGCGCCCTGGCAGCGTCCCCTGGACGCGCCTCACGTCACCGCCGCAGAGCCACGGCCCAGCGCACGCCCGCGCCGCTCGACGCCGTCAGGCCCGCCTACCGCCCTCACGGCCAAGCCCAGGCCCGCCCCCGTCAGATCCGGCCACAAGAGCTCCGGATCCGCCGCCCCGCAGCCTAGTGCGTCCCGGAGCCGCCGCTCCGGCTTCCCTGCGCCGGCGAGACGCCGTCGCCGTCCCAGCCAGGTTCGAAGCCCACCGGCGCTAAGACGAGGAGAGACACCCCCGACGCCAGTTGTGTTGCGGCAGGGAGGCCGCCGCCACCGCGGCGCAGAGGCCGGCGGCAGCAGCGGCGGGAAGGGCGTGGAGGTGGGGGGCCGGAGGCGGCGCGAGAGGGGGCCCCCGGTGCCGCCTGGGTGCGGCACGGGGGGGGGGGGGGAGCAGTTTTGCAACAACAGATTGTGCTAATACAAGGGGGGGGGGGGGGAGCAGTTTTGCAACAACAGATTGTGCTAATACAAATGGTTGGTTGTGTTAAGCTGCATATTCTTTTGATGAATGCAGCTTTGCTGCTTTCTTTGCGATTAGTAGAGAACGAGTACAAAGGACAGGAGACTGTCCCAGGGTACAAAAACAAAAGAAAGGAAACTGAAAAAAAGAACAGAAAAGACTTTTGAGCCTGTCAAGAACAAAAGAAAACAAGTCTGGCTCTAGGGTTCTCTCGATCAGGGCTAGAATCCGTCGTCTCCCAGCGTCGAACCACGTTCTTCCTTCATCTAGGATGGCGCTGAATAACTCTTGGGGCGAGCGTGCTTTGTTACTGAAAATGCGCTCGTTCCGTTCCTTCGAGATGTTCCACAACACAAGCGGCGTGATAGAGCACCATAGCTTGGCCATGGATCTGTCCATTGGTTGTGGTACTCGCTCCATCCAATCTGACAATGA
Organism: Poa pratensis; assembly: GCA_947311845.1. Classification (NCBI taxonomy): domain Eukaryota; kingdom Viridiplantae; phylum Streptophyta; class Magnoliopsida; order Poales; family Poaceae; genus Poa; species Poa pratensis. The sequence continues at coordinate 143,129,872 of CAMZMU010000085.1, forward strand.
CGTCGTGTTTGCAGGTGGGATGTAGGACGCCGGCACTCCTGTTCTGGTCACGACCAGCTGCCACACCACCTGCGCCTATGGGCATGCGGCAAGGATGTGAGCCGCCGTCTCCGGATTCGCTGCACACAGACTGTTTCCATATTTCATTCTCTACACTATTCGTTTAACCACTTTGTTTCAGCAGAGCAGGAAGATTGACAACCTTACTGCCGTTGGGGCAAAGTAATTGTTTGAGTGTGTGCAGGTCCACGTTCGTTGACGGTTAAGCGCCAGAGATCGTTGACGTGCACCTTGTTGTTGATTACAAAGTCCTCGATTAAATCTTGTTTCCTCACTGAGCGAAAACTGCTACTTGTGACATCCACACCTTTGCTTGGGTACCATTAACGATATCATTATCACACATCAGGAAGCTGAGCAGGTTGTGCTAAGGTCGACAATAAGTCGGCAATTGCACTCGTCAAGAATCCCGTCTTCCACAAGCGCTCAAAACACATCGAGTTGAAGTACCACTTTATTCGAGATTGCGTGGAGACGAAGAAGATCGAGTTAGAGTTCGTGCCCACCAAACATCAACTCGCGGACATGCTAACCAAACCACTTTGACAAGTCCGCCTGGAGGAGCTATGCTCAAGGATCAGCATGATGGAGGTGTCGCTGGAATAGGCTTGTGGAGTCGGACTGTTGTCGGGTCGAGGAGTCGGGCCAGTGTGCCGACTCAGAGAGTGTTCGGAGTCTATTCTGACTCGACAGTAGTTGTAGCCGGCACTCGATCTGTTGGGTCCGCGGGGTGTACTATACAAAGTAGGGAGATAGGCCGTGTTATAAGTCATTTACAGTGATGTCATCCATAGTGAACTCGTGTCATGACGTCATAAATAGTGGCGGTATGACATGACATAGTGTAAGCCCCAACACGTCAGTTAGATGTGACTGGATAGTTGACTTTGTAGCCATGGCTTGCCCTAGAGGATCGAGTGCAAGATAGCGCAGAGGACGCAGCAGCCATGCGGGCGTGACAATAACTTAATTATCAAATGCAAGGGATGTGGGACCAGGTCTATTATTGGAGAAAGCTCTTGATTTGAGAATTCAAAATTGGGTGAAGGTTTTTAAAAAGAGAGGATCAAATTTTCTAGTAAATACTAGAAAAATGGCTTTCTGGCTATTTAAGGGGAAGAATAGAGAAGATAAAATTGAGGAAACATTGTTCCCACAGACACACACACTCCCTTCCCTACTCCAACCCGCTACTTCTCTCCCTTGCTCTCTCGATTCGCTTTAGCCAACATGCGACGCCCGCCGGAGGTGCGGAGACGGGGGCGCCAACCTTGTCAAAGGCACCAGCAAGATCGCGAACGTAGCCGAGAGGAGGAGTGGCCATGTTGATCTGGTCGACGGGAGCAGCGGAAGAGATGGGTCGCGAGGCCCACGAGAGCGAAGCAACTGATACCATGAAGACATAATTGGCAATGCACCTTGGGTGCTTCTCCTTGCATTGATCAACTTATATACGTTTACATAGTCATGGCACAGAGAACGTGCAAGCAGTGGTGCTCGTAGTGTACAAGAAACGTGTGATCGTGAGCTAACAGACTAAGTCTACTGACAAAAGAACTTGTTACGCTAAAAGTGCCGATGTTGCCCTAGGCCCCAGAGCTCGCCGCCATCGTTCGACGCGTGGCCGCCTCCAGACATGACATTGTTGCTATCCAGCCGCACCGGGATCATAGGGACGATGGCGGATAGTCATGCGAAGGAGAAGAGCCCCCCCGGTGGCGGAGAGTTGGAGGGCGGACGTTGTCATCGCTGTGCTAGGAGAGAGGCGGCGCCACTCGAGATGAGTGAGGGAGAGAGAGAGAGGCGGCGGCGGTAGGGACTCTAGGCTCTGATACCAAGTTAGAATTAGGGTTTCCTTGGGGTCAAAGGCCACCGCATGTTCCTTCATATAGATGATCAGATGTTACAGTTACATACGTATACAACTCTATAACAATGATATACCGTATTTATCACTGACGACTATAGAGTTGACTGAGATTTAACTAATTCTTCAGCTGGAATTAGCAAAGGGCGGAACTAGGCGTCCCCCGGGGTATAATTTCCCCCGATCCCCCGGGTCCAGAGAGCGACACGTGTTGCTACTCGCGGTCAACGCTAAACAGATCGCACGCAGCTTTCGTTTCCGCACTAGAAAAAACCATCAGAAAATTCCCCTCGCCCATGGCCGTGGCCGCGCCTATCCCATCCGGCCATCCCCGTCGCTCCGACGCCGTTGCCGGAGTAGAGGCCGTCCTTCCCAACCGTCGCCGGAGAAGACGTCATCGTCCCCAACCGTCGTCGGAGAAGATGCCGTCCTCCCCAACCGTCGCCGGAGAAGACGTCGTCGTCCCCCGTCGCTCGAAGCTCCGGCGAGAGACCTCGCCGACCATTGCCGGCAGCACCGCCGGGAATCCTTCTAGCATTCCCCATATCCATGGTAGCATCGGTGCTTGCTCTTGTAGCACCTATAGCATCCATCAGTAGCATCAAAAAAATAAAAAAATTGCTACAATGATTGGAGCTTGTGAAGAAAGAAAATTGCTACAATAATTGAAGAGGATTTGCATCCAGAGAGGATTTTTCTGCTACAACACTTTAAAAAAATTGCACCACGCCTGAAAAATCGAATCACTCGTGAAGAAGACTGTAACATGTGAAGAAAGAAAATTGCTACAATAACTTAAGAGGATTTGCATCCAGAGAGGAAATTTTTGCTACAAACCTTTGGAAAATTTGCATCAAAATTTAAAAATTGTATCATCCGAGGGAACAAAATTGCTACAATTGTTCTATGGATTTGCGTCAAATGATAGAAAAATTTGCTAGAAACCATACAAAAATTTGCACCCAAAAAATATAGCAAAAAAAGAAGAAGAAAATGCTCTCTGGTCTGCACACGCAGCTCAAAACCTCAAACCGACCTTGCGTTCCCCTCCAATGGCAGCACCGCCGGTCACCGGCCTCCAATGGCAGCAGCTCCGGCTATCCGTGGAAGCACCGCCACGCGCCTACGGTAGCACCGTGGGCCGCCTATGGTAGCACCGCCGGTCACCGGCTGCCAATGGCAGCAGCACCGACCATCCATGGTAGCACCACCACAAGCCTACGGTAGCACCATGGGCCGCCTATGGTAGGACCGTCGGGCGCCGGCCGCCAATGGAAGCACGGCCCTCCACTGATAGAAGCACTGGGTGGCCTTCCGCGGTGGCGCTGCCACGCACCTTCGGTAGCACCATGGGTCAGCCATGGTAGCACCTGCACCACCGAGCTGCTCGAGGCGGAGGTCACGGTAGGGATTTCGCAGCTCGCCGGCGCGGGCTGAATTCATAGCCACGGGATGCTCCCCAGCGGCGGTTTAGGCGGGCCCGTACGGAGGCAAACCGGCGAGGTCGGCGTGGTGTAGCTCCAGGCCCCGGCACGGTGGTGTGGTGCAGCACCGGCGGCCGCTGAGCTCGGGCTACATCGGAAGGAGGAGATGGTGGCGGAGCAGTTCCACCGCCGGCGACTAGATGCACGCAACGGCCTCTGCGTGGAGAGGAGGTGGAGCTTTTCCATGGTCGCGATGGGGGAAAAAGGAGACGACGCGTGGGAGATGCGACTGGAAGGGATAAGGCAGAGGGAGCGGTAGTGGGTGGGTCCCTCGATGGACGCGTGTCACGAGCAGAAGGCGGAGGACGCGAGCGACGGATCCCCCGGATGATCGCTAGGCTTTTCCATTAGCAAATCCGTTAATTTTGAATAACATAATCGAGATATTGTTGCTCAAATGGGCTACAAAAGTGAAATACATGTGGGACTTACACATAGAAACTACTCCATTAAACACAATCTACATTTATCTACTACCAATCTTCATTGCTTGGGTATGACCATCATCGGGTATGCTCTTGCCGCATGTCTTTGGGGAAGATTCCACAGAACCACCACCTCAACCTTGAGAAGATTCCAACCGGGACGTCACCTTCGGACACAGTGGACCTGTACGTGAAGCTGTTGCACCTGGACGACGACATCTCCAGTTCCCTCCTTGGGACATGAAATTTTTCCACGAGACCTGAGAACTTCTTTATTGGGGAGCGGTCGCCATCGAAGAACGGTGGACTCCACCGATGGAGATCTACAATCTCACGGGAGTCGTGGAAGACAGGCCTCACTGATCTCCCATCCAAGATCTCTATGGAGACCTTCGCCTTGAAGATGGTCTGTGCATACTTCTTCTGGAAGGGAGGCAGTGGTTGGGCTAGGACGACGAAGCTGATGAAGTCGTCGCACGGGAAGGACGCCACCGTGGTGTTCCATCGGTGGCTCCGAAAGATGAACTCATGACTTTAGTTACAGTTGTTGCTACTGACGTTAAAGACGTGAGCTCGGGACTTGGTGTACGAGGTGGAAAGAATAGGCGCCATGGCTTGAGATTGGTGAATCCAATACCACACAGGGACCTTGTTATATGTAGACGGCGGGCGGACTCCGACTCCGAACTTTCTCCACCGTGTGTTCGATCTCTTCCAAACTTTGAACCGGATCTCTCCGTCGATATGGTTTCCATCGCGCCTCCACAATTTTCCGTTCCGATTCCGCACCTTCCTTCCCCAGTTTCCTTCCATATGTTCCTCCTACCAAATCAAGCCAGATATTCCACGCCGATCTCCAAGGCGGCGCCGTACCCCCGCTCTCCACGCACATGATGGAACATCAGATCTTCCACGCCGTCGTCGCCGACGTAGGCTCTGTATGCGTTTGCCGGTCGGAGATCGGCGTGGAACATCAGGCATTCAGGCTTGACGCTAGACGCCGCCGCTGTTTCCTGCCCGCGTCTTCTCCACCGCGGACCCGGCCGCCAGGACCACCGTGCCGCTCGCCCACCTCGCCCATCTCCCTTCCTCCCTGCCGCCGCCGTCCCACTGCACCGTCACCCCTCCCGTCCAGCCCTGGCCGCGCCGCCTCACGCCCCGGAGCTTCTCCCACCCGCGGGTGAATAGCTCCTGTGCGACGTCTATACTTGGCAATCGATGGACAGCGACGTCGTTGGGCGAAATAGTTCGGGTGCGACGCCATCTCGTGGCTGAAATAGCTCGCGTGCGACAGTCGTGCTTAACCGCATAGGACAGGTTAGGGGTTGGATTTATGTGAGCCTGGTGGGACCCCCACTTATCCACGTCAGCAAAGGACCCACAGGAGCACCTTCGAGGGTGGGACCCACCTTTTGTCGACCTCATCAGCTGGTACAAAACGACGTCATCCGCCGCTTCAGAGTAGCCATCCACGCGAGCTTTTCGACCGTTGCATCCTCTCGTCCCCCTTCTTCTCCGGCGACAGCGCGCAACAACGCCGGCGGTAGAGGTATGCCGTCGAGCTCCGCTTCCGCCTCCCAGAGTCCATGGCCGCGCTTCGGTCCAGTGCCGCTAGGCAGGTGCCCTGATTGCCCACGGACGACGCCCCTGAAGCGGCGGATGACAACGAGCGACAAGAATGGCAACGCCGGGCGTGAGTATGTGACATGCGGGAGCAAACCAGAGCTGGGGAAGGTGAGATCTGAGTTTCCCCTCTCCCAATTTCTTTTTATTTTCGTCAATTTTGGGTTTTCATTCGATTTGGGAATTAGGGTTAATATTTCCTATTTTCAGGATCTGCTGCCATGCGACCATTTCGAGTGGCTTGATACGTACATCAAGAGGATTGAAAAGGAGGGCACATCTCTAGGCCCCAATTTGCTGTCGGCGGTGGAGCAATTGGGAGCTACAGGGGTTGCTACGGTGCACAATGCGGAGCCCAATGCGGAGGGGCTTGCGAATGTGAAGGCCGAGTTGAAGAAGATGAACAAACAGCTAAAGAAACTTGCCGATCTGAAGAAGCAGGACAATCTAATGGCTGCAATTTTTTATTTTTGTGCAATTGCTCTTGGAGTTGTCTATGTGCTGATCATTAGTCATTAAACAATGTAATTAGTGTTGCAGTTAGCTTGAAATGGACAATTTATGTATGACTAAGACTTGGAAAAAATGCATCACGAATCCACCCTTTATTTGGTTTGTTTCAGTTCATATGGGGCACAATGTGCATATATGTGTGCAATTTTCAGTTCAGTAAAAGAAACAATAAACAACGAGTAGGAGAAAAGGCCAGGCTCAATTAAAACCTAGCCGGGCCAAATGTTTGAAAGAAGTGTTCGTCCAGAAAAAACATTCGTGCACACTCTAGACCCAATAAACCTAGCTAGGCCCAATAGACAACGAATTCACCTCTGTCTCTTGTTTTTTATTCAGCTTATGATATTTGACACGTTTAGCTTATGACAATGTACTCCCTCCGTTTTTTTTACTTTGCGTTCTGGCCAAATAACAGATACCAAGGAGAGCCTCCGATGGAGTAAATTAGAGAAAAGTTGGACTAATTTGCCCCTGCGAAATCCCAAGTCTGGGCACTGCTCGCAATGCATGCATTGGCCATGGACGGCTCGCAATGCATGCATTTTTCTCACTAATTAATGGATAGGGAGACCAAACCTGGGGGTATATTAGGGACTCAAGTGGCAAAAAGTGCACAACGCAAAGTAAATGTGAATTTTCTTGAAAAGTTAGAACGGAGAGAAGATAGTTAAAACATATTACATTATAAAACGTCTTTGCACATAGAAAATAAATGACACGGAAAGTAAATGACGGCATATATTAGCACGGGTAGCACCCTTACAACTCAAACACGGCCGACAACTCAAACCCTTACAACTAAAACAGAAAGTAAATGACACCGAAAGTAAATGACACGACACAACAAGACACGACAGGGGAAACTAAAACAGAAAGTAAATAAAACTTAAACGGGCGCCCCTTCTTGCTCGCTTGCATCTTCTTGCTCGGGCGCCCCTTCTTGCTCGCTCACTCCGGGATGTTGTAGGGGAGCCTGTGCATCGTGAAAGTGATGAACTCACAGCGGGGGAAGGCGAAATCCCAGTTGGTGAAGATGTTGTGCATCGTGAAAGCGATGAACTCACAGCCGCACCAGAAGACTTGCCCGAGCAAGTACTGCGCGTCGAGCGGGTTGGCGAAGACGACCGTAAGCATCACAACCGAGTCGAGGGCGTCACGGGTTTCATGGAGGCAAAACATTGGCCTCATGCCCGCTGGGCGCTCGAGGTGCTGATAGCCGGCAGCGAGGAACTCCCGGGCGAGCTCGATCGTGGGCCTCCACCTCGATATCGCCCACACGCGGAGCGAGTTCTCCACGAACACGCGGGGGGGGGGGGGGGGGTAGAGTTCCTCCTGGGTCGTGCGCAGCGGCCAGTAGGTGACTCCGGTGAACTCCATATGCACCTGGCTTGATGTGCTTCGAGAGAGAGGGGAAAGGAGAGGAAGAGGCGAGGAGATGGATCTGGCTTGTGTGGAGAGGAGAGAGGCAGAGAGGTGTTTAAATAGAGCGGAGACGAAGAAGAGAGGAGACGAACAAGAGGTGCTGCCCGTTGCGATTACTCTCCCATGTGTACTGCGAATCTGAAAAGAGCTCGTTTTTTGAGTCTGAAAAGTGTGCAGAATTGCTTCTGAATCGGCGGCGTGGTTAATGGCTGCGATGCGACGTCCCAAGGCATGCATGCAAAGACTGAGTCGAGAGTGTCATGGGTTGCATGCAGTCTGAATCGCCGCCACTACGGCAGAGGCTAGACGGGAGCATAGCATTACGGACGACACGACGCCAATGACATGCGGACCCCAAAAAAGGTGGGCTCCCCTAATCAGTGAATCAATCCGTGGCAACAGAGTCAACCATCCGTGTCCCAACTGCCACCCGAATCCTTTGCGTGTTGGGGGAAAAAACAGGTCGGCCAATCAAAGCGCAGAACGCGAGTCTCGCGGATCGCCGTGGCTCAGCGGATCGCAACCGTCCGCGCTAGATTCCTTCTAAAAGGCGTCGATCCAACGGCCAACAGGTATTCTTCTAGAAGGTTTGGCCTCGGTCAACGAGGTTTGACCGAACTTTCAATTGAGCATAATTAATTTAAAAAAAAATCAAAAAAATAAGAAACCTGCGCACATGGTTTTGTAATGTTGTATAGTAACGAGAAAAAATATATAAGTATGGTTTAGATACATTTTTACGGAAAATCGTTAAATCAAGTGAGAGACCCGAACACTTTCAAATGAGCTTAATTAATTTAAAAAAATCAAAAAAATAAGAAACCTGCGCACATGTGTGTCTTATGTCATATAGTAACGAGAAAAAAATATAAAGATGTTGTACATACATTTGCACGAAAATGCCTTCACTCAAATGTGAAATGTTGAACAGAGTAGCATGGATTTCAAAGGAGAGAGTATGGTTTCAGATGAGCATAATTAATTCAAAAAAATCAAAAAAATAAGAAACCTGCGCACATATGTGTCTTATGTCATATAGTAATGAGAAAAAAATATAAAGATGGTGTACATACATTTGCACGGAAATGCTTTCACTCAAATGTGAAATGTTGAACAGAGTAGTATGGATTTCAAATGAGAGAGTAGGGTTTAGGTGATTTCAAAGTTTTTGAAAATAAAAAATTGTGAAAACCTCACCAAAGTTTCATTTTGGAGTGACTAAGATAGATATGAGCTTAGTTTTTCATTTTCATGTTTTAAAATTTATTTATTTAGGATTTGCAATTAAACCATTATTATGTAAAAATAAATAAATAATATGCACTTGCATATGCAGCCTTGAATTTTTGCACCGAGTAATAATCATGCAAATATGGGTGCATATTTAAATTGGGTTTGGATGACAAAAAAATTATGGCATGCTCACATGGTTTCCCAGTGTGTTGCCACTCTAGGCAGGTGCATTCATGCAAATCAGTGTCAACAACATGCTTCTTGCCACTCTTTGTATCTCTAACTTTAGCACCCCACAATGAAGATTTCTCAACATATAGATGTGAAAGCTTTCTGCACATGTTGACCACTTGTTGTACCACTGCCGGAAGCTTATCCCCTTCCAAAATGTCACCAATTCTTCGTCTCAATTCCCACAAGCGCATGATCATGATCTTAATTTGGTCCACCATGTCATGCACAGGCAAGTCTTTCAACTCCTTGATCCTGTTGTTGAAACTTTCTGCCAAGTTGTTATTGATATGATCGCACTTGATTGCAGTATTAAAACCTGACCTATACCATAACAGAGGATGGTAGGTGCTCAACCATGAAGCAAAATCATTCTCAGCACCTACTGCCATTATCTTACCAAGGTGATAGGAATGTGTCTGTGTGGTGTAAGATCTTGCTGCTGGCCACTATTGGATAATTAGGCAATAATTCCATGATTAATTCCAGAATATTAAACATGATATCCGCAACTACTAACATGTGAAACACGAACATACTAGATGTACTAATTAACATGAACAATAGCAGCATATCACACAACATGTAAACAGGAAACATGATAATCCAACCAGGAGAGATACGACATACGTACTGAACGATTGTAGACGTTGTAGCCGTGGTCGATGTAGCGATGTAGTTGGCGACTTTCTTGGCGAAGACTTGTCGCCACAGACGGTGCTTGCGGAGGCGATCCGCAAAGCCGGCTGGAAGACGACCGTCGTGGAAGCGGCGAGCAGTCGCGCGAAGTGCTTCCCAAAAACCTAATTCGCCCTCTCCCGTACAGGATCACAAGAGCGACTGGTTCCGGAGACCTGCTCTCCCAAACGCCGGTGCACGCCAGCGCTCGGGATGGAGTAGACTATGGTGGCGGCGCAAGGCACGAGATTGGCAAAACCTAGATTGTTCGGTATGTGACGGCGCACGCAGTGCACGGGAATATATAGTGCGGTTCGGGAAACCCTAACGGGTGCAACGTGGGCCGGCCACGTCGCACACGTTCGAGTCGGTTACACAGCCCACGATCCGGGAGCGACCCGATTGGCTAAGCTGTACACGTACGCTAACGACTCATTTTCCTGAACAGCAAAAATATAGGCATCGGCTCGGCTCATTCCCGCAACCCGCGGCGTGTCGTGACGGACGGACGGACGGCGGCGAGGAGGAGGAGTGCACGAGAGAGCCTTCTGTTCTCAACTAGCACACCAAGTGTACAACACTCCACTATATAAGGTGGTGTCTCCTCCAACTAGCAATGTGGGACTAAACTTTAGCACCACATTGCACCTCCAAAATTTCATGCACATGCACATGGGCCAATTTGAGATTTCAGAATTGCTTATATGGGCTGCCCACAAATGGGCCCAATATTCTAACAATCCCCCACCAGATCTCAAATTCCCATTTAGAGATTTTGCCAAACCTCGTTTCTTGTTTATATACCAGTGTTTCAGCAGAGACTGTTAAGTTGAACTTCCGCCTAGAGCTTCAAGCTACATCTACCAGCAACTTGAACAATGGACGAACCTTGAATTGCAAGTTTGGTGCCAATAGACTTCACTCAAAGTCATAACCAGTACGTGGCTGCCAGTAGCCTACCCCGCGGGTGGAGCATATGCGTCATACTCCCTGGTCTCTTCATGAGCTTACTAGAGATCACCCAAATCTCATAGACTGCGACGTTTAACAGTCGGACTCATATAGGTGTGTTCTTTCAAGGTCGCTCTGTAGGATAGCACCTTTGCTACGAATAGCCAACAGAAACACATTAAGGCATATTGCCAACCTGCCTTACAGAATTGAGAGTTATGCATCTTCCACGAGAGGGTTAAAAATAACTCTCCTCTGTTAAACCACTAGCTTGTTCTTCCCAGGTCCTAATTCACGGGATCTCCGATCACATAGGTTGGGTTACCACTATGGTGTAACGCTCACGGGTCTCAACCCCATCTCCCTCGATGCACTATCTATCACATTACGTGATAGTCCCTTCGTAAAGGGATCTGCCAGGTTTTTGTCTGTTTGAATATAACTAACAGTTATTACTCCGGAGTTTCTCATTTTCCTGACAGACTTCAAGCGTCTTTTGACGTGTCTTGATGACTTCGCATTATCCTTAGCACTGTTCACTTTCATGATAACCGTTTGGTTGTCACAGTTCATAAGGATGGCCGGTAATGGTTTCTCAACCACCGGCAAGTCCATCAAGAGCTCACGCAGCCATTCTGCCTCAACAGAAGCTGTATCTAAAGCAGTAAGTTCTGCTTCCATGGTTGACCTCGTCAAAATGGTCTGTTTGCAAGACCTCCATGACACTGCGCCACCTCCAAGAATAAATGCATATCCACTTGTGGCGTAGAGCTCATCAACATCTGAGATCCAGTTCGCATCACATATCCCTCAAGCAGCAGGGTGCCCTGAATAGTGAATCCCATAACTCATTGTACCGTTCAGATAGCGCATGACCCTTTCAAGTGCATGCCAATGATCAATACCCGGGTTAGACATGAACCTGCTCAACTTGCTCACAGCAAAAGAGATGTCAGGTCTCGTCGCGCTCGCAAGGTACATGAGTGAACCGATCACTTGAGAATATCTTAATTGATCTCTCGTTTCCTTTTGTTCTTTCTGAGTGTCACACTGGGATCATAGGGTGTTGGAGAAGGCTTGCTGTCTATATAACCAAAGCGGCTCAAGACCTTCTCAACATAGTGTGATTGCGTTAACGTAATCCCACTCTCATCCCTAATCACTTAATGTTCAGGATCACATCAGCTTGTCCCAGATCTTTCATATCAAAGCTCTTTGACAGGAAAGACTTGACCTCATTTATCACTATCATGCTTGTACCGAAAATCAGTATGTCATCAACATACAAGCATAATATAACACTATCGCCCCCACCATGGCGATAATATACACACCTATCAGCCTCATTAATGGCAAAGCCTGCAGAGTTAAAGTTCTGTCAAACTTCTCATGCCATTGCTTAGGTGCTTGCTTCAGCCCATACAAAGATTTTAACAATTTGCACACCTTTCTCTCTTCACCTTTTACTACAAACCCATCAGGCTGATCCATATAGATTTCCTCTTCCAACTCTCCGTTAAGGAAAGCTGTCTTTACGTCCATTTGATGAACGATAAGACCATAGGAGGCAGCCAGGGAAAGTAGTACACGAATGGTGGTGAGTCGAGCAACAGGTGAATAGGTGTCAAAGTAATCTTCGCCTTCGCGCTGGGTGTAGCCCTTGGCACAAGCCGTGCCTTGTACTTCTCAATAGTACCATCAGGCCTTAGCTTCTTCTTGAACACCCACTTACAACCCACAGGTTTGCAGCCGTAGGGTCGTTCAGATAATTCCCAAGTTCCATTAGAAAGAATCGAGTCCATCTCATTATGGACAGCTTCTTTCCAGTCATCAGCATCAGGAGATGCAAATGCCTCTGCAATGGACGTGGGAGTATTGTCCACAAGGTACACAATGAAATCATCACCAAAGGATTTTTCAGTCCTCTGTCTCTTGCTCCTCTTGGGAGCTGATTCATTGTCATCCTTCTCAAGGACTTCCTCAACATGTGGTTGTTCAGAATGATCAACAGATGTACTAGGTTCAGCAAATATCTCAGAAGAAATTCTAGCAATGCTATGCATATCCTTCATAGGAAAATGTTCTCAAAAAATGTTGCATCACGAGATTCCAAAATAGTATCAACATGCATATCAGGTATCTCAGATTTAACCACTAAAAATCTATAGCAAATGCTCCGCTGAGCATAGCCTAGAAAGACACAATCCACTGTCTTGGTCCAAGTTTACGTTTCTTAGGAATTGGAACATTGACTTTCGCCAAACATCCCCAAGCGAAAATAAGAAAGTGATGGTTTTCTCCCAGACCACTCCTCGTAAGGTGTCTTCTCTTTATCCTTGTTAGGAACTCTATTCAGGACATGACACGAAGTCAAAAAGCCTCCCCCACCATGCCTTAGATAAACCAGCAGTGTCCAACATGGCATTCACCAAGTCGGTCAGCGTGCGGTTTTTCCTCTCGGCAACCCCGTTTGATTGGGGGAATAGGGAGGCGTCCTCTCATGAATAATACCATGTTCCTCACAGAATTCATCAAATACGTTGGAGAAATACTCGCCACCACGATCTGACCTAAGACGTTTGATCTTTCTCTCTAATTGATTTTCTACTTCAGCTTTATAGATTTTAAAGTAGTCTAAAGCTTCATCTTTAGTGTGCAACAAATATACATAACAGAACCTAGTAGCATCATCGATTAAAGTCATGAAATATCTCTTATCACCTTTTGTCAACACGCCATTCATCTCACATAGATCCGAATGTACGAGTTCTAGAGGTGCCAAGTTTCTCTCCTCGGCTGCCTTGTGAGGCTTTCGAGGTTGCTTAGATTGCACACAGCTATGGCACTTAGAACCTTTGGCAATGGTGAAAGTAGGAATTAAACTCAAGCTGGAAAGTCTACTCATTAAACCAAAATTAACATGACATAAACGAGAGTGCCAAACATTAGCATCCGAATCCACACTGCCACAAATATGGTTTACTGACTTATTACAAAAATCCGATAATGAAAAGCGGAACAAGCCTCCGCACTCATACCCTTTACCAATAAATTGTCCAAACTTTGACACAACTACTTTATTGGACTCCAAGACTAATTTAAACCCATCTCTGCATAGAAGGGAGCCGCTAACGAGATTCTTGTTCATAGTAGGGACATGCTGCACGTTCCTCAGCTGCACGATCTTCCCCGAAGTAAACTTCAGATCTACCGTGCCAACACCACGAACAGAAGCATGTGATCCATTCCCCATTAAGACGCTTGAATCTGCGACCTGATAAGAAGTGAACATAGAGATGTCAGCACATACATGAACATTAGCACCCGTATCAATCCACCAACATGGAGATTGAAATACTGAAAGCACAATCGGTAAATTACCGTACCCATCAGCATTGCTAGCGGTCACGACGTTGACATTGCGTCTTCCCTTTCTTGTCTGCACGATCTGGGCAGTCCACAGAGAAGTGTCCGGGCTCTCCACAAGTGTAGCACTTTAGCTCAGATTTGTTCAGCATCTTCTTCTTCTTCTTGAAAGAAGTAGTCTTGGTAGGCATGTTGAAGGAAGGCTTGCTCTTTGCCTTGCTCTTGCCATGGTGAAAGTTCTTCTGCACCATGTTGGCGCTAGACTGACCTTCACCTCTTCAGCAGTGTCCTTAGCCCGAGCCTTCTCCTCAACATCAAGAGACGCTATCAGGTTTTCAACCGATATCTCCTGTCTCTTGTGTTTGAGAGTTGTGGCGAAGTTCCTCCATGAGAGGGCAACTTTGCAATAATGCATCCAGCCACAAACTTGTCAGGTAGGAACACTTGAGGAGTTCTAGCTCTCTCGCAGTGCACTGTATCTCATGAGCTTGTTCGACCACGCTACGGTTATTCACCATTTTGTAGTCGTGAAAGCTCTCCATGATATACAGCTCACTGCCTGCATCGGTTGCACCGAACTTAGCGTTCAGTGCATCCCAGAGCTCTTTCGTCTTTTATGTGAATACACATCACACAGACGAGCATCAAGAACACTCAGAATGCATCCACGGAAAATAGTAGTGTCTTTCTTGAACTTATTCTGAGCTTCCTCAGATATAGTTCCTTCAGGAAGACCATTACTAACTTCCCACCACCCATGGCCTCGAGCCAGAGTTGGCACTTCACTTGCCATGTCTTATAGCGCACACCAGTGAACTTGTCCGGTTTCATTGCATCGGTATAACCAACCATATTAAATCACGAAATTGGCTACAATTAGGTTTTTGGATTATTAATAATTAGGCAATAATTCCATGATTAATTCCAGAATATTAAACATGACATCCGCAACTACTAACATGTGAAACACGAACATACTAGATGTACTAATCAACATGAAATAGCAGCATATCACACAACATGTAAACAGGAAACATGTTAACCAACCAGGAGAGATACGACACACGTACTGAACGATTATAGACGTTGTAGCCGAGGTCGATGCAGCGATGTAGTTCGCGACTTTCTTGGCGAAGACTTGTCGCCACAGACGGTGCTTGCGGCGGCGATCCGCAAAGCCGGCTGGAAGACGACCCGTGGTGGAAGCGGCGAGCAGTGGCGCGAAGCGCTTCCCAAAAACCTAATTCACCCTCTCCCGTACAGGATCACAATAGCGACTGGTTCCGGAGACCTGCTCTCCCAAACGCCGGTGCAAGCCGCGCTCGGGATGGAGTAGACTATGGTGGCGGCGGCAAGGCACGAGATTGGCAAAACCTAGATTGATTCGGTATGGGACAGCGCACGCAGTGCACGGCAATATATAGTGCGGTTCGGGAAACCCTAACGGGTGCAACGTGGCCCGGCCACGTCGCACACGTTCGAGTCGGTTACAGCAGCCCACGATTCGGGAGCGACCCGGATTGGCTAAGCTGTACACGTACGCTAACGACTCGATTTTCCTGAACAGCAAAAATATAGGCATCGACTCATTCCCGCAACCCGCGGCGTGTCGTGACGGACGGACGGACGGCAGCGGTGGAGGAGGAGGAGTGCGCATGAGAGAGCCTTCTGTTCTCAACCAGCACACCAAGTGGTACAACACTCCACTATATAAGGTGGTGCAACTCTCCTCCAACTAGCAATGTGGGACTAAACTTTAGCACCACATTGCACCTCCAAAATTCTGCCATGCACATGCACATGGGCCAATTTGAGATTTCAGGATTTGATTATATGGGCTGCACACAAATGGGCCCAATATTCTAACAGCCACATGCGCCCAAATTCTTCTCCTCTGATTTTTTAATCAAATTCATCCACATATGGCCAAAGCACTTCCTCTGCTCATCATGAGGGAAAACATTCTTCACTGCATTTTCTAGCCCTTTACATGCATCTGTGTGGATGGCTAAAGGTGATACTGGCCCTAGGCATCTTTTCAACTGAATCATGAACCATGTCCATGATGCCTCTTTCTCTGACTGAAACAATCCAATGGCAATAGGAAACATCCAGCTGTGTCCATTGATACGTCTCAAACGTATCTATAATTTTTTATGTTCCATGCTGTTATTATATCAATTGCTACATGTTTTGGTTACACTTCATATCATTTTTATGCATTTTCTGGGACTAACCTATTAACAAGATGCCACAGTGCCAGTTCCCTGTTTTCTGCTGTTTTTGGTTTCAGAAAATCTATTAAGGAAATATTCTCGGAATTGGACGAAACAAAAGACATCGTCAATAATATCACGAGGAGATCACGGAGTCCAAAGGGGAGTCGGAGCAGACCCACCAGGGGGACCACGCCACACTAGGGCGCGGCCCAGGGTGGGCCCGCGCCCCCCTATGGCGTGGTGGCCCCCTCGGCCACCAACGCCGCCTCTTCGCCTATATATTCTCCGCGACGCGAAAACCCTATTACGGTCGATCATATTCCACGAAAAGTTCCGTCGCGGCCGTCATCGTCAATCTCAGATCGGAGGAGTTCTGAAGCTCTTCCCGGCACCCTGCCGGAGGGGAGATCATCACCGGAGGGCTCTACATCACCATGCCTGCCTCCGAGTGATGCGTGAGTAGTCCACCCCTGGACTACGGGTCCATAGCAGTAGCTAGATGGTTGTCTCTCTACCTTGTGCCTCCATGTTTAGATCTTGTGAGCTGCCTAACATGATCAAGATCATCTTATTGTAATGCTAGATGTTGTGTTTGCTGGATCCGATGAATATTGATACCATGTTTATTCAAGTTGTTTATCTATGTGCTCTTGATCTTGCATGCTCTCCGTTGCTAGTAGATGATTTGGCCAAGTAGATGCTTGTGACTCCAAGAGGGGGTATTTATGCTCGATAGTGGGTTCAGTCTCTAGATATCTGGATCAGTGACAGAAAGGTCTAAGATGGTAGATGTGCTGTTGCTACTAGGGATAAAACATTGGTGCAGTGTCCAAGGGCACTTGTATTGATTACATTACACACTTTACTTCATGCAATAATTTGTTGTTAGCAACTTAATACTGAACAGGATGCGGATGCTGCCTTGAAGGTGGATTATTTAGGCATAGATGCTGTTGGAATAACGGTCTATGTACTTTGTTGTAATGCCCAACTAGATTTCATAGTAGACATCTTGGCATGTATTGCTTTGTTATGCCCTCTCTATTTGTCAATTGCCCAGCTGTAATTTGTTTACCCAACATGCTAGTTATCTGTTCTAAGAGAGACACCACTAGTGAACTATGGACCCTGGTCCAATTTCCTCATACTATTTACACAACCTGCTGCAATCATCTGTTTCCTGTTACTTGCTGTGTTTCCTGCTGTTTTCCACACCATACGTTTAACCCTTTGTTTCTGCAAGACCGGGGAGATTGACAACCTCTCTGTTTCGTGTTGGGCAAAGTTTTGGTTTGTGTCTGTGCAGATTCCACGTTGGTGCAATCTCCCTAGCGCCAGGGGGAGTCAACATCAACAACCTTCCGATAGATCGTCAAGTCCTACTGGTCCGATTAAATCTTGGGTAGATTATTCAAGGGAAAACTTCTGCTGTCTACATCATAACCTTCCTCTTGGGGTTCACCAACACGTAGCCATCAAGCTGTTTTCTGGCGCCGTTGCCGGGGAAGTACTCATCATCACCATCATCATCATCCTCAAATACTCTCCCGTCAACCAGGCACCAGCTGTTTTCTGGCGCCGTTGCGGGGACTTGGAGGCTATTGGAAAGGGGAGTCTCTCAGTTCCAATCTCTTTACTTTGTGTTTGTCTTGCTTAGTTTACTTTTATCCAGTTATGTTTTACTTGTTTACTTGGAAACCCATAAAAATTATAAAACTGAAAATCCTATAAAAACTTTTGCTATGGAAGAATTTACCAGAACCTCTATGTTGATGGAAGCTAGAGAATTATATATAAAGTATAGAGAATCAAGAGAGGGTAAAATCATGAGAGGCATGATAAAAAAGTTAAATCAAATTGCTGAAATTTTGCTGGAACGCCATGATATAAATTGTTGCTCTGAACAGGATACTAAACATCTTAAATTCCAATGTGGCTTTAGTGAAGACGTTTTAATTATGAACTATCATTGGAATAACTATATTCATTTGGGAGTGAAGAAGTAGAACAATTTGTTTTACTTATGGGAGCTTCTGAAATAGACTCCTTCATGGCTAAAAATTATGAAACTTGTGTTGCTTGCAATAAACTTAAAGATACAGTCTCTTTTATTCTTGATTATTGCCTAGAAAATTTCAGCAATAATTGTTATATCATTGATTATAAAGAGAGACTCATTAATGCACAAGAATGTACTCACAATTTGCAGGAACCTGTGAAAGAAGAAACTATTGCTGAAACTGAAATCTCATTGGATGAAAAAGAGGAGGAGAGTGATGAGAGTAACTCTTTAACTCTTACATTATTTGATCACCCTCCATGCTTGCCAAAGGAGGATAAATGTTATGTTCCTGTGGATTCTCTTGAAATATTCCCTATGAGTAAAACTTGTGAGAATAATTATGCTACTGTTATTTATGATAATCCATGCTATTTTGATGAATCTTATGATAATCCTTTATTTGTGCCTGATATCGAAATGCATGGTACTAAAGAGTTTTGCTTAGAAAATGTTTATGATAAAGCTCTAGATGATGGTCCTATATTGGTTGATAATATTAATTGTACTGCTAATGAAAATGGGATTGGAGAGGTCTTGACTTTATCTAGATGGAGTCCCATACCTCTTGAGAATGATCAATCATCTTGTTATAAAATTGTTAAAGTGGGTTTGAAAGTTTTAATCCCACTATTTTTAAGCTTGATAAAAATTATGTGTTTGTAGATCATGAAAAGCATGCTTTATGTGATAGTTATATTGTTAAGTTTGTTCATGATGATACTGAAAATTATTATGAGAGAGGAAAATATGGTTGTAGAAATTTTCATGGTACTAAAACACCTCTCTTCCTATGCATAGAAATATGCTGAAAGTTCTGAAGTTGCTCTTGTTTTATCTTCCTATGCTTGTCACTTTGTTCTTTATGAATTTATTTGTGTACAAGATTCCTATGCATAGGAAGTGGGTTAGACTTAAATGTGTTTCGAATTTGCTTCTTGATGCTCTTTTTGCTTCATTTTCTATTTTATGTGAGCATCATTAAAACTATCAAGCCTAGCTCAAAGGCATTAAAAAAAGCACTTCTGCGAGATAACCCATGTTTTTATTTGCTGTTTTATTTTTGTTTTCTTGAGTCAAGGATGCTTGTTTACATCTGTAGCAACTCCTTTGTATCTTTTATTTGCTGTTTGTTGTGCCAAGGAGAGTTACTAATGCAAAGTTGGTATTTATTTTGGGACTGCATTGGAACAGATTGCTGTTCGTCACCGTTTAATTCAGTAGCAAATCAGAAAAAATCAAAAATGCTGAAACTTTTTGTGCATGTTCCTGATGATGTTACGCAACTTTGATTATTTCAAAATTCTTCATCTGAGCATCATAAGTGCATCGAAAAAATTCGTCATTACAGACTGTTCTGGTTTGACAGATTCTGTCTTTTATTTTGCATTCTTCTTTTACAAGTTTTTAAGTGGTTTCTTTTCGTGTAAAAGTGCCCACTTGAGTCTAGTAACAGTGGCTAATGTTTAAAATAGTTGGCTTGTGAGTTTTGTCTTTGCTAGAACTTTGAAGTATTATCTTTTAGTGCACTAACCTGCTAATGAGAAAAGCTGTTAAGTTTTGGTGTGAAGGAAGTTTTCAAGTGTTGATAGAGGAGAATGATATTACATGATCAAGAAGAGTGAAGAGTTTAAGCTTGGGGAGGCTTACCTCCCCAGCATATTTCAAGAAGACTCAAGCATCTAAGCTTGGGGATGCCCAAGGCATCCCCTTCTTCATCTACAAATTATCAGGTCATCTCTAATGGTGCTATATTTTTATTGTTTCATACTAGTGTACTCTTCCTTGGAGCGTCAGTGTGTTTTTGTTTTCAGTTTGTTTTGTTTTGTTTGCTGTGCTATACTTGTTGGATCCTAGCATTCATGTTTGGGAGAGAGACACGCTCCATTTTTTCATTTAGAATACTCTTGTGCTTCACTTATACTTGTTGAGTATTCCTGTCTAGCTGCTGTGATTGCTTTTACCTCTCAGTTTTTTATACATCTCTTGTTAGAGCTATCAGTTTCTTTTGAAGAAAGTACTCTCTTGCTTCACTTATATCTGTTTGGAGAGTTGTCAAATAAGTTGATTGGTGTTTGGTTGGACCAGAAAAATGCTATGCATGTGGTAGTGGTATAAAATGCTTACATGAATCTTTTTAGATCGTTGTCTTGAGTAATTTGATGCTTGCCAATTGTTTTGAGCTGTCAAGTAATTAATGTTTAAGCTTGTGCATCATGTAAGTAATGGCTATTAGTGAAGAACTACTATAAGAATTTTCTGCTATAATAATCTGTTGCATAATTGGAAGTCCATAGTAGTCTAGATAATTTTTGGATGAATCCTATGTGTTAACAAGGAAGACAGTGGGAGTCTATGGTTCGTCAAACCTTGTGTTTTATGTACACTCTTGCTATTCCAGTTGATAATGATGTTTCCTTATAATAACCTTGCTAGCCTAAACTCTGTACTAGAGGGAATGCTTCTTGTACATCCAAAACCTTGAGCCAAATCCATGCCACCTGTGTCCACCATACCTACCTATTATGTGGTGTTTTCACCATTCAAGTAAATTTCTTCATGTGCTATCTACTAACTACTCAAAACAATTATCCCTTTTTGTGTCACTACTTGAAAAGCTCATAAGGACGTAGATAGGTGGTCTTTATTTCCTGGCTGATCAAATTTTACACACCTGGACTAGTGGCATATGTCACGCCCCGAGACCCGGCCCGGTAGAATGACAGCCGCCGCGCGCCTATTGACCCGAAAGTCTATACACGCGCAAGGCTAGAGAAGCAGGCTTTAAACCAGCACAGTGGATCTCAAGAAGCTCTTAAATTAATTTTACATGATTCCTTTACAAGATTATTACATTTACAGAGGAAATATGTTCTCTAGTCGTTTCCCACCCATGGTCCAACCTACTCCTCGGATGACATCGTCTTCCGCTGCGAACTCTGATAGCATAACAAAAACAGGGGAAGCAAGGGTGAGTACGATAAAATCATACTCAACAAACAATTCATACACTTTCATATACTTTGTAAAATACTCTAGGTTTTTGAAAGTACATATGAATCATTGTGTGGTTAAGTTATTAGTCAGGTTAAAAACGCATGGTGCCACACATGAAAGTGAGTTTCCCTACCGGGAAATCACAGGGGTGAATATTCATGCTTTTACACTCTTAAGAGGGGTACTCCGACGTCAGCGCCTCGCCCAAAACCACACAGGCTCTAGAACGAGCAGAGTCCTTTTACCCGCTCAGACACCGGACACCCTGACCTACTCATGTCGATCGCTCCTACGGATCCATCACCGACACTTTTCATTCATGGGCCGCCCCTCACGGAGAACTCAGACAGTCCCATACCTGTACTGTGACCGGTACAATACGATCACCTTCGTAACACCAAGTTTTCTTTATAAAACGTTGAGTTTATTTCCATGTCAACTATACGTGCTAAGTCCGGCTCGTACCGGTGGCTCCTACGGATCCATCACCGCAACGACACGCACATTAGCCCGTATATCAACACAAAGCTCGTACCGCTCAAGATATCACCATATTTAATCACAAACTATACGAAAAAGGTAAGAAGAGCTTGCCTCGATTAAGCCACGCCGTAGCTAACAAATAATACTCTGACGAATACTCCAGCAACTTGCTAAGATCAGCATACACATACGATCTCATACCGGCTCCGCTTCCAAAGAATACCAGCAGCAATTCGCCAAGGAAGACCACCATCCGGCCCTCCACTCGCCAGCTAGCTCAAGCCGGCAAGCTTGGAGGCTCCCATCGCCGGTAGAATCACCACCATCGCCAGCAGCTAGATCGGCATATGCGTGCTCCTACGCAACACCGTACGTCGCCTCAAGAAAACCACCGGCACACAGGTGCGCCAGACACTCCGCTCACCGACGCCGACTGGATGCCAGAGCTAGCTCGCTCACTCTCGCCGCCGTCGTTAGCTCTCTAATCATTCTCTAGCTCTCTCTATATTCTCTCTCTGATCACACGGGCTCACGCTAGATTAATGGATCGATCTGGTTAGCAGCAACGGATGGGGTGACTATTTATAGGTTGAGAGCACCGCTGGCTAGACAAAATATCTGAGCCGATCGACCGCTTCGGAGCTGTTAAGGAAATATCAGGCCGACATCCTCGACATGAGCCAACACCAGCTTACGTGTCAGTTATTCATAGGCTAATTGCCATGCCCAGCTCCACGTACGAGGACCAGGCTTCCTAGCTAATCTTGAGCTGCCACTGATGCATGCTTACCCACTAGTAACCAGCCTTCATAGGTAAGCTTGCATTAGTTGGTCGCGTT
>CAMZMU010000085.1:143167550-143261408 GCA_947311845.1 Poa pratensis
TGCAGCTATCCCAGACGCCGGTGGATTTGGTCGGTGGTTGCTAGGCAGTTGGGCATAGGAGGAACCGGCAGGACTGCTGTAGAAAAACTGCACGCAACAAGAAATTTTAGAAGGAGAAGAGGGGCTGCAGCTGCGGCAGCTGCTGCTGCTGTCCTGGAGGCTGAAGTGAAGTGAAGGATTGCTGGTCCGTTTGTTGCTGGTAGCCTGCGATTTCTGGAGGTGTGCTGTGGTCAAATTTTTTGGGAGTTGTTTTGTGAATCTGCGGTGAGATTGTAGTGTTGGAGATGGCAGGTAATGAGGATGCTACCTCGGTGGTTACAGTGAAGGAACTGGCAGCGGTGCTGCAGGCAATGGATGAGAAGTATAAAGTCTTGTTTGATGCAATTCAGAAGCAAGGGGAAAGTTCAAAGTCACAGAATGAGATGAAGGATGAAGTTCATCCTCTACAAATGCCTAGTGTGAAGCTAGAAGGTGCAGAGAGCTATGTCAGCTGGGCAGAGCATGCTGAGACAATACTAGTCTCAAGGAAGCTTGAAGGTTATATATTGGGCACAATTGAGAAACCAGTTGAAGAAAAATCCAAAGAGGGCGAGAGGTGGAAGATGACAAATGCCTTGGTAAGAGCATGGTTATTGAGCTCGGTATCACCACAGATTTCTAAACAGGTCGAAAGGATCAAAGAGGCTTCCGAGATTTGGAGATTGTTGAAAGGCACATACTCGGGAGTTGGAAATGAGATGTTGGCGTGTAGAATTCAGAAAGAGCTACAGGAGTTGAGTCAAGGTGAGAAGACAGTGGTAGAATATGTGTCCGAACTGAAACGCTTATGGAGTGATCTAGATTACTATGATCCCATCAGATTGGAATGTGGAAAATGTGTTGAAGAATTCAGCAAATGGACCGAGAGAAAGCGTGTTAGGGATTTTCTAAATGGTCTCAATCCCAAATATGAAAACAGAAGGGCAGCACTTTATGGTAGTGGGAAACTTCCCAGTTTGGAGCAAGCTATTTCTGCAATCATTAGTGAAGAAACTCGGTTGAAACTAGAGGGAATTGTGTATGACACTCAGGGGATGGCACAGAGACGTTCAGCTCTAGTTGCCTATGAAAATCCCAACTACCAAAAGCCAGGGATACCTGCATATAACAGGAACTGTTTTGAGTGTGGCCAGCCAGGACATATTAAAGCATCGTGCCCTGAACTAATTGGAGGGGGGCGCGGACGAGGTCAGGTCTGGAGAGGCCGTGGCCGTGGACGTCTCTCTCAAGGCAATGGTGGCGGTGGACGTGGCCAGGGAACAAAACCAGCTGGAAGGGCGAATGTTTCAGCCACTATTGAGGATGTATCAAAAATTATTCAAGTTGAGATGACTACCGCTGAGCTAGAAAAATGGCAGCAGTTCAAAGGAACGAACCAGGGTGATAAAGAGCCTTACCAAGCTGCTACTCCCTCTACTGAAATTTGCGGTAATATCTCTAATCCTGCTAAACAAAATTTCAATGATGCACCATGGTTAATTGATTCAGGTGCATCACGGCACATGGCTGGTTCTTACAAGGATTTCGCGAAATATTTCCCTGATTCAAAGATGGAAACTGTCAAACTTGCCGATGGATCGACACAACATATCCTAGGTTTTGGGACAGTTGTGTGCAGCCCTAATATATCTTTATCTTCTGTGTTGCATGTGCCTTCGTTTCCAATAAATCTTTTGTCTATCAGTTGCATTACAAATGAGTTGAATTGCGCTGCTTTGTTCTTCCCGTCATGGTGTTTGTTTCAGGAGCTTGGGACTGGAAGAAGGCTTGGGACGGGGAGCATGCGTGATGGGCTGTACTACCTTGATAAGGATATTTCACCTGCAGTAGCTGCTGTTTTGTCACCCTCTCCTCTAAATGAGTTTCTACTCCAACATCGTCGACTAGGGCATATGTCGTTTGCTACACTCGGTCAGCTCTATCCTAATCTCTATTGTAGGATTAATAAGGATAGTTTGGTATGTGATGCATGTGAGTTTGGGAAGCACACTCGGAGTTCTTACATGTCATCAGATAATAGAAGTACTCAACCACTACATACTATTCACTCTGATGTATGGGGGCCTAGTGGTGTGAGATCGATCAATGGCTATCGCTATTTTGTTACTTTTATTGACTGTTGTACCAGGACGACATGGGTTTATGTATTAAGACATAAAAGTGATGTATTCGAATCCTTCAGAGATTTCCATAATTTAATTATGACTCAGTATAATGCCCGTGTGAAAGTATTTCGTACGGATAATGGTACAGAGTATTTGAACAGAGAGTTTGATGAATACTTATCTAGCTTTGGAATTATTCATCAAACTACCTGCCCAGGTACTTCCGAACAAAATGGTTTGGCTGAAAGAAAGAACAGGCATCTTTTAGATGTTACGAGAAGTCTCATGTTTGCAATGAATGTCCCTAAATATCTGTGGAGTGACGCTGTAATGACAGCAGCCTATTTGATAAACAGGATGCCATTGAGGGTATTGGAACATAAGACTCCAATAGAATGTCTAACCGGTAAGAACTCATTTGTGGTGCCTCCAAAGGTGTTTGGTTGTGTATGCTTTGTGAAGGATTATAGACCTTCGGTTGGTAAATTAGATCCTAGAGCTTTGAAATGTATATTTGTTGGTTATTCAGGGAAACAAAAGGGTTATAAGTGCTGGTGCCCTACTGAGAAAAGAATGTTTATTAGTATGGATGTAACATTCAGGGAGAACGAATCGTTTTATGGGGAGCCGACCGACCTTTCCGATGTGTTTCCTGACATGTTTACAAATGATGTTTCAGATTTGAACTCTGAAACAGGGGAGAGAAGGAAGAGGGGAATCAGATCTCAGCATCAAGAGAGACAGTAGTTGGAGTTATACCTAGACAAGATGTGCATGATGGTGATCCTGTATTGGATGCAAGGGAAGAACTGGTGCAGGGGGAGCATCAAGACAAAACAAATGAAGCTATGCAATGGCCAAGGTTCAATGAAGAACGAAATCTTCAGGTGTATTCACGGAGACATCGAGGTGAGGAAGTAGTAATTCCACCGAGACATGATCAAGAAGTTCCTGCAGTACAAGCACAAGAACAAGAGACCTCGCCTGGTTTAGCACTATCAGATGTGCAAGGCTCATCTCCTCCAAATGATGGTACACTTCCCTCCTTACAAGATGATTTAGATGTGCCCATTGCTCATAGAAAACAGCCTCGTACCACAGCTGGGAAATTGCCACCAAATCTGTCTCCATATGATCTTTCTAATTATGTTTCGTACTCGTCTGTGGGTTCTCAGTATAAATCATTTATAGCTGCACTGGATTCTACTTTACCAATACCACGTGATTGGCAGGAAGCCAAGCAATATCCAGAGTGGAGAGCAGCTATGATGGAGGAGATGACAGCACTTGACAAGAACAATACATGGGTACTTACTACTCTCCCTCCTGATAAAAAGGTTGTTGGTTGTAAGTGGGTATTCTCCGTGAAACAAAACGTGGATGGTAAAGTAGAAAGGTATAAAGCCAGACTAGTGGCAAAGGGTTATAGTCAAACTTATGGAGTGGATTATGACGAAACCTTCGCACCAGTGGCGAAAATGAACACCATCAGGACCCTTATATCTATAGCAGCAAATAATAAGTGGAAATTGTTTCAAATGGATGTAAAAAATGCATTTCTTCATGGAGATTTGCACGAAGAAGTTTATATGGAGATTCCTCCTGGCTTTAGTACACAAGAGACTCAGGGTAAAGTGTGCAGGCTGAAAAAGTCGTTATATGGGTTAAAACAGTCACCTAGAGCATGGTTCGGACGCTTTCGGAATGAAATTTGTTCTATGGGGTTTAAACAAAGCAATGCTGATCATACCCTGTTTTTCAAGCGCAACCATGATAAAATTATTGTGCTTATTGTATATGTTGATGATATAGTTATTACAGGAAATGATGATGGGGAGATTGCTCGGTTAAAGAAGGCACTTTCAAGATCGTTTGAAGTTAAAGACCTGGGCTATCTACACTATTTCCTTGGCATTGAAGTTGCATATGGCGTCCAAGGTATTTATCTCTCACAAAGGAAATATGTGGTAGATTTGCTTACTGAAACTGGAATGCTATATTGCAAACCTGCAGCCACACCAGTTGAATCAGATCATCGCATAACTGCTGACTTTGGGGATTATGTGGATAAACAACAGTACCAACGATTAGTTGGGCGACTCATATATTTATCACATACTAGACCAGATATTGCATATGCTGTCAGTGTGGTTAGTAGATATATGCATGATCCCCGTTCTGGTCATATGGACGCTGTGAACAGAATTCTTAGATATCTGAAGGGTTGCCCTGGGAAAGGGATATTGTTTTCTGCTCATGGACATCTGAACATTGAGGGGTATACTGACGCTGACTGGGCCGGGTGTTTAGATGATCGAAGGTCTACATCAGGTTACTGCATGTTTGTTGGTGGTAATTTAATTAGTTGGAGGAGTAAAAAGCAAAGTGTAGTTGCAAGGTCTACAGCTGAGGCTGAGTTTAGAGCAATGGCATCCGGGTTATGTGAGTTGATGTGGCTAAAATTGTTACTAACGGAACTACAACTGTGCAAAAGTACGCCTCTCCGGTTATACTGTGACAACCAGGCTGCAATAAGCACTGTACACAATCCAGTTCACCATGATAGGACTAAGCACGTTGAAATAGATAGACACTTCATCAAAGAAAAATTAGATGAGGGTGTACTTCATGTTACTTATGTTAAATCTGTAGATCAGTTAGCTGATGTGTTGACCAAGGGAATGAGTGTTGTATCCTTTGTTAGAACTTGTAACAAGATGGGTCTCATTGATATATTTGCCCCATCTTGAGGGGGAGTGTTGGAGGTCCTTACTTGTAATAAGCAAGGTAGTAGGGGGACTGAACTGTAACTTGTAAACTCTGTATCTAGATAATAGAAGGATGGAGAAGCTCGAGTAGCATCCATCGATTCAGACCAGAAATCTCTTTCCTAGTCTCTCTCTGTTGACACTGTGTACGTTGTTTAGTCACGAACGATTTTACGGATCGGAGGGAGTACTAGGTAGCTAAATAAGAAATGATTTTTGTCCTGCTGTACTAGTACTTCTGTTCTATTCCAACTATCTCTGTTCCCAGATTTAACTCTCCAACAGACAACTGTTTGTCATGAGTCTTTCCCCTGTTATCTTGTGAATGAGCAGATATCTTCTGATCCTAGTGACCACAGTTTAGATCGCCTAACATGCACCAAAACTGTTGGATTTTACTACATAGGCTGTCTGTCACTTATTTTTAGATGCACTATTTCTACCTCTGCAAAATTTGTGTACTTTTGATTTTTTCCTTTGTTACATTGACGTATTATAGCATGCTGTTGTACAATAAAACATCTTCCATGCATCCTGATTTACACAAATGCATATCAACTGACATAGTTGACTAAATATAAACACTCGGGTAAAGAAACTTGCCTATGCAGTGCTCAGTTTAGTAGAATGCTACTCCATATTCTTCTATTGGCTCCCCCTGTCTTCGCACCAACGAAGGTAGACATTTGATTTCACAATTCTAATGATTTAACGTTTCTCCATTTCTTGTGCAAGCAGGAAATTTGGTGTCATATACATTCCCTAATGACTCTGCAAGACGCTGCCCATGTTGCCTGTGTGTCTCGTGCCTTTCTACGTTCCTGGAGGTGCTATCCCAACCTCATATTTAATATTGGAGTATTTGGAATATTTGGCATGTTGCCGGACATAGATTTCATCTGCAGAGTTGATCACATTTTGAAAATGCACTCTGGCATCGGCGTGAAGACATTCGAGCTTGATTTCTCCTATTGCTACAAGCCCAATGCCTATAAATATCTCGATAGCTGGCTTCAGATAGTGGTTAGACCAGGCATTGAAAAACTTACTCTTGTGATGCCTAAGGACGAAGCATTCCACTTCCCGTGCTCACTTCTTTATGGCAATGAAAGCTCGATCCGGTATCTTCACCTTGTTCACTGTGCGTTCCGTCCTACAAGCAGCTTTGGTTGCCTGGGAAACCTGACAGTGCTGCATCTTGATTGTGTGCGAATCACGGGGCACGAGTTAGGGTGCCTTCTTTCCACCTGTGTTTCTTTGGAGCATTTGAAACTCAGGAGATGCTCTGAGATAACTTGCCTGAAGATACCTTCCTTGCTGCAGCAGCTCAGCTACCTTCAGGTGTGAGTGCCAGAGACTACGGATGCTAAAGAACGAAGCTCCAAACATTCATAGTTTTCACTTGACAGGTGACCGAGTAGAGGTCTCACTTGGAGAGTCATTGCGATTGAAGAACCTAAAGATGTCATGTCACCGCTTCCTCCGTTATGTATGTGAAGAGCTTCCATCCAGTGTGCCAAATCTTGGAACTCTTAGCATTTTTTCACTTAATGAGGTATATATACTAGAACCTTTTTTGATTATTCAGCACCTCGGAATATCAATTAACATGCGGCATGTTTGTGCAGTTGGTCAATACAACTATGGCGTTTGCCCCTAGCAAGTTCCTCCACTTGAAGCACGTGGCTATTTGCATTTCTGGGGCCTACAATTATTTTTCTCTGGTTTCTTTACTTGATGCTGCTCCTTCATTGGAGACATTCGACCTAAGTGTAAGTCACAGTTCATTCTGCAATTTTTTTTTGAATGCACTCGTCCTGCAAATATGACAAGTCTCGATGGTCGAACCATTGATTAAGGTTCCCGCAAAAAAAAAAAAACATTAATTAAGGAATTTAAACTATATTTTGTATCTTCAGCTATTGACAGATCTAGAATCCGAAGATCTCTCACATCTACAGCGGATGCCATCGGGATACCGTCATGACAAGCTCCAGATAGTGACAATCTCTAGGTTCTACTGTTCGAAGAGCTTGCTTGAGCTGACGTCCCATGTTCTTGAAAATTCAGCATCACTCGAGCGCCTTACATTGGACACCACCGATGGTTGGTATGCTAGTATTAACTGTTCTGATGACAGATCAGAAAAATGCTCCCACTTGGTTTGTCCCATGGACGCTCATAAAACGGTCATGGCAATCGGAAAATACATCAAGGGGATCGTTCCATCGACGGTGAAGCTAGATGTTGTGGAGCCTTGCAGCCGGTGCTACCCTGTTGAACAAATGGTGTAGAGTTACCAAGGTGCAGACGGACGGGTAAAATCTAACTTCCTCTCCGGAAAGCAGGAGAAACAAACTCTCGCTCCATCCATCGCGGAGTCTGGCGCCGTTCTTTTCTTCCGGCAGCAGGCGGCGCCGACAAATTGTCTCGAACTAGCTTTTTGTGATTTTCTCTTGTTCATGCAAAATATAGCACATAGTTTTTGTGGAGCGACAAGTGTCTTGAACTAGCTGCTTGAAACAGACTCCTTTTGGCCAGTGACGAAGGATGGAAAGCAAGTTCTCAAATCACCCTCTATGTCCATCCAGTGTCAGCTAAGTTATTCTTATGTATAAGTCAATTCTGAAAAGTACAATTTCAGTTCAGTAAAAAATGAAGTTGCACTTGCATCTTTTCACCAGAAATTACTCTTTATGTAAACAATTTACAAATCTATTTAGACATAAGAAAATCTCAAATAACTTAGATTTGGAAAACTAGGAAAACATGGATTGGACAATGTCTAACTCCTGTATACTTGAGACTAGTTCCAATCAATCCACGAATCAAAAAGGGCCCTGCTAGTTCTTTTTAATTTTCTTAGCAATAATTGAGCTAGCTATCCAACATTTTTCTCCTCCTTTTAAGAAAGGAGTTTTGCACCATTTGCTTCCAGACCTACAAATCTCGAAAAGCTGAGGGTGTGTTTGTCAGCAAAGCATTTTTAAATTATTTTTAAAATATCATGGTTTGTCAAAGAAAAAACTGTTGTATAAAATACTTTGAAGTGTTTTGCTCTAATTAACATTGTGGTATTTGTTATAGTCCAATATTTTTGCAGCTTCTAAAAATAGGTCCAGACCCCTTTATTTGAAGATCACGAAACGAAAAATAACTTACGGTATTTAGTGTCCAGCGCATTAAAAACTGTAGTATTGCAATAATGAGTTTCTAGAAATTTTTGCTTCCGAACACTCGGTTTCTGTTGTTGATGTGGTTGTTGTTGTTGTCACAGTGAACCGCACGGGGAGCACGTCCATTCCTGCCGCATGCTCTGCCGGCCGTGCTGACGAGTACCAGCGTCGATCAAAGGTACACACGATCGAGAAGGAAAGCTACAAATTAAAGTTTTCCTGCACAACAGAGATATTAATTGAGATCAGAAAGCGGACAGGAGCGAATCCTGCACAACCGGAGGCATGTGTTCTTTGTGGCCTAACTGGAAGAATACTTTCGACATATCCTTGTTGATCTCACATTCTTAGCTTTACTTGCCCCAACTTTGGTTCTACCTAGTGTTTACTCCACTGTCTCCACATGGTCAAATTGCTCTCTTTGGTTGTTATTTTCACACGCTTTGGGGAATCGAAAGTATGTATGATCGTGACATGAGCAGGAAACTCGTGCAGTTGCATCCTTGTGTTTCGGAGTTCCTCACTATAAATACATCGTAAGGGCCTCTGGACAAGGCCCATGAATTCAAAACCAGCTTGTCTCACTCTCACCATTTCAACCAGAACTTCGGCGATCTGCGCATGCTAAGCTGAGACAGTGTAGCTCCTTAGTTGTTGCCATTGATAGGCAGCTGCTTGGCCACCTTTCACCAACAAAGATGAAGATCAGCAAGGCCCCCGTGCTCCTGAAGAAGGTGGCGACAATGTGCAAGAGCAAGACAGCTGTGCTCGTGGCTAGGCTCCTCGTCCTCGCCTCCCTCCGCCGCAGGATGGCAACGGCTGGCTTGATCTCTCACAAGATACAAACGCTAATGGTGATGAATAGGGAGCACCAGTGAGCCTTGGCACATGTTGTTGTCGTCTCTTCTAACTACAATCCTTTGCTACCAACTCCACTAAAAATGAAAGTCTTCCTAGTGGTAAAATGCAAATGATGGACATAAAAAACATTATGCCTACAATTTCCTCGTTTTCCAGTTTTCCTCCCACATGAAATAAATTCTAGTGTCCGAGGCTCAATTCTTTTGGTACTCGATCACACGAACTCGGTAGGTGGAGAGGTGATTTTAAAGACTGTTTCCAATTAGGTGTCTCTGGAAGAGCATTCTTCCTCTGTACCAATTCAATTGTATTTGGGTTTGTCATTGGGGCTTCCCGGGGGTAAGGTTTGGTTGTGGTGTGCCAAGATTTGGGAAAATCGTTGTTCTGATGTTGTGCCAGCATCGTTGACACTTGTGCATTGTCCACCTTGGAGGTTTCTATTAAATATCCCAGCTCATTTATACCCTTCCACTGGTTTTCGTCATGGTTGGTGGTGGAGCTTGCTTTGCGCTGGTGTCACGGTTTCGATTTGCGCAAAGCCTCGAGGAGACATGCTTGTTGTGTCTTAGATCTAATATCTAGTCGGTGTTCATCACTGTTGTCAGGGTTTAACATAATTGTCTTCTAACCAATCATGCTTTGTATAGTGTTTGGCCTAATTTTACTTCTAAACTGACCCACGTCAATCTAAAAGGTGCAAGACCTACGACATTTCCGGATTTTTTTTCTAAATTCTTGATAAAATTAACGAGAGGAGGTAGATAGGAATGTCACTAGGGATGTAAATGGAGAGGTAAATGGCGCCATGTAATCCCATATAAGTAGGCTGGTATAGTTAATTTTTTTAGGAAATGAAACGTTTTTTAAAACTGTTGACTAAAATATGTGGGATTATGTGGCACCATTTATGGTCCCATTTAGATCCCTAAATGTCACGAGCAAAATGCATCCATGATTTTGAAAAATTCACATTCTGCTTTGGTGAATTACAAAGCTCAAAAGGACTTACAAGTAAGTGGAGATTTTTGCCTCCCGAGCTCTAGTGATCTCTCCGTTTAATTTTTTGAAAATGATATTTATAATCTCAGAAAATCTGAAACAAAATCCGTATGTAGCCAATAATGTATCCCACTAACTGCAAAATATCAAATTCAAATACTATGTATTTTTAACTTCACAAAAATAACAAAAGTGTGGATATGAGTATGCATATTTTCAAATCTATAAATTTTATCAGATGTGTCTTTTTTGGTAGCCCATAATATAATGTATTTAAACTGATATTTTGCACGGTTGTGCGATACACCATTGGCTACATCCGATTTTGTTTTCAGATTTTTTGCAACTTCTAAATATCATTTTTGATTTTTTTTAAATGGAGGGAGCACGGGAATTCAGGAGCACAGAACACTTTCCGCTTACGAGTACGTTATGAATTGTAAATTATTTTTGCTAACTTCTTGTTCCTTCCAAACTCTACGGGCGACAATTTCATAGTGAACTAAGGAGCGCCAATCAGGTTAAGCACCATCATTTCAATGTACTCAACAGCGCGCCTGACACACACAAAAATATCTCCCTTCCATGGAAATGCAAAAAAAAAAAAATGGTGATTGCGTCAGTGAGCGCACGTGTAGCACATGCAATGCGAGGCGACGCACTCCAGGTCTCCAACTCCATAATGCTGTTGTTACTTGTGACTACGTGAAGAACAATGGCATGAAGAACCCAGCAGCAAAGCGCACAGAGAAGCAACATAAATTAAAGCAGCAGAGAAAAGAATAAGAAAATAAATAGAGACACGCTAGCTGCTGTTAGACTTTATTGTAAGCATACGATCGGACCAGGAGTAGTACTCCTTCTCCTTCGTATTCCCTTTCCTTCCCCTTCCTATTCCACTTGTAATCATCTGTAAATGCCATCTAGTGGGGGCTTTTCCCACTCCTATAAACACGTAACCGAACCCCCCATCAGGGGTATCGCTTCCCACAAACATCAACATGGTATCGAGAGCCTTCTTCTTCCCTCGTTAGGCTGTCGCTCCAGAAAACCAGAAAAACACTACTCGATCTCTGATCGATAGATCTTCAGTCGATCCAGAGAAGAAAATCAGAAAAACCCTCCCTCCCACCCTCGATGGCGTCGTCCTCAGCAGCCACGCCGTCTCTGGCAAGTGCTCTCGGTTCCCCGCCATCAGAGAAGCTCATGCGGGACAACTTCCTGTTCTGGAAATCACAGGTGTTGCCCGCGTTCCGCGGTGCCCAGGTCATGGACCTCCTCGAAGGATCCGATCCGGCACCAGCGAAGACCTTGGAGGTTGAAGAAGGAGAAACCAGAAGAACTATTCCCAATCCTGCTTATGGCGATTGGATTTCTCGCGATCAGATTGTTCTCAGCTTTCTCGTGAGGTCTCTCTCTCGGGATATACATGCTCATGTTCTTGGGCTTAATCATGCGGCCGAGGTCTGGGCGGCACTGTCCGAGCTCTTTTCCTCGCAATCGAAGTCCAGAGTCAGTTTTCTTCGTGGAGCCCTAGCAAATACCAAGAAACTTGATAAGACGGCTGAACAATTTATTGCCCAGATGAGGGGTTTTGCTGCAGAACTCATCGCCACCGGCAAGCACATAGATGATGATGAACTGCGTGATTATATTCTTGCTGGCCTTGATGGTGAATACAACTCCCTGGTCGCTTCTATCAATGCCAATCCGAACACAACTCTGAATGATATGTGTGCCCAGCTCACTGCCTATGATTTTCGGCAGAAGATGCTCTCCGAACAAGGACAGAATATGGCTCCCTTCTCATCTTCAGCTAATTCAGCTACCCGCGGTTCTAGTTCTGGCTACCTTCCCCGTAACAACGGTGGTGGCCAAGGTCGTCAGCGTGGTCGTGTCCAACGTCCAAATTGGCAGTACCGTGGTGGTCAAGAGCAAGGACGCCGTCAGCCTCCTAATAGGGGGCGTGGTCGTGGTCGTGGTCGCGGCCGTGGGCGTATTCCTTCACAATACCAAGATGTCACTTGTCAAATTTGCAAGAAGTTTGGTCACCCTGCTAGTGAATGTTGGTGGCGCTATGACAACAATGATGATGATGATCATGATTCCTTCAATGAAGAAAAGGGCGCCTACGGTGTTGACACAAATTGGTATGTGGATAGTGGAGCCACAGATCACATTACGAGTGAGTTACACAAGATGACAACTCATGACACTTACAAAGGACATGATCTAGTTCATAACGCCGGTGGTGCAGGTATGCCAATTACGCATGTTGGTCATTCAATATTACATACCCCCCATAATTCTATTCGGCTAAATAACATGCTACATGTTCCTAGTGCATCTAAAAATTTATTATCTGTTCATCGTCTCGCTCTAGACAACAATGCTTTCATTGAATTTCATCCTTCTTTCTTTTTGATTAAGGATCTGGCCACGAAGCAAATCATCTTTAAAGGACCCTGTCGTGGAGGTCTCTATCCTCTTGTGCCAATTTCCGTGGGATCACCCAAGCATGCCTTCATCACAATAAAGCCCTCGTCATCTACTTGGCATTGTCGTCTAGGGCATCCGTCATCATTTACCGTTCAACAAGTGCTTAGGAGAAATAAATTGTTGCACTCTCCTGAAATAAATACTTACATATGTGATCCTTGTCAACAAGCTAAAAGCCATCAACTTCCTTATCATGTGTCTACCAGTGTCTCCACTGTTCCCTTGGAACAGATATTTTCTGATGTATGGGGACCTGCCACTACTTCTGTTGGCAAGCATCTTTATTATGTAAGCTTTATTGATGATTATAGCAAATTCACATGGATCTATTTGCTTAAAAAACGTTCTGATGTCTATCAAGTTTTTCTCAATTTTCAGCAACTTGTTGAACGTAAATTTGGTCGCAAAATTATCACCATGCAAACTGATTGGGGTGGTGAATATGAAAAACTCCATGGTTTCTTTCAAAAAGTTGGCATCACACATCATGTTTCTTGCCCTCATACTCATCAACAAAACGGTTCGGCTGAACGCAAACACCGTCATATCGTTGAAGTTGGCCTTGCTTTGCTCGCTAATGCATCCATGCCATTAAAATTTTGGGACGAAGCTTTTCTCACCGCCACATTTCTTATTAACATGCTTCCCACTAAAGTTTTGAACTTTGAGACTCCCACGGAAAAACTCCTCCAAATCAAACCCAATTATGACTCGCTTCGTATTTTTGGGTGTGCATGTTGGCCAAACCTTCGTCCCTATAACAAACACAAGCTTGCTTTTCGATCAAAACGATGTGTGTTTTTAGGCTATAGTCCTCTTCACAAAGGAGTCAAATGCCTTGATGTATCCACTGGTCGTGTTTATATTTCTCGTGATGTCGTGTTTGATGAAGGCATTTTTCCCTTTGCCTCTCTTCACCCTAATGCTGGCTCTCGCCTCCGTGAAGAACTACTTCTACTCCATCCACATTCGACCTCTTCAACAACTAACAATGGGGGTGTATATAATATTGATGATCATATGCCTATTGTGCCTATTGCTAATCATCCACAGGTTATCCCGGAGACAACTACTATGGATTATTCTCAAAATTCAGGTGAAAACAGTACAGGAAATGATGAAACGGACAAAGAAATAGAAACTGCAGAAAAATCCAATTCTGGCGCTGATTTTCAGGATGATTCCTCTGCTAAAACTGGCCATCAATCATCCTTGGATCCTGCAGCACGTTCTGGCCATCCCGACTCCGCCACGTCGCGCATGTCTCCTCGTGCGCGCCTGTCAGATGCAGCGGACCAGGCCGATCCGCAGCAGACGAATCCCTCGGGATCTGATACGGAGCAGGAGCTTCGCTCGCCTCCGCGCGAATCAAGGCGCGCCACGTCACGCCGGTCCCGCGCTGTCTCCATCGACGCGCAGTCTCCCTCTGGATCCTCTGTGGCTGGCTCTTCTTTGCACACGGACACAGGATCTTCTGCGCCAATGGTTGCTGGACAGCCCCTGTCAACGGAATCTTCTGCGTCAGCCGGATTTCCTGCTGCTACAAACTCTGCAGCTCCGGGTGCTGCTGCACCCCCTCGACACTCGCATGGTACTCGTCTCTCCAAAGGTATTCGCCAACCTAAAATATTCACGGATGGTAGAATTCGATATGGCATGCTCACATCTACAGGAGAACCGAAAAATGTACAAGAAGCAATGAATGATATCAAGTGGCGACAAGCTATGCAGGAAGAATATGATGCTTTGATGCAAAACAAAACATGGCGTCTAGTTTCTCCAAGTTCAAATAAAAATCTGATTGACTGCAAATGGGTATTTCGCATCAAGAAAAATGCGGATGGTACTATTGACAGGTATAAAGCCAGATTAGTTGCAAAAGGATTCAAACAACGTTATGGCATCGATTATGAAGATACTTTTAGCCCTGTTGTCAAAGCAGCTACTATCAGGCTTGTTCTGGCTATTTCAGTCTCTAGGGGTTGGAGCTTGCGGCAGCTTGATGTCAAGAACGCGTTTTTACATGGTGTTCTGGAAGAAGAGGTTTACATGAAACAACCACCTGGGTTTGAAAATCCAAATGCTCCAAATTTTGTTTGCAAACTTGACAAAGCACTCTATGGTTTGAAACAAGCTCCTCGAGCATGGTATTCTCGTCTTAGCTCTAAATTACATGATCTTGGCTTTGCACCATCTAAGGCCGACACGTCACTCTTTATTTATAACAAGAGAGGCATCATCATCTTTATTCTAATCTATGTGGATGACATTATTGTGACTAGCTCTTCAGATAAGGCCATCTCTGCCTTACTTCATGATTTGAGTAACAATTTTGCTCTCAAAGATCTTGGCAATTTAAATTTCTTCTTGGGTATTGAAGTCAAGAAAACATCAAATGGGCTGGTATTGACTCAAGAAAAATATGCTGCTGATTTACTTGCTCGTGTTGGCATGAGCAATTGCACATCCTGTCCCACACCCTTGTCCACTAATGAAAACTTAGTGCTAAATGAAGGATCACCTCTTGGTCCTGAGGATAGTACTCATTATCGAAGTATCATTGGTGCACTCCAGTACTTAACATTGACTCGACCTGACATATCTTTTTCTGTCAATAAAGTATGTCAATTCCTTCATGCTCCAACCACTACACATTGGACAGCAGCAAAGAGAATTTTAAGGTACATCAAAGGCACAATTCAGGTTGGACTTACTTTCCAAAGATCTTCCTCTACACTCCTCAGTGCGTTCTCAGATGCAGACTGGGCTGGCTGCCCTGATGACAGACGATCTACAGGAGGCTTTGCTATATTCTTTGGTCCTAATTTAATATCTTGGAGTGCGAGAAAACAAGCCACAGTATCACGATCTAGCACTGAAGCTGAATATAAGGCATTGGCAAATGCTACAGCAGAACTGATTTGGGTTGAAGCACTTCTTCGAGAGCTTGGTGTCTCTATTCGAGACAAACCATGTCTTTGGTGTGATAATCTTGGAGCTACATATCTCTCGGCCAACCCAATTTTCCATGCTCGTACCAAGCACATTGAAATTGATTTTCACTTCGTTCGAGAGAGGGTTGCAAACAAACAACTAGACATCAAGTTTATTTCTAGCAAGGATCAAATAGCTGATGGTTTCACCAAAACTTTGCCTGTCCAGAAACTGTGTGAGTTTAGGCGTAATCTAAATCTCTCCCAAGTTTAGATTAAGGGGGGTGTTAGACTTTATTGTAAGCATACGATCGGACCAGGAGTAGTACTCCTTCTCCTTCGTATTCCCTTTCCTTCCCCTTCCTATTCCACTTGTAATCATCTGTAAATGCCATCTAGTGGGGGCTTTTCCCACTCCTATAAACACGTAACCGAACCCCCCATCAGGGGTATCGCTTCCCACAAACATCAACAGCTGCAACTTTGCCATGAATCACACGGCAGGAGACCGCCAAGAAAAGCTGCTGGTTTGGTTCTAGCTCGCTTTCGAAAAATACATTATTTTAAGCCGGCCATCATCCGCTTTAGATGGTGGCAATCTGGGACCCCAGAGAACCAATCACCTCCCTGATCTTTCTTTAACTTGTGCAATTTTTGTAGTGCTCACTCCACATGCCAATTTTTTCCTCCAATGCTGCTTTCACATGCTTTCCGGGAGCTACCAAAAGTTTGATCACTACATGACAATATGACATGAGTACGGTTAACTGCATGCTCAGCTCTTGACTATAAATACCCATTGGAGCTTCAGAACTAGTCCATGCCTCAGAAACCAAAACCAGCTTCTCTCATCTGTAATACCCAGTGACCTTCCCTATTTCAAGCCTCAGGCACCACGGTACCTTTCTATTCGCTTGGTCACCTCTCAGCAACGAAGATGAAGATCAGCAAGGTCCGGGTGCTCTTGAAGAAGGCAGCGGCGATGTGCAAGAGCAAGTCTGGCGTGCTCGCAGCCAGGCTCCTCATCCTCGCCTCGCTCCAGCGCCGCAGGATGGCTACAGTTGCCGTTATCTCTCAGAGGATCCATGCCCTCGTTGTAGCCGACCGGGAGAGAGTCGACTGCCAAGTTGCCGTTATCTCTCAGAGGATCCATGCCCTCGTTGTAGCCGACCGGGAGAGAGTCGACTGCCAGAGGCCTCTCGTGATGCGCAAGGTGGAGAATAGACAGGCCATTCTCCGGGGGGTTGACATGGCTACCGATCTCTCGCATCAATTGGCCCTGTTCGATCAGCAAAATGGTAATGGTGGCTGTCCTAACTGGACACTGCACCCTATCTTCAGCGATGATGACAACTGCTACACTGATGAGTACGACAATGATGACGATGGTAATGTGCTACTCGATGTGTGCGATACCGACGACGAAGATGAACTGTCGGTCATGGATGTAATCAGGAGCAACCGAGAGGTACAAGGGCTGGAATTCAACATGGAGGAGGAGATTGACCAGGCTGCAGACATGTTCATCAGGAGGTTCCGCGAGCGTCTGAACAAAAGCTTTTAGCCCTAATTAGTGGTCTTGTTTATCTAGGTGTTGACTTTTTCTCAGGCACAAATTAGAAATTTTTGGGGTACTCAGTACGAGTAGGACTTGATATTCAGTACCAGTCAAATGATTTTTTTGGTCATTTCCTTATGAACAATTTTGTCAAGATCCACTATTCCACCGCCTCGCGCTCGACAACCGGCCCTCTTTACTCTTGCACTTACGCGCCCCATGGGGCATCTCACACGCTCCCTCCGGTTTTGAATACTAGAAAAAAATGCAATTTACAGTTATACAAAGACACTACCTCTTCTCCAGAAGATTTGATTAGATCTTTACCTCATACGATGGTACTTAGTGATATGAACGTTGCATCCATTTACAGAGAAAGAGGCACAATTACGACATGTTTAATTAGGTTGAAATACGAAAGATTTTTCACACAATGCGGACAGTCCCATGGCTTTTGAAAGATTTAAAATGTTCGGTCCCATGTGTCATGCCCACAATACGGACGGTCATCCACATCGACTTTGTATTGCCTTGTGTCCGTCGTGACGCCCTTGCCTGATGGGAGGTGTCCTTAGGATGACTCAAACGGGGCGACGCAAACGGACGCGCGTTTGGTCCGCGTTTGGTCCGTTTGCGTCGCCAAAAGGACCCATGTCCGGCCCACGTCCGCCCCTTTCCGGCCACTGCCCCCAACGGGGCGACGCATCGAGTCCGCCCTCTGTTTTTTTTTCCAGGTAAGCAGGCCCTATATGGGCCATTTTCATTGATACATAGGGGAGATGGGCCACAAACGGACAGGGTTTTTGATCATTCTGACCATTTTTTTGCCATATATACTCGAGCAATTATCAAGCACAATAAAATAAGCTCAAATAGCACAAATAATACAATTCATAAAAACAATCCGAATAGTTCATCAAGTACTTATTATTACAATCCAAATAGTTCAAACAAACACAAACAAACAGTTTCAGAAATAATAAATTGTTTCATGCATTACAAACCAAATAAATAAGACAAGTAGTTCATCAAATGGAACTACTGCCCCTGATCACCCTGGTCACCCTGGTTACCGTAGTGCTGCCAGACATGCTCCACCAAATCATTTTGGAGCCGAACATGGGACTCCTTCTCACGAATGTCACGGTGGAAGTCGAGGAACTGAGCAAATGTGGACGGTCCCTGGGGCTGAACCAACTCACCCCGGAACTGCCATGCCTGATCATTCAAGCCCTCGTCCCCATACAGCTGGATTTGGCCAGCTCGCCGGTTCCGGTCAAGAGCAGGAGAACGGCCCGGCAAGGAGCCAAGGAACACCGGTCGCATCCTCTCTATGTACTCGTTGACGATGAGGGTGGCAACCAGGCCGTCACTGTCATCATCGTCGGAGGAATCGTCCGAGGATGAGCGCTGCATGATGTGGTTCTTGTAGAACCACTCATCCGAGCTATCCATGGCCGAGGGACGTACCTGAGTAGCCGGGCGAACGGCCGAACACCTTGTGGGCGGCGTGTCTATCGCGGGGCGCTGTGGACGCTCCTGGTCGTAAGAATCACCGGTGATGGTGGGGAAGCACCTGCTCCGGTGACGGCGGGGAAGCACCTGCTCCGGTGACGGCGTCCCCGGAATGGCCTGCGGTGCCAAATCGAGGGTGCGACGGCGGGTGGCGGCGAGAGGGGCGGAGGAGGAGGAGATTGGGGTGGGGATGGTCTGATTTGCGGGCCAGGGGCGGACTAGGGGAGGACACAAAAGAGCTCCGTTTCACGTCCGGGGCCGACGCATCGGTGGCCCAAATTTGGGCCAGGGATGCGTCGCGGCGGACCAAAAAACGGACCGCGGTCCGTTTGCGTCGCCCCGTTGGGCCGTGTTTTTGGCCCTCGCGGACACGAACGGATGCGCGCGGACTCGATGCGTCGTCCCGTTGGAGTCATCCTTAGAATCCTTCTGTGCTATAAACTAGAGTCGTAGTAGGATCACACATGTGAGGTCTTGAGTTCCCTTTATTGGCTTGGTCACTGCCATTCCTCACTCCTGGAGAGGTGTGACTTGGCCACATCCCGCGGGATCCGATAAGTTCCGTCATGTCCCCAAGAGCTAGTCCTTCTAACCAAAAATGTATGTCTTTCTAGAATTTGGCACACATATTAGGAGTGCATGTAAAATGCAAGTGCTATCGTTCTGAAAAGTAAAACTTATTACTACAAGATAATTTATAGTTTTTCTCCTATCTAGTAAACTCTAGTGTAAGATAAATTTTATGAGTAGCCAGATAATAACGTTAAGAGAAAATATGTACCAGATAGATGTGTTGAAAATACAAGATCGAACAAGGTATTTACCATGTACTGAGCGTAGCTCGGTCTGTCAAGTTTCTTGTCGTGAAACTAGCCCAATCAGATTCAAGTCGTATGTGCTCACATTTACCTTAATTTATTTCAGCATTTAACCGGCGATAGCGCAATAGCGTTAAGCTTATGGTAAAAAATATTATATTAATTTTCCTAGCTGTTCGTTCCCTCTAAACTCCATGGCAACAATTAACGGAGCAAGACAATCTCAAGGGACGACTAAGAACTGAGCCCAACTCACTTGGTTACGGAAATGGATATACAAGCAAGCCACCCAGGTTCAAATCATTACGAGCACATATTTTGTAGTTAAGCGCCACTGACCTTAAGCATCATCATTCCAAGGCACTCAAATGGTGCCCCTGCGGCTATATGCATCATTTTGACCATTTAAAAAAAAAACTCAAATGGTGCCCCCGACAAAACAAAAAATATCTTGCTGCTGATCGTTGAAAAACAATCTATAACATGTGTGGGACTTGATGTGGGTGTTGCTGTACTGACTGGTGAGCGCACGAGAAGCACGTGCAGTGCGAGGCTAAATGCAAGTCTCCAACTCTATAATAATGGTGTTTGTGAGTGACTACACGAAAAGTAATGGAAGAACCCGTTGATCCATCATAGAGATCGCTTCTTCTTTAAAGCGCATAGAGAGTGGAAGAAAAGCAAATCGGATCTCACGGCAACACAAAGCAGGGGACGCACTAGCTGCGACTTGGCGTTTTGGGCATGAATCACACGGCAGGAGACCGCGCCAAGAAAAGCTGTCCGGTTTGTCTAGCTACAGCCATCATCAACTTTAGATAGTGGCACCCAAACAGCCTATCACGTCCCAGCGGCAGGACGACCCTCTTGCGACTTGCTAATATATTTCTTGCTTAAACTTGCTTAGTTCCACTTTCAGTTCTTATAGTACTCGCTCCACATGCCATTTTTTTCCTCAGGCTGCCTTCACACGCTTTGTTGCGCGAGGTACAAAAGCTTGATCACGACATGACATCAGCAAAGATACTTCACGATTAATTGCAAGCTCAGCTTTGGACTATAAATACATCAGTGCAACCTTACTACAAGTTCCATGCCTCAACACAAAACCAGTTCCTCTCATCTCTTGATCCCAGGCCTACCCATTTCAAGCCGGCCTGAGGCACCACACAGCTCCTTAATTTGGTTTTGCCACTGAAAGCTAGGCAGCTGCTTTGCCACCTCTCAGAAGCAAACATGAAGATGGGCAAGGCGCCCGTGCTCCTGAAGAAGGCAGCGGCGATTTGCAAGAGCAAGACCGACGTGCTTGCGGCCAGACTCCTCCTCGCCTCGCTCCAGCGCCGAAGGATGGCCGCCGTAGCCGTCATCTCTCACAAGATTCACGCCCTCGTTGTAGCTGACCGGGAGAGAGTACACTGCCCGAGGGCTCTCGTGACGCGCAAGGTCGAGAATAGACGGGCCGTCGTCCATGGTGTTGACATGCCTGATAATCTCTTGCATCAATTGGCCTTGTTCGATCAAGAAAATGGTAATGGTGGCTGCCCTAACTGGACACTGC
The DNA here is from genome assembly GCA_947311845.1 of Poa pratensis. Classification (NCBI taxonomy): domain Eukaryota; kingdom Viridiplantae; phylum Streptophyta; class Magnoliopsida; order Poales; family Poaceae; genus Poa; species Poa pratensis. The sequence goes on from CAMZMU010000085.1 coordinate 143,188,380, forward strand.
ACCCCATCTTCAGCGATGGTGACAATTGCTACACTGACGAGAGTGGCGATGATGACGATGGTGATGTGCTACTCGATGCCTGCAATACTGAAGAGGAAGACGAGCTGTCGGTCATCGATATAATCAGGAGCAACCGAGACATACAAGGGATGGAATTCAACGTGGAAGAGGAGATTGACCAGGCTGCAGACATGTTCATCAGGAGGTTCCGCGAGCGGCTGAACAAAAGCTTTTAGCCCTAATTAGTGGTCTTGTTTTTCTAGGTGTTGACCTTTTCTCAGGCACACAAATTAGAAATTTTTGGGGTACTCGGTACGAGTAGGACTTGATATTCAGTCAAATGATTTTTTTGGTCATTTCTTGTGAACAATTTTGTGAAGATCCACTATCCCACCGTCTCACGCCCTACGAAACCGGGCCCCTTTATAGTTGTGTCCAGTGGCGGAGCTTCAACCAAATCTCGGGGGGGGGGGTGTCCCCCTTTATTACTACTTGCTCCCTCTGGTTTTGAATACCAGAAAAAATACAATTTACAGCTACTATCTCTTCTCAGAAAAAATTGATTAGACTCTTACCTCGTACGATGGTACTTATATATATATTGATGCGAACGTTGCAGACATTCAAAAAGATAAAGAAAGAGACATGAATGCAACATGTTTAATTAGTTCGGAATAAGAGAGATCTTCCACGCAATTAATCGTGTTATTTATTAGTTGAATTTCTTTTTTCTAGGAATCTAAAATATGAGACAGTGGTCTTGTATTAAAAAATGCAGGAAGTCACGTATATATAGTGTACTATGACAAACGGGCACAATTATGGTGTTAAGAGGGTATGTTTATGTTTAACCCCCCACGAGCAATATAAAACTTTTACCTATGACCAATTTTTTGGGCGGAGGATGTGGCCACCTTGAGTTCACCTACGGAGTGGCGGAAAATACACTAGACTGTGCTGGACTGCTGGCCTGAGACCAAAAAAAAAAGGGCAACCAAACCACAGCCAAAGGCCACGGGTGTGCCCACTGTTTGGTAAGATTAGTTTTAGCTCAAAAAATCAAATGTATTCTTGAGTTTTTAACTTTTTATCGTTCTAGAAGTCGCCGCTAAAATTTGAGACACAATTGCACCATTGACACACTTGTGCATAACTAAAATATAAATTGAAATCCGATTTGTACCATGAGAAACAAAAAGACAAATTTAGTGTTGTATAGTTGCTAATTTACTTTGGCTGTGATTTATAATCGGTATCACCCCTAAATTCTTGTTTTATGGTTTTCCAAGTTATGTGCCAAATTTAGTCTTTTAAAAATTAGGAGACAACAATGTCTAGTTTATTGGCATTTGTCAACGAGACTCTTACAATAGGCTTTGATCAAGCTGATATATAGGGGGGTGTTTGTTATCGTCTCCACAGGTATCAACAAGTTTATGATGGTTCTAAGTGTTGGCAGAAGCTAGGACACATTCAATTTTTTCAGGTTTTAGGTTTTAAACAGAAAAGTAAAGGTTTTGCAAGAAAGTAAAACTACAACTAATTCAGAATTTAACTTGTAGCCTCTGGGTTGTCAATCCAGAGCCTAGCAAGGCTCCAAGCAAGATTTAGACAGTGAACAAGAAATTCTTTCACCACTGACAGAGACTAGTCTTGTCAGACAAGGGGTTTTAGCATGTTTCAGACAGAGAAGTAAAAAATCAACACAAAGATCACTCCTTTCTGGTTTGTCAGGCCAGATCAAAGTGAGTTAACAAGCAAATTGGGGCTAGGGAAAGATTTGCAACACAAAGTATGCAGGGACTTGCCTTACGCACACAAATCAAGACAGACAACAAGCAGATCATGCAAATATTCAGTAAAAGCAGAGAATTGTGTCACTCAAGTCACTGCAACTGCCAAATATCACAAGCCCTACTCACAGATGGACGATCTACTCAGTTCAACACAAGATTACACAGAGGAATGGAGAGAAATCCTTGGCTAAGCTCACTGGAACACTAGTCGAAGCAGAGGAAGCAGAGAAGTAGACAGGGGTGGATGCAGAGTAGCAGTTCTTGTGCTTCAGATCACCAAGGCCTTGTGCTTCTTCTCCTGATCTCCATGTTCATCTTGATCTTGCTTTTCTTGTTCTTCTTCTTGCTCAGGTTCTTGGTGTTCTTGATGTTCTTGAGGTGTTCTTGGTGTAAAAATGGGAAAATGGCAGAGAGGGTGGTGGTGGCTGTCGATGGGATAGATGAGGTGGATGGATGAGAATGGAATGGGAGATGGGTTGTGGAATGGATGGATGCTGTGGTGGTGGTGTGGCTTTATAAACCTTTTTCCTCTTTGGGTGGAGTGGCTCGAGCTGGTGGAGAGGTGGAACCTTCCCCCTTTCCTCTCTCAGCTGAGGAGCACATGGGGTGTTCCCCACTTTTGCACTTTTTCCCTTTATGGCTTCCTTGATCTCCAAGTTGATCTCCTTTCCTTCTCTCTGATTCAAACTCATTTGAATTGCTCTTTATCTTCTCATGGGACCTTGTGCTGCTACCCTTGTACACTGCATCATTTGAAATGGAAGAGCTTGAGTTAACTGACAGAAATTGCACTATGTCAGTTACTGTTCATTGTCTGGCACAGAGATGTTCTTCATCTTTTGGCTTGATTTCTTCTTCTTCTGATGATCCAATCATGCAGCTATGCTCCTTGGTACTTCCAACAGATAGCACTTGCTTGCCTTTGCACTTGAGCTTCAACAAATGTACTGACAGGAATTTGAGTTCTCTGTCAGTTACTGTGCATCATCTGAAAACATGTGCTCATCTGGATTTCTTGCTTGAATTGGTCTTGTTGATCATGGCCATCTTCTCTGCTGCATTGGGTTTACTTGTGTTGATCTTCTTGCTTCATATTTGCACTTGCTTTTCTGAAGAAAATGTGCACTTTGCACACTGAACTGCAAAATGAACAAATGCATTGTAAAATGCAGATAAAAGCAGTACTGGATGCTAATGCAGTGAGGTTTTTAGGGTTTTAGGGCTATGAAATATGCATAAAAATGATGATGATCAGGCTTGTTGGCATTTGTTATACCTCTATTGTTCTTATCGGATCCACTTATGTTCAAAAGTGTGGTTGTCCAAATTTTGTCTCGGTTTTCCCTCTTCTCATGCCTGTATGCACAAGAGGTGACTTGGTGAGTGCTTTGTATCTGGTGATGTGTCAGCGGACCAGGGAAAAGAACATTGTCACACGAAGTATCAACATGGGATTAGATGCATACCCAAGTGTGCCATCTCACGAAGCCACCCATGACACGCCATCTTGACCACGGTTTGGTTGGTATAGTCAACACTAGGTAAGAAGTTAAGACTAGGACTTTTTTCGAAACGGGGAGTTACCTTGACTTTTGCATCAAAGAGATGGACTAACAGAGACTAAGTTCAAACTAAATCATCGAATAGCAAGCAACCTTGGTTTCACTCAGCAATACGGGAAATGACTCATTTCCCGGTGCCTGTGTTTGCCAAGTACATTTATTGGGCACTCGACAACTAAACATGTACACCAAGTGTAGCGGTAAAACACTCGGTAACGAAAATCCGGCATATCATAGCTTGATGAGTGTTTGTTGGCATGACACTCGGCAATTCAAATACACTCATAAATACATCGTCACGTGTCCATTCCAACCGGAGTTGAAGGCCGACAGGCTACAAAACTGACTTTGCTGAGTGTTCTTTTTGAAAAAATCTAAAAGAACTAGTAAATAAAATATTATGCACATGTACATTTGGATTAAAGAGCAAACTTTTGAATTAGACGTTCAGTTTTCATGAATAAAATAATCATTTACACTTTTTAAAGCTTTTTAATAGGGGAAACTAGAAAAACCTAAAACTTGTTAGAATTTCAAAATTTTATCATAGGGCAATATTATCGGTATGTGAGCTTAATACATAGGACAATTCAATACAATTTTTTTAATGGTACTTGCCTCTGTGTAATGTGCCCATTTTCCAAGTGCCAAAAATGGGGTATTTTGTGAAGCATGTGCAAAGAATATGGTTCAAAATGATAGCATTCCAATTTTCATACAAATTAGACCATGGATGGACAATTCCCCAAAATTATGAATTATCTCGCTTCTAGGCACGTTTTACATTTAAAAGAATTTTGGCTAATTTTGCAACGTAATTAATAATTGAATTAAAAGTTTTTTTAGTTTGGTCCTAAAATTTTCCAAGAAACATATAAGTTACCCAAGTAAGTCTATTTATGTGTGGTTGTTGCCCGGAAAAATGTTAGACATGGTTGTTGACATCTTTTGAAAATAGCGTTCACAAAATGACATATCATGTGTGAACATTCTTGACTTTCAATTCAAATGATCAACCAAGGTTATGGCGATATCCATGTTCCAACTTTTTGTTAGAAAAAATATATATATTTCCATTTTCTAATGAGAAAATTGGTTTTTTGTAAGAGACGTGTGCGAAGACTATGGTGCACAATGGATGACCAGTTCCCAAATATTATGATTTTCTCGCTCTTAGCAACCTTTTCCAATTATATGAATATGGCCAACTTAACAAACTTTATTCAAATTTGAACCGCATGTGTGTCCTAGTTTAGTCATAGGAATTGCTAAAAAATCATTTGAAGGTATCTAAGTAGAAATTTATGCAATACCAGAGGATGTTTCCCTTGTCTTTTGTGCGTATTTATGTGTAGGTCGAATTTATAGGCAAATCACGATGAAAGGAGATATGGGAGATTAATCCAAAGAAGTTAGAGGCACCGGGTAAGTTCTGGTGTGTCCCCAATAGCTAGTCCTTCTGACCGAAAATGTATGTCTTTCTAGAATTAGGCACACATGTTAGGACTGCATGTAAAATGCAAATGTTATCTTCTAAAAAACTAAAATTGATTACTATAAGATCATTTCTGGGTTTTCTCCCATATCTAGTAAACTCTAGTGTGAGAAGTTCAATTCTTGATAAAAAAATTAGGAGTAGGTAGACTGAAACTTCAAGAGATAAAATGTACCAGATGGACGTGTTGGATTGAAAAGCTGAAAATACCAAATCAAAAAAGTGTACTGAGCGTAGCTCAGTTAGTTTGGTTTCTTGTGATGGAACCAGCCCACTCACATTTAAGTCGTAGTCTTGTAATGGGTGCACACATTTAACTTACTAGTATATTTCAGGATTTAATCGACGATAGACCAACAATGTCGTGACGCTTGTGGTAAAAAATAAATATTATATTAATTTTCCTAGCTGTTCGTTCCCTCCAAACTCCACGGCGACAATTAACTGAGCAAGAAACTCTCAAGCTATGTTTAACAAAATGATTTTTATAGCGCACGGAGGACGAATCACTACATTATTTGATTGGTTGTGTTAGGTTAGGCCATAGGAAGATGGGAAACCAAAATCTAACCCAAATCAACACAAGATTCCATCCGGTTCGCCCGAAGGGGAGTTTTCACCTCTAAGTGCAGAAACTGATCACTAGAGAGAAAGTGAAGTCGGTGAAGCCGGTCACACACCCCGGAGTAGGATATTGGACATTTACAACACATAACACTCTTGTATACATATGGTATGTTACCACCTAGGTTTCCGTGGCATTCTGACGCTCCGGGGCTCCGCTTCGGCGAAACTCTGAATCCGCTGGTAAAACCCTAACGTTTCCGTCTACCCCCTAAACTGGGGCCGAGAGGGGTAGGCCAGTGGACTTTTTTACTTGGTTGTGTTAGGTTAGTCCATAGGAACATGGGAAATCAAAGTCTACCCCAAATCAACACAAGATTCCATCCGGTTCATGACGTGCAACTGTGAGAGACAAAATTCGTGACGTCATTTTATATGGGTGGAAACCGCTATTCAGTGTAGCTATATAAATAAAAATGAATAAAAAACATATTAAACTTAACTGAGAACAATAAATAAAATACATAAAAATGAAGATTAAAAAATCAATGTAACTATGCCGGCGGCAAAGCCGTCGGCGTAGCTATATAAATAAAAAATAAAGATTTTAAAAATCGAGACATCTATGCCAACGGCAAAGATGTCGGCGTATGGAAGGCACCTATCCCGCTGACAGTACGCCGAGGGTGGCCGTCGGCGTTGTCGGGCTACGCCGAGGGCATTTCTTACGTCAATGGCCACGTCGAAGGGCTGGCCTCCTCGTCTTCTATGCCGTCAGCCCCGACAAATTGCCGTCGGCGTAGAGAAAAGCCGTTGGCGTATAGGCTCATTCCTGTAGTGTTAATAAGGTCGAGCTAAGCGCCACTCACGTTAAGCACCATCATCATGGGACTTGATGTGGGTCTTGTTGTAGTGAGCGCACGAGAAGCACGTGCAGTGCGAGGCTAAATGCTCAAGTCTCCAACTCTATAATGGTGTTGTTAGTTTGTGACTACATGAAAAGTAATGGAAGAATCCGTTGATCCATCACGGAGGTCGCTTCTCCTTTATGCGTGTTGACGATCGATCAGCAATTAAAGGGCATAGAGAGCAGAATAAAAGCAAAGCAGATCTCACGGCAACACAAAATAGTGGACGCGCTAGCTGCAACATTTGGTATTATGGGCATGAATCACACGAGAGGAAACCGCCAAGAAAAGCTGCCCGGTTCCATCATCAGCTTTATATAGTGGCAATTTGGGACCCAAACAGCCTATCATGTCCCAGCGGCAGGACCCTTTTGTGACTTGCTAATATATAATTTCTTGCTTAAACTTGCTTAGTTTCACTCTCAGTTCTTATAGTGCTCACTCCACATGCCATTTTTTTCCCCATGCTGCTTTCACACGCTTTGTTGCGCGAGGTACCAAAGTTTGATCACGACATGACATGAGCAAAGGTACTTCACGGTTAACTGCATGCTCAGCTTCCGATTATAAATACTCTCTTGGAGCCTCACGACAAGTCCCATGCCTCAAAAACCAAATACAAGCTTCTCCCGTTTCAAGACTGAGGTACCAGGGCTCTTAGTTCTTGTTTCCATTGATATTCAGCTCGCCCACCTCTCAGCAACAAAGATGAAGATCGGCAAGGCCCCCATGCCCCTGAAGAAGGCAGCTGCGATGTGCAAGACCAAGACCGGCGTGCTTGCGGGCAGGCTCCTCCTCCTCACGACGAACCCGCGCCACAGGATGGCCGTGGTGGCCGTCATCTCTCACAAGATCCACGCCCTCGTTGGAGCCGACCGGGGGAAAGTCGACTGCCAGAGGGCTCTCATGATGTGCAAGGTCGAGAATAGATGGGCCGTCGTCCATGATCTTGACATGGCCGTCGATCTCTCTCATCAATTGGCTCTGTTCGATCAAGAAAATGGTAATGGTAGCTGCCCTAGCTGGAAACTGCACCCCATCTTCAACGATGGTGATAATTGCTACACTGACGAGAGTGGCGATGATGACGATGGTGATGTGCTACTCGATGCCTGCGATAATGACGACGAAGTCGAGCTGTCGGTCATGGATATAATCAGGAGCAGACGAGACATACAAGGGATGGAATTCAAGGTGAAAAACGATATTGACCGGGCTGCAGACATGTTCATCAGGAGGTTCCGTGAGCGACTGGACAAAAGCTTTTAGTGCCTTACTGCTCTTGTTTTTCTCTGTGTTGTCCTTTTTTCAGACACGCAAATTACAATTTTTTTGGAGTAACCAATACGAATAGATATTTAGTACCAGTCAAATGAACTTGGACTTTCGGTCATTACATTTATGAACAATTTTGTCATGATCCAGTATCGCACCGCCTCGATCCTCCTGCCTCAATGCCAGATCCTTTGTCCACTGTAACCATTAGCAATAACCTTAGAGCTAGCAGTAGATATCAGAATGTAGAAAATGCCAATATGTTTGTACTAAAAATCTTCTCTTCTAAGCACTTCAAAGTTCAAACATAAAAGACCAGGAATGAGATTCAAATGCTTTAGAGATATAAATCTGTAGGAGCACCCCTTTGAAACTATATTTGGCCAACAAGGAGAAGAGAGAGCGCTATATATGTACCAAGAGGAGGAGGAGGATGCGCTCACACGTCGATATAATGTCTTGGTTACATCAAAAACAGTTCTTCTTGTTAAACTATTTCCTAGAGGCGCGCATCACAAAGGGGCCTAGTAAAATGTGCGTAACCGCTGTGATCTGCTACTGTCGCCAACGGTCATGCACACAATCTTATACTCTTATTGTTGTATTGTGTCCACTGTGAGTTCCTTGCCCGATGGGAGCGTTCCTTAGAGCCGTTTAGTGCTATATATCGACTACAGCCTTCGCAGGTTCACGCATGTTGGGTCTTGAGTTCCCTTTATTTCCTTGCTCACCAGCCTTTGAGTAGCGGCCGAGGCGGAAGACCGGGTGGGCCAAGGTGGGGCCCACCCCGGCGACGGTGCAAGGCAAGGGGGAGGGGGAGCAAGTTGGAATTGGACTCCAACTCCTCTCCCATACCGAATTGGGAGTTGGGGTTCTACCCCTTCTCCAAGTCCCCCTCACTAGTAGAAAAAATCTTATAGGTGAGATGCTATCAGTGGCGCACCAGATCCCAGTGCGCCACTGATAGTCTCTCACCTGGGTTTGTGCATTTTGGCAAAATATATCAGTGGCGCATTTTGGCAAAATATATCAGTGGCGCACAAGATTTCGGTGCGCCACTGGTAAAATTTACCAGTGGCGCACCGTAAACCTGGTGCGCCACAGGTAAAATTTACCAGTGGCGCACCGTAAACCTGGTGCGCCACAGGTAAGTTCCAGCTAAACTTGAAAAATTTCGAGATGGAGGAGAGAGACTACCAATGGCGCACCAGACAGTAGTGCGCCAATGGTAATTTTTTTACCTGTGGCGCACCGGGCAGTGGTGCGCCACATGTAAATTTTTACCAGTGGAGTTCCAGCTAAACTTGAAAAATTTCGAGATGGAGGAGAGAGACTACCAATGGCACACCAGACAGTAGTGCGCCAATGGTAATTTTTTTACCTGTCGCGCACCGGGCAGTTGTGCGCCACAGGTAAATTTTTTACCAGTGGCGCACTGGGGCTGGTGCGCCACAGGTATTTCTGGGCAGATATTTAGCAAAGTGGACAGAAAATACCTGTGGCGCACCACTGCACGGTGCGCCACAGGTAATTTTTTAGCTGTGGCGCACTGGTGAGCTTGTACGCCACAGATACCTGATACCTGCACACAAAAAATCAGGCACGCACCCTCCCTCTCTACCTTATCCTACTCTGTCGTCTCCACCACACAAATCGCACCACACAAATGCATTAAGTCAAAGGAAGAAAAAACACACGCACACACCCTCCCTCTTCTCTTATCCCCTTCTTCCACCTACCACTGTCTCTCCCACCTCTCTCTCTCTCTCTCTCTCTCTCTCTCTCTGTCTACCACCGCCGACCCCGACCGCCACCACTACCACCGCCGGCCTCCTCCTCCCGACCTCCACCCCCGCTACGCCGCCCTCGCCCCCTCCTCGCTCCACCTCCCCATCTGCGCCCGCATCTGCGCCGTCGCCACCGCGTCCCCACCCTCCACCACCGCTGTCGCCGTCGAGGGCAAGCCCATGGTGCTCGTCGCCGCGAAGCTGGGTGCCTCGGGGCTGGCCCTCCTCCGCGGGTCACCTCGACGACCGCGCCGCCGCCAAGGAGGCCCTGCGCGCCGACGTCCCCGCCGCCGCCATGGAGGACCTCCCTGACTCCCAAGCCCAAATCCCCCTTCGGCTCCGCGGCCGCCTCGGCAGCGGCCGCCTCCGAGGCCAACGACGGGCCCGTCCGCTCCGTGGTGTCCAAGCGCCTCTGCGCGCTGCCCAAGAAGCAGAACTGCATCACGCAGATGGAGGAGTCCGCCGCCGGCTCTGGTTCGTCAGTCCAGGACCTCCTCGCGCTCGTCTACTTCGGCTCCCTCTTCGACGGCAAGCCGCAGAGCGAGTTCATCGCCAACATGGTCGACCACCAGCACGAGCGGAGCAGCTACATCACCTATGACACCTTCGGGGACAATACAGTGGACGTATTTGCAAATAGATAAATCAATATGTTTTTTTAATTCCTAAATACTTATCAGTGGCGCACGATCGAACAATTCGCCACTAGTACTTCGAAATACTAGAGCCCCAGCTTTCCTACCAGTGGCGCACGGAAAGTTTACCTGTGGCGCACCAGCCTGTGCGCCACAGGTAAGTTGGGTTATCTGTGGAGCAAGCGCCGTGCACCACAGGTAACACTTACCAGTGGCGCAAGTTTAGTGGCACACCACGGTGCGGGAGGAGGTCACGGCCGGTTGGCGGGATGGGAGGTCGTAGGGCTTGGAGTGGCAGAGCGCCCGCGCGAGGAAGGCCATGGCGGCGGAGGCGAGGCGATTGGATCGCGCGGAAGGGCGGTGGCGGGATGGGAGGTCGTAGGGCTTGGAGTGGCGGAGCGCCCGCGCGAGGAAGACCATGGCGGCGGAGGCGAGGCGATTGGATCGCGCAGAAGGGCGGTGGGGGTCTGGGGAGGCCGGGAGGGACAAGTGATGACCTCATGCCTACCTCTTTTTTTTTTACTTGAAGCAGCAATTGGCGAAGGCGTCGACGTCCTTCGATGACCTCCCACAGAGGGGAGCCCATGAGTGAGGTCCCCGTGAGTATCATGACTCCGTGGAGTGCGGCGAGCGTGGCCTCCTCGGAGCGCACAATGTCGAGGAAGGGCCGCATCATGTCACCCGGGACCGAGGGTGAGGCGGCCACGACGGGTAGAATATGATACAGTGCAGGACCTCGAGGAATGAGATGGGCGGGTAGTCGGTAGCGGCTTCGTCAGCAGCAGCGCATGGGTAGCGGATGCTGTGGCGAATGAACACGCAGTAGGGACGCCATGATCGCGACTCGCGAAGGGGATTTCCGGAGCCCTGGAACAAGACAATGAGCTGGGAGAGTGCGGGCATGGCGCAGGAGGCGACGGGCTTGGGCGGCTTCTTGACATCGACAAGGCTCATGCGGCAGTTCCCGGCGATGGAGAATCGGCTGTGGTAGCAGAAGCGCGAGATGTCGACGCCGGCAACCTTGCAGGCATGGAGGACCGAGAAGCCCTTGGGGATCCGCGCGGCATGCCCGTCGATGAAGATCTCGAGCGCGTCCTCCGGGTTGCTGGGCATGCAGCTCCACGCGCGCGCCACCGATGGGCTCCCGCGGCAACGGCAGGACCGGGTCGATGGGCGCCACGGTGGCCCTGGCCTCCGGCGACCCTCGAACGCGGTCAGGGAGATCCAGCGGCGGGAGGAGGTCACGGCCGGGTGGCGGGATGTGAGGTCGTAGGGCTTGGAGTGGCGGAGCGCCCGCGCGAGGAAGGCCATGGCGGCGGAGGCGAGGCGATTGGATCGTGCGGAAGGGCGGTGGCGGGATGAGAGGTCGTAGGGCTTGGAGTGGCGGAGCGCCCGCGTGAGGAAGGCCATGGCGGCGGAGGCAAGGCGATTGGATCGCGCGGAAGGACGATGGGGGTCTGGGGAGGCCGGGAGGGACAAGTGACGACCTCATGCCTACCTCTTTTTTTTACTTGAAGCAGCAATTGGCGAAGGCGTCGACGTCCTTCGATGACCTCCCGCAGAGGGGAGCCCATGAGTGAGGTCCCCGTGAGCATCATGACCCCGTGGAGTGCGGCGAGAGTGGCCTCCTCGGAGCGCACAATGTCGAGGAAGGGCCGCATCATGTCGCCCGGGACCGAGGGTGAGGCGGCCACGACGGGTAGAATATGATACAGTGCAGGACCTCGAGGAATGAGATGGGCGGGTAGTCGGTAGCGGCTTCGTCAGCAGCAACGCATGGGTAGCGGATGCTGTGGCGAATGAACACGCCGTAGGGACGCCTTGATCGCGACTCACGAAGGGGATTTCTAGAGCCCTGGAACAAGACAATGAGTTGGGAGAGTGCGGGCATGGCGCAGGAGGCGACGGGCTTGGGCGGCTTCTTGACCTCGACAAGGCTCATGCGGCAGTTCCCAGCGATGGAGAGTCGGCTGTGGTAGCAGAAGCGCGAGATGTCGACGCCGGCAACCTTGCAGGCCTGGAGGACCGAGAAGCCCTTGGGATCCGCGCGGCGTGCCCGTCGATGAAGATCTCGAGCGCGTCCTCCGGGTTGATGGGCATGCAGCTCCACGCGCGCGCCACCGATGGGCTCCCGCGGCGACGGCAGGACCGGGTCGATGGGCGCCACGGTGGCCCTGGCCTCCGGCGACCCTCGAACGCGGTCGGGGAGATCTAGCGGCGGGAGGAGGTCACGGCCGGGTGGCGGGATGGGAGGTCGTAGGGCTTGGAGTGGCGGAGCGCCCGCGCGAGGAAGGCCATGGCGGCGGAGGCGAGGCGATTGGATCGCGCGGAAGGGCGGTGGCGGGATGGGAGGTCGTAGGGCTTGGAGTGGCGGAGCGCCCGCGCGAGGAAGGCCATGGCGGCGGATGCGAGGCGATTGGATCGCGCGGAAGGGCGGTTGGGGTCTGGGGAGGCCGGGAGGGACAAGTGACGACCTCATGCCTACCTCTTTTTTTTTTACTTGCGTGCCTACCTTTTTCCCACCGAGCCGCCTGGCCGATTAGACGGGCAGAAGACACGTGGCATACTTATTGACTTATCTTTGCCGGCACTTTCTCAAAATCACCTTTAAACATCTATCTTTGCCGGCACTTCTAAAAATCGCCCCTGAAAATCCTATTTTCGCAGGCACTTTTGAAACCCGCCTCTAAAAACCAGATTTTTGCAGGCAGTAAATAAAAATGCCCATAGATATATTTTTTGAGGCACATTTTAAAAGTGCCTCCGCAAAAATGCCCCTAAAAATCAACGGTGACACAGTGACAACCGGCATGTGGAGACGTGGAGTAGCCTCACGCTCGAATTTGGGTCCTCTCGCAGACGGCCAAGTGACCCAATGTCACCGATGCGAAGGAGGGGGCGGGAGGTGGAAGGGCCCAGCAGGCCAGCTGCCAGCAAAGCATGTCAGCCCGTGCCCGTGTGTCGCGGGGACGAATCCGACAACGTAACGGACGGAGGGCGGGCAGCGTCCTTAAGAAAGCAACCAATCGTTTTGCAAATATTCTTTTGCGTAGAGCGCCCAGCAAACAATTGCCAAGGCACTGGACACAAGCTAATTTCGAATCTGATAGCTTGCTTGCATGCTGCGCAGATCGAGGAGGGGCATCACGCTTAGCATCAAGTTAGCTTTAATTTGCACGTCATGCCTTCCAGAAGAGAGAATTCGGTCACCATTAGGTAAAGCCAAAGCCAACACCATGTGCCGGGAAGAATCTCCACCTGGTCAGCGTCATCGTTAAGACAGAAACAATTTAGATTAAGACTTGTGTGAGAGAGACTAATAAAAAACATGACTTGGTTAAACGGAGGGGAGAGAGAGACTTCGCGCCTGCTATAAGAGTGCACCGAGATAGGAGTTGGGAGCACACCTAACCTCATACACTGCACCCAATTATCAAAGGAGCACATAGACGCCATGGACGCCCAGCTGATGGTGGCGACAAGCAAGGATACTTCCAAGGAGGACCGACCCCCTGCTCCTATCATCAATCCTCTGCTGCTGGCATCGGCGCGCGTGGGCTCTTGGGAGGCATTGAAAGTCCTCGAGAGGGAAGACGCAAAGAAGCCACCAATGTTGATTCCTACTCAAGAATTTCTTGAGTTGCTAGCACCAGGTAGCAGCGCCCAGGGAAGAGCTGTTGCTGGTCGTGATGTAGAAGAGGGCGTCGACCACCAGCCTCCTGCTTGGCCTGAAGCTGGACCACTCCTCAAGGGCTTCACTCCTGATGGTGATACTGCACTGCATGCGGTCGCCAGGAGTCACAAGGGTGGCCAGCATTTCTTGAAGTATGCCGGCATCATCTACGACAGAGACCGGGTCCTCCTCTTTGAGAAGAATCACGAGGGTGACACACCCTTGCATTGTGCTGCCCGAGCTGGGAACTCCAAAATGGTTTCTCATCTCATTGATCTAGCTGCACGTGAGGGTGCCGACACGAAGCTCAGGCTCTTGAGAATGGAAAATAAGCGTCAGGAGACGGCCCTGCACGAGGCTGTCCGATTTGAAGACGGTAGTGTTCTGGATAAGAAGAAGAGAGCAGCATTGCTTGCTGCTGCTGACCCCGCCCGAGAAGAAAATAACAAGGATGATGCTGACGGCGCACCACAAGAACATAATATAGTCAAGCTGCTAATGGCTGCCGATCCCGAATTGGCTAATTATCCTGTACACGGTATTTCACCGTTGTACCTAGCCATCTCGCTGGGGAAGAGTACCATTGCACTGACTCTATATCATAAGAGTGGTGGCAATCTCTCCTACTCCGGAGCCGATGGACAAAATGCCTTGCATGTTGCTGCTCTTCGAGTCAGCGACACAGGTACCAACTAAAGGCATCTATTATCAGAAAATGCATGTTAATTTTCTTTCAGCAACCGTATACTTGTGAGGTACTGTAATAAACAATATCTGTTCTATAGGAGTCGTACTGACAACTTAAAGTCTTGTTAGTTTTCTCTTTTTATTTCTTATTGTGCTTTATAGTATATGATGTATATAATTAGTGAATTTCGCTTTGAAGCATGAGAGCATATGCGACGGCCACCAGAAAAAATAATTTTGAATTGTCAAAAAATGCTGAAAAAAAAAATTAGGCCTGTACGTCTAAACATTTTATGTTCACATGCCATGTTTTCACCAAACTGCCAGTTTTGTGATATTGTGTAAAAAGACAAAAGAATGTCTCGTGAAGCACCTTTTTAGCACAGAATTTAGTGTTTTTTATACATGATTTTGTGCACATACAATGTGTCGAGATATACCTCTGAAACTTTTTTGTCGGAATTTTTGATATTTAGAAATGTGTTTGGAACACGTCGATTAAAACCGGGAGCTACGTCCCTGCCACATATCATACATTCACTAACGCCCGTTTAACGCAATGTTATTGAGATTAAGATAATTCATACATGATTGACTACGTACATAATTCATACATTCACTAACAAAGAACGCATATTCTTCACAGTGATGGTAGAGTTCCTAGTGCATTGGAAGAAAAGCCTTACTACACAAGTGGACAAACATGGCAGTACGCCGCTTCACTTCGCTGCATCGGTGTGGTCGCAGCTGCAACCTGAGCTCCTCATGATAGTATACAAAGCGAACCCTGCAGTACTGTATATGGCAGACAAGAACGGATTATTTCCCATACATGTGGCTGCCGCTGTAGGTGGCAGACATGTCGTGCGTTTTTTCCTTGATGAGCGTCCGGATAGTGCCGGATTGCGCGACGCTAAAAGAAGAACGTTCCTTCATGTCGCCGTCGAGAAAGAAAGATTGTACATAGTCTCGCATGCATGTAGAACTCCATCTTTAGCTTGGATTCTGAATATGCAAGATAATGAGGGAAACACTGCACTGCATTTAGCTATCCAGGCTCGGAGCTTCATGATGTTCTCTGACATGTTTGTGAATCGGGAGGTGAATTTGAATTTAATAAATAACCACGGGGAAACTCCTCGTGACGTATCCAGAAGTAAGCTTCGACCCGGAAAGGTTTATGATGCACTGGTAATCCACTTTTAACTTCACCCCTTGAATAAAATATATCATCCGTAGCATATTGCTTCATTTGGTATTCATTATTCCTGCCCGTTTTTATTCCAGACCCCTGAGAATAAAACATACAACGCCTTGCTCAAAGTTGGGGCGAACCACGGTGCCATTCGCCGGGATGATACCGACGAAAAGTACAGTCGGCGTCCAAAGCCAAAGGAGCAGGAAGAAGAATCAAACCAGCTGAAAGATGCAACACAAACGCTCATCGTTGCTTCAGTCCTAATAGCGACAGTGGCATTCAGTGCAACTTTTGCCCTTCCTGGAGGTTACAGAGCAGATGATCATACAAATGGAGGTACGCCAACACTTGCCGGGGGTTTTGTTTTTGACGCGTTCATGATGGCCAATGCGTTAGCCTTCACCTGCTCCACACTAGCTACCATTGGCTTCGCGTTTGCTGCAGCCCCCATGCTTAACTTGACCACCCGCAGAAACAACTTCCTCTCATCCTTTTTTTTCATGTCGGGTTCAGTCACATGCATGACCATTGCTTTTGCACTTGGTGTGTACATGCACTACAGGAATGGCCACCTGTGCCGACGGCCGAAGCCCGTCGGCAAAGGCCCCATGCCGTCGGCACACACCTATGCCGACGGCCACCGTCGGCACAGGGTGGTCGGCTTAGGGCCTTGTAGGCACAGTACACCTAGCCGTCGGCACAGCTATACACCGTCGGCACAGCTTTTGCCGACGGCTAGAAACGCACCGTCGGCACCTAGTTTGTCGGCACAGCGGCGGGTGGGGTCCACATTAGCCGGGCGAGAGGAGGGGCCTGTGCCGACGGCCAAGCCGTCGGCACAGAACTGCCACGTGGAGGCAGCTGGGCGCGCCAGGGAGGGTCCTGTGCCGACGGCTTGCCGTCGGCACAGGTATGACCATTTGGTCACAGTAAGGGGTCTGTGCCGACGGCATTGCCGTCGGCACAGGTGTGACCAGATTTTTTTTATCCAGCAGCTCGTTTTTTGCAGCAATAATAGCAAAAAAATAATAAAAAATCACGACAAATTCAGAACAATAAGATCACACAATGGCTCCATCTATTGATCACAATGGATCACAAAATGCTATATCATCGAGTAGATACACATAGGACCATCATCAAGTATATACATACATAGGTAGATGTCTAGACGCCCAAAGCCCTACATCTATTGCGGCGACGGCGACGGGGTGAACCCCATATCTCCCCGGCTGATAATAGGTGAGCGTCGGATCGCCGCAGCAGAAGCACCGGAAGTAGGCGAATCACCGGAAGCACGAGGAGAAGCTGAAGCACCGGCAGAAGGACCACCGCTATGTAACGGTGTGATGCGAGGCGAACCCGTCGAGGAACTAGGAGAAGCAGAAGGATCAATGTGCGGGTTCTCCGACGAGCTTCCCGTTTCCTACATGTTTGAGCAAGAGTTAGCAACTGCGAGGCAAAGGAAAGCAGTAACCAGTGGTTTGGGATCAAACTTACCGGGGTACTTTTGTAGTAGGAGAGAGCGAACACGTCCCTCGATGGCATCCGTGGAGTCGGACCCGGCTCCGGAGGCTCGTCCATAGGAGGGGCTACCCGCACTCCAGTGGTGAAAAAGTTCAGCACCGACTGCAAGATAGTTTAGATGTCAGGTGTTGCAAAAATAAAGGTTCAAACTAGGGAAGTGGGACTTGTCATATTTGACAAAAGTAAAGGTTAATACTTACAGCTCGGAACAACTTTTGATACTCGGTCCAAGGCTTACTCATCTCCTCCCACTTGGCAAAGGCCACCTCATACTGCGCATGAGCGGCAGCGTAGGCTTCCTCAAAATCGGGCTACAATTTCGAAAAGAATGAATCTCGTCAACTTAGCCATGCAAGAACGAATGTCGGAAAGAGGATGCAAAAAAACTTACATCGATGGGAGTGGATCGACGAGGCTGTGGACGAGGCGGGATCAGTGGGCTGTTGTCAGGGAGAGTAGCTTTTGCCTGCGTGAAGGTCATGGCAGGCCTAACCACCTTATTAAGAGTGCGATTACGGCCATGCGGCCTTCCGTGCCCCGAGAGGACCACCGCCCTGCATCGCGAAAAGAATTGTTATTCATACCAAGTAGAAACATGCGGTGAAAATAAATGCACGTTGTTCCATGTATATATATATATATACCGACCTCTCGTCGACCTCCTCGCTCAAGGGGTCATCCACCTCCGGGTGAAAACCCTGGAACGTCGTGCAGTAGCTGTCCACGGCCTCCTCGGATCTGCCGTAGTACTCAGGAGCCTGTGGCTGAGGCTTCTTTGGATCGGGCTTCTTTTCCCTCATCTTCTTCCACGCACTGATGTGGGAGCTTACCGTCCCAGTATCGGCGTCCTGCATCACGAAAAGAAATGTTATTCATACCAAGTAGAAACATGCGGTAAAAATAAATGCACGTCGTTCCATGTATATATATACCATCTTATCCTTAAAGAGGAAGTGGTTGCGGTTTCCCGCACTATGTGTTCCCTCGGAGCCTCGGTTTGCCTTGTTCCGCTGGCTCACGGCGCTGAAATCCTCGTCTTCCCCGACCCACCTCCTAACCAACGCATCCCATGCGTCTTCTTTGCGGTCGGCCCAGTCGGGCATAACCTGAAAATGCAATTCAAGAAGAGCTAAGTGCAATGGCAACTTAGCAGCAATATAGAATTCCATTGACAATGTACTTACCGAAATGTACTCCTCCTTTGTCATCTCCGCTGCATTCTTGGCATTATCCGCCTTCTTGGCCCTCTTGCCCGTCTTCTCATAGGTAAAGTCATTGGCGGATGTAAACTTTTGGTTGTAGAATTGCTGCCGTGTCAACCTCACACAATGAGCATGCAAAATGCTATCCGCAGCTTGCTGGTCCAGCACACGATAAAACCGCTTCAACCATGCATAAAAAAATTGTGAGTCATGAGTTATCACGGTGGGGTCATTAACTATGAACGGAATTCGAAAAATATGTGTTACCCAAAAAGTGGTGATCACGGCATGAGCAGCTGTCTCGAACGGTGGGGACGGCGCAGCCTCATAGTCCGCCCATTTCGTGGCTAACTTCAGGTCGTCCTCGGGCCCTGTAGTGTACAAGCCTGGCCAATATTTCCTAATCAGAGCTCCAAGCAAGCTCCCAGGAGTGCGTGGAATCTTAGGGCCTGTCCATGTCCATGAACTGCACAATAAGTAAACATTAGTACATATGCCAAATTGTTATGACCAAAATGAAATTTCATGTTCAAAATTACAAAACTAGTACACTTACTCAACGCCATGAGGCTCAATGAGGGTTTTCGCCTCCTCGGTCTTAGGCCAGTATTTTTCCTCGGGGACTCCTGCTTCGCCACGACCTTCTTCCGCTTCGGCGCCGCCTCCACCTCCACCTCGTCCTCCACCTCCACCTCCAGCTCCAGCTCCAGGTGGTTCTGGGAAGCCACGTCGCCTGAAGCGGAGGGCAACTCGGAATCCACGTCGCCAGAAGCGGAGGGTGGGTGCTCCACGTCTCCTCCACCTCGTCCTCCACCTCGCCCTCCACCTCGTCCTCCACCTCTTTCTACTCGTGCACCCTCGTCCGCGGCGTAACGCGAGGTGGTAGGTCGTCCACTCCGTGTAAGGTTAGACTTCTGTGCCTTCAGCGTACTAAGCAAGGTAGCTGCGCTTTCCTTGCCCTGACTCATATTGTTCAATCAACTGCATTGAGAAACAATAAATATTAGCACACAAGTATGACAACATTAATATTGAAGCAAATAGTAAACTAAAGAACAAAAAAGAAAAAGAGAGGAAATTTGATCGTCACAAATATAGTTCCTTTTATCGTTCTTCCACAGGGATCAAAGTAGTAACTACGACATCTGAAAAGAAATAGCAATTTACATATTGGGTTATCATTCATAAGTACAAGCTCCCGGTGATTTTACAAATAGCAATTTACATGGCAATTTTACAAATAGCAATTTACATGACAAATTTTACAAATTCTACTAACCAATGTTTCTGCTCAAGTCAATGCAAAATCAGGCATACACATGTAATTGTTTTTGGCTACCTATAGACTGCACCAATGCACTTGCACAAGACATGATTACTAAAGTATATCCATGTTTTAACATAGCAAGTAGGCCACCTCCATCCATAAACGTTTTAACATACACTAGCTGACTGTCACACAAGCCACAGAAAACGCAATGCTGCCATTGACTATTTATCTACTAGTACTTACATTTCAGCAACTCAAAAACAAAATCTAGCAAAGTAAATCGACTCGTAAATAGATTGCTTAACTATATTGCTTAACTTTTACACTTCTAACAGCTAGATCAACGAAAGGTGATATTTTTACTTGCTAAACTTGCACAAAAACATGTCTCTGTATTCCAATCTAGTCTGCTCACAACACTAGTTCACGGGAAGTTGCAGAAATTGAAGAGAGGAAGAGATGAATCGATTTGAACCAATACAAAGGAACTTCTGGTTGGTGGAGAGCAGCAGCAGCGACAGGAGTTGAGGAAGAGGAGCTTCAGGTTGTGCTTCTACCGGCGGCGGCAGCGAGGAACCCACCTTCCCCTCATGCTCCTTTCGTTGGTGGTGGTGGTTGCAGGGTTTCGAGAGGAGGGTGGGCGGCGTCGCGGTGGAGGGTGGAGGGGGACGACGGGGTGGAGGGTGGACGGAGGAGGCGTGGAGGAGGAGGTGGAATGGCCAGAGCGGAGCAGGCCCGGCCGCGCCGCCGCTCGATCTGGTGGAGGAGCCGGTGGTGCGGTGGAGGGGGGGAGGGGGGAGGGTCGCCGGAGCAGGCCCGGCCGCGCCGCCGCTCGATCTGGTGGAGGAGCCGGTGGTGCGGTGGAGGGGGGAAGGGGGGACGGTGCTCGATTTCGCCGGAGCAAGCGGGCGCGTGCTCGATTTCGATTTGGAACTGAGGTTGCCATTCGGGCGCGTGCCCTATCTAAAAACAGACAGGACCTATGCCGACGGCTTTGCCGTCGGCTTAGGCTTTTCCTTTTTTTTTTTTTCCATTTAAAAAACAGACAGCACCTATTTGAAACACCTAGGAGTAGATTCTTGGACATTTGAAACACACAACACACTTGTACACATATGGTATGGCACAACCTAGGTTTGGGTGGGGTTCCGACGCTCCGGGGCCCCGCTTCGGCGAAACCCTGAATCCGCTGGAAAAACCCTAACGTTTCCGTCTACCCCATAGACGTGCGTCGAAAGGGGGTAGCCCAGTGGACTTTTTTGCTTGGTTGTGTTAGGTCAGGCCATTGGAAGGTGAGAAACCAAAGTCTACCCCAAATCGACACAAGATTCCATCCGGTTCGCCCGAAAGGGGAGTTTTCACCTCTAAGTGCAGAAACTCACTAGAGAGAAAGTGAAGCCGGTGATGTCGGTCACACCTAGGAGTAGATTCTTGGACATTTGAAACACACAACACACTTGTACACATATGGTATGGCACAACCTAGGTTTGGGTGGGGTTCCGACGCTCCGGGGCCTCGCTTCGGCGAAACCCTGAATCCGCTGGAAAAACCCTAACGTTTCCGTCTACCCCATAGACGTGCGTCGAAAGGGGGTAGCCCAGTGGACTTTTTTGCTTGGTTGTGTTAGGTCAGGCCATTGGAAGGTGAGAAACCAAAGTCTACCCCAAATCGACACAAGATTCCATCCGGTTCGCCCGAAAGGGGAGTTTTCACCTCTAAGTGCAGAAACTCACTAGAGAGAAAGTGAAGCCGGTGATGTCGGTCACACCTAGGAGTAGATTCTTGGAAATTTGAAACACACAACACACTTGTACACATATGGTATGGCACAACCTAGGTTTGGGTGGGGTTCCGACGCTCCGGGGCCCGCTTCGGCGAAACCCTGAATCCGCTGGAAAAACCCTAACGTTTCCGTCTACCCCATAGACGTGCGTCGAAAGGGGGTAGCCCAGTGGACTTTTTTGCTTGGTTGTGTTAGGTCAGGCCATTGGAAGGTGAGAAACCAAAGTCTACCCCAAATCGACACAAGATTCCATCCGGTTCGCCCGAAAGGGGAGTTTTCACCTCTAAGTGCAGAAACTCACTAGAGAGAAAGTGAAGCCGGTGATGTCGGTCACACCTAGGAGTAGATTCTTGGACATTTGAAACACACAACACACTTGTACACATATGGTATGGCACAACCTAGGTTTGGGTGGGGTTCCGACGCTCCGGGGCCCCGCTTCGGCGAAACCCTGAATCCGCTGGAAAAACCCTAACGTTTCCGTCTACCCCATAGACGTGCGTCGAAAGGGGGTAGCCCAGTGGACTTTTTTGCTTGGTTGTGTTAGGTCAGGCCATTGGAAGGTGAGAAACCAAAGTCTACCCCAAATCGACACAAGATTCCATCCGGTTCGCCCGAAAGGGGAGTTTTCACCTCTATGTGCAGAAACTCACTAGAGAGAAAGTGAAGCCGGTGATGTCGGTCACACCTAGGAGTAGATTCTTGGACATTTGAAACACACAACACACTTGTACACATATGGTATGGCACAACCTAGGTTTGGGTGGGGTTCCGACGCTCCGGGGCCCCGCTTCGGCGAAACCCTGAATCCGTTGGAAAAACCCTAACGTTTCCGTCTACCCCATAGACGTGCGTCGAAAGGGGGTAGCCCAGTGGACTTTTTTGCTTGGTTGTGTTAGGTCAGGCCATTGGAAGGTGAGAAACCAAAGTCTACCCCAAATCGACACAAGATTCCATCCGGTTCGCCCGAAAGGGGAGTTTTCACCTCTAAGTGCAGAAACTCACTAGAGAGAAAGTGAAGCCGGTGATGTCGGTCACACCTAGGAGTAGATTCTTGGACATTTGAAACACACAACACACTTGTACACATATGGTATGGCACAACCTAGGTTTGGGTGGGGTTCCGACGCTCCGGGGCCTCGCTTCGGCGAAACCCTGAATCCGCTGGAAAAACCCTAACGTTTCCGTCTACCCCATAGACGTGCGTCGAAAGGGGGTAGCCCACCAATTGGAAATGAAGTTCTACCGGTGGCGCTCCCAGATCCAACGGCTCACCAGCGCTCGAAAGAAACACACCGCTGATCCAACGGCTCAGAAGTGCATGAAGGAAACACACGATCCGTGTGCTTCTCCCGGATCCAACGGCTCACCAGCGCTCGAAAGAAACACACCGCTGATCCAACGGCTCAGAAGCGCACGAAGGAAACACACGATCCGTGTGCTTCTTCCGGATCCAACGGCTCACTAACGCTCGAAAGAAACACACCGCTGATCCAACGGCTCACAAGCGCACGAAGGAAACACATGATCCGTGTGCTTCTTCCGGATCCAACGGCTCACCAGCGCTTGAAAGAAACACACCGCTGATCCAACGGCTCCCAAGCTCTCGAAGGAAACACACGATCCGCGTACTTGTTCCTGATTGGCTAGCTGGAGGGAGTCACTCGGAGAGGCGGGTCTATAAGAGAGGCAGGAGTACACTTCACATCCATCATTGCCAGTACACGGGTAGCAGAGAGCAACATTTCTGAGAGGCAGAAGTTCCTAGAGCGTCGGCTGAAGGTGAACCCTCCCCTCGGTCGGATCCAAGCAGTGGCAAGGATCTCTGATGATTAGCAACATTCCCAACACTTGTTCCGACGGTTGCAGATCATCAGAGATGTCTTGCCGCTGTTTGGATCGAAGGCCGATTTGCCGAGTGAAGAGAGCAACAAAATCCTTCAGTTCGTCGACCGAATACAAAGCATTCGGATTCCCGTCATACAGCCCAACGGTGCATTTGATATGCAGGCACTCACGAGCCACCGTTGGGCTGTATGACGGGCTAACCGTGTGTTTTGTTCTATCTACAAATCCTTCAGTTCATCCCGACGGTCCTGTCTTCTCGGCCTATAAGAACCCCTTCTCACTAAGGTTGGTAAGCATTCAAGTCCACTCACTCGAACATGTCGAGCTTTCCTTCCGATCGTAGTTTCCAGCTAGGAATGTCGGCACTCCTTTTGAAGTTTACGGCCGAGTTCAAGGTAGACAATAAGGAAGTGTCATTCGAGGATATTGTTACTTATCCACCTCATCTTCGTGAGCTATCAGCGAACCTATGAAGGCATGGGTGGCCATCGAGGACTTGGAGGGAAATACGGGAAGAACTACTCAGGATGCATCTAGGTGGCAGAAGAAGAAGGCAACAAACATGTGATATCTTATGCTCGGTGGCAGACAGATTTGGCCAGCGCTATAAGATTTTCTATTTTATGCTCGGTGGAGCTATTCAGTGATATCTTCGGGACATATTCGTATTTAGGATGTATGAGACATATCCGTATTTCTATTTGTATGTGAGACATATTCATATTTATGTTTGTATGACACATATTATCTACGTACGAGACATATTATTATCTACGTACGGGAAAACCAATATCCACCCCAACACTTGCAATAATATCTACACACATGCGATAACACAAACCAAGATTCGCATATAATACTTCCGAGAGACAAGATTCACGACGTTATTTTATGTGGGTGGAGACCGCTATTCGGCGTAGCTATATACATATAGAAATGAATAAAAACATATTAAATTTAATTGAGAGTAATAAATAGATACATAAAAATGAAGATTAGGGTAAAAAAAACATGATGACTTTTTTTAGCGAAACTATATACATATATCTATTCGGTGTATCTATATACATAAAAATGAATAAAAATGGTAGAGGCCTGTGCCGACGGCAAAGCCGTCGGCACAGAGTGCCGTCGACGTCACCTCATATTCTGTGCCGACGGCTTCCTGTGTCCCGACGGTGGCCGTCGGGATAGAATGTCTGTGCCGACGGCCGTTTCTGTGCCGACGGACTTGCCGACGGCTGGTCCTGGTACTCCCCTGTGCCGACGGCCCGATAAATAGCCGTCGGCACAGATCATGGCCGTCGGCACGGTTCGCCATTCCTGTAGTGATGATGCTAGATCCGGTTGCTCGTAACACCGCTATTGTGGTAATAGCAGTTTGTGTTATTATCCCTTCTGTATTGCTAGGTCCAAATAAGGAGGAATTTGTTGGATGGGTCAGTGTTGCACCATCGTTATTACGTAGGCTAGGGCTACTCAGAGCAATGGAAGGGTTACTACCGGTAGGGCTCATTGCACTTTGGCCTTCTATAATTATCTTTGGTTGTGCCGTGTTGGCAAGGATCCACCGCCACGGTTAACTCAAAAGCATGTGCTTGTTCAGAACTGGAATTATTGAAGTATTTGATGTGTATTCTCATGGGTTGTAAAACTTTCTTTATGACTGATTAAATTTGTAAGACTTAATCATTGTCACTATTTTCCTCTCTGTCTCTATATATATATATATGCTTCATTTTTTCCTGGAGTATGTATGCTCCATGTGTAATGTGCTGATCTTGTAGTATATCTTTTTCCAAGATATATTACTCAGCTATATCGATATAAAAGCACTAGTGGAGGAGATCTAATCCATCTTAGCTGTTAAATTGTAGCCCACCAGGTTTCTATATGTCTAGCACTTCCCCATAAACCAGGGACTCTCTTAATATATCTTATGTTAAATTGTGGTATTTGTCACAATTTTACTATATCATTAGTGTCTTTATAAAACCTCAATTGTCCAGGTTTTTCTTACTTCGATCATGTATTCTTGCCCAATTTAATTACTACGGAGAAACTATCATGTGGCAAATCCTTCTATAATCAAAGGAATGAACATCTAGTTCTCGAAAAATAGAGAGAGAAGTATGGACAGTGTCTGATTCTTGTGGAAAAAATTGAGACTAGCTAACTGGTGCATTTTTACTTCCAATCAAAGAGCTAGGACACTTGCTAGTTCTTAATTATTGAGCTAACTTTGCACCCATTTTCTCCTTCTAATAAAGGAGTTATGCACCATTTGCATCAGTCACCTGTCCATGGACCAGAATTTTTTTCTCATACGTCAGACTATTATAAGTTTGATTATAAAAGTATATCAACAACTGCAAAACCATATTATTTTAATTGGATTCATCATAACTTCACACTATATAGATTTGATGTTGTATCTATTAACACATTTTATTTTTAGACTTGTCAAACTTAGAGAAGTTTGTCTTAGAATAACGTTAGAATTTCAATTAATATGAAATGATTTTCTAATTAGACTTGTCAAACATGGAAAAGTTTGATTTAGAACAAACTTAGAATTCCAATTTATTGGAACAGAACGTAACTACTTTAGAAAATGTGTAAGTGTGTATGTCCCAAGAAAATAAATGAACACATTCGAATTTTGCGATTTTGCAATGTTCGAAAATTGTTATAACTAGATCCAAAAACTTCCTATACTTCCCGCCAATTACATACAAAGGTTACTTACCGACCTCTGATTTTTCCCTCCCCGCTTACTTTCATTTACCGACGTTGTTGGAGCATCAACGAGCCTCGAGACATGTATGTTGTGGTCTCTTCTAACTACAATTTGTGGCTAGCAACTCTCTCTTATTAAGAACGTGTCTTCCTTATTGGTAGGCACATGCATTGAGGGTGCATGTAAAATGCAAATGAGACCATCTTGTATTCCAATAATTAGGCTTGTTGCTCTCCAAGTGGTATACTCTATATACCACCCACGAGACTCAGATTAATACAAAACGAAGTATTAGTGGTTGTATAATTTTAACACAAGTGGAATCTATAATGGACTTCCTGGTGGGCCATGTATATCCTAATTTCGGTTAATATGCTAATATGTGGAGGTTTGTGATACCTAACACACAACTCACAACTGCGCTCAATTATCGGTGTTTTCTTATTCCTCGGTTCTCGGCATTTTTGTTACCACAAAAATACAATTTACAGCTACAATCTCTTCTCGAAAAAATTTGATTAGACTCTTACCTCGTACGATGGTACTTATATTGATGCGAATGTTGCATACATTCAAAAAGATAAAGAAAGAGACACGAATGCAACATGTTAAATTAGTTCAGAATAAGAGAGATCTTCCACGCAATTAATCGTGTTATTTATTAGTTGAATTTGTTTTTTTAAGGAATCTAAAATATGAGACAGTGGTCTTGTAATAAAAAATGCAGGAAGTCACGTATATATATAGTGTACTATGACAAATGGGCACAATTATGGTGTTACGAGGGTACGTTTATTTTTAGCCCACCACGAGCAATACAAAACTTTTACCTATGACCAATTTTTGGGCGGAGGATGTGGCCACCTTGAGTTCACCTACGGAGTGGCGGAAAATACACTCAGACTGCTGGACTGCTGGCCTGAGACCAAAAAAAAAGGGCAACCAAACCACAGCCAAAGGCCACTGGTGTGCCCACTGTTTGGTAAGATTAGTTTTGGCTCAAAAAATCAAATGTATTCTTGAGTTTTTATCGCTCTAGAGGTCGCCGGCTAAAAATTTGAGACAATTGCACCATTGACACGGCTTGTGCATAACTAAAATATAAATTGAAATCCGATTTGTACCATGAGAAACAAAAAGACAAATTTAGTGTTGAATAGTTGCTAATTTACTTTGGTTGTGATTTATAATCGGTATCACCCCTAAATTCTTGTTTTATGGTTTCCAAGTTATGTGTCAAATTTATATTTTTTTAAATTAGGAGACAACAATGTCTAGTTTATTTACAGACCTTTTTAACAACGTCAACGAGACTTTTACAGTAGGCTTGTTGGCATTTGTTATACCTCTATTGTTCTTATCGGATCCACCACCCTAACATTACGTTCAAAAGTGTGGTTGTCCAAAAAAAATCTCGGTTCTCCCTCTTGTTATGCGTGTATGCACAAGAGGTGACTTGGTGAGTGCTTTGTATCTGGTGATGTGTCAGCGGACCAGGGAAAAGAACATTGTCACACGAAGTATCGACATGGGATTAGATGCATACCCAAGTGTGCCATCCTCACGAAGCCACCGATGACACGCCATCTTGACCATGGTTTGGTTGGTATAGTCAACACTAGCTAAGAAGTTAAGACTAGGACTTTTTTCGAAACGGGGAGTTACCTCGACTTCTGCATCAAAGAGATAGACTAACAGAGATTAAGTTCAAACTAAATCATCGAATAGCAAGCAACCTTGGTTTCACTCAGCAGTACGGGAAATGAATCATTTCCCGGTGCTCGTGTGTTTGCCGAGTACATTTATTGGGCACTCGACAACTAAAAATGTACACCAAGTGTAGCGGTAAAACACTTGGTAACGAAAATCCGGCATATCATAGCTTTGATGAGTGTCCATTCCAACCCGAGTTGAAGGCCGACAGGCTACAAAACTGACTTTGCTGAGTGTTCTTTTTGAAAAAATCCAAAAGAACTAGTAAATAAAATATTATGCACACGTACATTTGGATTGAAGAGCAAACTTTTGAATTATACGTTCAGTTTTCATGAATAAAATAATCATTTACACGTTTTAAGCTTTTTAATAGGGAAAACTAGAAAAACCTAAAACTTGTTAGAATTTCAAAATTTTATCATAGGGCAATATTATCGGTATGTGAGCTTAAAATACATAGGACAGTTCAATACAATTTATTTAATGGTACTTGCTTCTGCGTAATGTGACCATTTTCCAAGTGCCAAAAATGGGGTATTTTGTGAACCACGTGCAAAGAATATGGTTCAAAGTGATAGCGTTCCAATTTTCATACAAATTAGACCATGGATGGCCAATTCCCCAAAATTATGAATTATCTCGCTTCTAGGCACGTTTTACATTTAAAAGAATTTTGGCTAATTTTGCAACGTAATTAATAATTGATTTAAAAGTTTTTTTAGTTTGGTCCTAAAATTTTCCAAAAAGCATATAAGTTACCCAAGTAAAATTCTTTGCCGCACAAAGTCCAATTATGTGTGCTCGTTGCCCGAAAAAATGTTAGACATGGAATTTGACATCTTTTGAAAATAGCGGTCACAAAATGACGTATCATGTGTTAACATTCTTGACTTTCAATTCAAATGACCAAGGTTATGGCGATATCCATGTTCCAACTTTTTGTTAGAAAAAATATATATTTTTCCATTTTCTAATGAGAAAAATGGTTTTTTGTAAGAGACATGTGCGAAGTATATGGTGCAAAATGGAATGATTCTAAATTCCAGACAAACCAAACCTTATTGGATGTTCCCAAATATTATGATTTTCTCGCTCTTAGCTACCTTTTCCAATTAAATGAATATGGCCAATTTACAAACTTTATTCAAATTTGAATAGCATGTGTGTCCTAGTTTAGTCATAGGAATTGCTAAATATCATTTGAAGGTATCTAAGTAGAAATTTATGCAATACCAAAGGATGTTTCCCTTGTCTTTTGTGTGTATTTATCTGTGGGTCGAATTTATCGGCAAATCACGATGAAGGAGATATGGGAGATTAATCCAAAGAAGTTAGAGGCACCGGGTAAGTTCTTGGTGTGTCCCCAATAGCTACTCCTTCTGACCGAAAATGTATGTCTTTCTAGAATTAGGCACACATGTTAGGAGTGCATGTAAAATGCAAACGTTATCTTCTAAAAAACAAAAATTGATTACTATAAGATCATTTCTGGTTTTTCTCCCATATCCAGTAAACTCTAGTATGAGAAGTTCAATTCTTGATAAAAAAAATTAGGAGTAGGTAGATTGAAACTTCAAGAGATAAAATGTACCAGATGGATGTGTTGGATTGAAAGGCTGAAAATATCAAATCAAAAAAAGTGTACTGAGCGTAGCTCAGTTAGTTAGGTTTCTTGTGATGGAACCAGCTAGCCCACTCACATTTAAGTCGTAGTCTTGTAATGGGTGCACACATTTAACTTAGTATATTTCAGGATTTAATCGGCGATAGACCAACAATGCCGTGACGCTTGTGGTAAAAGAAATATTATATCAATTTCCCTAGCAGTTCGTTCCCTCTAAACTCCATCGTGACAATTAACTGAGCAAGAAACTCTCAAGCTATGTTTAACCAAATGATTTTTATAGCGCACGGAGGACGAATCACCACATTAATAAGGTCGGGCTAAGCGCCACTCAAGTTAAGCACCATCATCATGGGACTTGATGTGGGTGTTGTAGTAGTGAGCGCACGAGAAGCACGTGCAGTGCGAGGCTAAATGCTCAAGTCTCCAACTCTATAATGGTGTTGTGAGTTTGTGGCTGCATGAAAAGTAATGGAAGAATCTATCCGTTGATCCATCACGGAGATCGCTTCTTCTTTATGCGTGTTGACGATCGATCAGCAAATTAAAAGGCATGGAGATTGGAGAGCATAAGAAAAGGAAAGCAGATCTCACGGCAACACAAAACAGTGGACGCGCTAGCTACAGCATTTGGTATTTTGGGCATGAATCACACGAGAGGAGAGACCGCCAAGAAAAGCTGCCTGGTTCCATCATCAGCTTTAGATAGTGGCAATTTGGGACCCAAACAGCCTATCATGTCACAGCGGCAAGACCCTTTTGTGACTTGCTAATATATAGTTTGTTGCTTAAACTTGCTTAGTTCCACTCTCAGTTCTTATAGTGCTCACTCCACATGCCATTTTTTTCCCCCATGCTGCTTTCACACGCTTTGTTGCGCGAGGTACCAAAGTTTGATCACGACATCACATGAGCAAAGGTACTTCACGGTTAACTGCATGCTCAGCTTCCGATTATAAATACTCTCTTGGAGCCTCACGACAAGTCCCATGCCTCAAAAACCAAATACAAGCTTCTCCCATTTCAAGCCTGAGGTACCAGGGCTCTTAGTTCTTGTTTCCATTGATATTCAGCTCGCCCACCTCTCAGCAACAAAGATGAAGATCGGCAAGGCCCCCATGCTCCTGAAGAAGGCGGCTGCGATGTGCAAGACCAAGACCGGCGTGCTTGCGGGCAGGCTCCTCCTCCTCACCACGAACCCACGCCACAGGATGGCCGCGGTGGCCGTCATCACTCACAAGATCCACGCCCTCGTTGCAGCCGACCGGGGGAAAGTCGACTGCCAGAGGGCTCTCATGATGTGCAAGGTCGAGAATATACGGGACGTCATCCATGATCTTGACATGGCCACCGATCTCTCTCATCAATTGGCTCTGTTCGATCAAGAAAATGGTAATGGTAGCTGCCCTAACTGGACACTGCACCCCATCTTCAACGATGGTGATAATTGCTACACTGACGAGAGTGGCGGTGATGACGATGGTGATGTGCTACTCGATGCCTGCGATACTGACGACGAAGACGAGCTGTCGGTCATGGATATAATCACGAGCAGACGAGACATACAAGGGATGGAATTCAAGGTGGAAGACGATATTGACCGGGCTGCAGACATGTTCATCAGGAGGTTCCGCGAGCGGCTGAACAAAAGCTTAGTGCCTTAGTGCTCTTGTTTTTCTCTGTGTTGTCCTTTTTTCATACACACAAAATACAATTTTTTTGTAGTAACCAATATGAATAGATATTTAGTACCAGTCAAATGAACTTGGACTTTCGGTCACTACATTTATGAACAATTTTGTCAAGATCCAGTATCGCACCGCCTCGATCCTCCTGCCTCAATGCCAGATCCTTTGTCCATTGTAACCATTAGCAATAACCTTAGAGCTAGCAGTAGATATCAGAATGTAGAAAATGCCAATATGTTTGTACTAAGATCTTCTCTTCTAAGCACTTCAAAGTTCAAGCATAAAAGACCAGGAATGAGTAGCTAGAAAGAAAGGCACACATATTAGATGTGCATGTAAAATGTAAATGTTATCCTTCTATGAAATTGGTTATAACAAGGTCATTTCTAGTTTTTCTCCCACATCGAGTAAACTATATCGTCAGAAATTCAATAAATTCAATTCTGATACAATTAATGAGTAGCCAGAAACAAAGGCACGAAAAAATGTGCCAAATGATGTGTTGACTTAACTGGACATAAAAAAATAAAAAAGGTTTTCGTGAACTAACGGTCGCTCGGGTGGTTACATTCCTTGCAATGGATCCATCCCACATAGGTTATAATCCTAAACCTGGCCTAAGTGCTCACATTTTCACGGATTTATCTCTAGGATTTAACCAACGAAATAGCAAGCCTTAATTATATCGAAGATTTAATGAACGATATAGTGAGACTTATATCCAGGATTTAATTAATAACGATCTAGTGAGACGTATGTACTAGTTAAAATGTTTTTTCTAGCGCGCGCGGTTCGTCCGTCAATACATTAATGAGGTCGAGCTAAGTGCCACTACTCGCGTTAATCACCATCATTCTAAAGCACTCAATGATGCCCCCGAGTCCTGACACACAACAAAATTCGTCGCACGGATTGCCGATAAACAATGTGCTGTGGTTGCTGCACTGAGTTGAGCACACGGGAAAGCTAAATACTCCAAGTCTCCAACTTCATAGTGGTGGGTTGTGAGTTGTGATCACGGCGATCGTTCTGCTTTATACGTGTTGTTGACGGTCGATCGAACTGAAAGCGCATAGAGGCGAAGCGAAGCTAAGCAGCTCTCACGGCAACAAAAAGTAGCGGACCTGCTAGCTGTTTTTTTGTTGTTGTTATTTTGGGCATGAGTAACACGGCGTGAGAGACCACCAAGAAAAGCTGATCGGTCTGGTTGCTAGCTACCTTTAGAGCAACACATTTGTTAAGCCATCATCAACTTTAGATAATGGCACAACAGCCAATCATCTCCCTGTGGCAAGCTACTGCCACATAATTAATCAATAAAACATCAGTAGAGATTTGGGATCCCAAAGAGCCAATCTGCACCCGGGGGGCATGCATATGTGTATTTTGTTTGTTGCATATAAAATGTAACATGCTAAGTGCAGCAGGGAAAATGCATGAGCATTGCAAAGTGCACATGACATCGCTGAATTTATGTCTGATTTCTTAGAGAAATGTTCTAGATCGGAAATCTTTTCTGTGATTGGCAAATTGTTTAAGCATTGGCATCGTATCGACGAGGGGCTTCAAACTAGATCACACATTGGTATTTTTCGGCATACTTCATCGGGGCTCTTCTGTTGATAGTGGAATAAGATACGAAGTTACCAACCCCTTTATAACAGGTTAACACGTGGTACTATGTACATACCTATACGTTGCCAATCTTACAGATATAAGGTGAAAACTTTGAAGACAAATTATTTTCTTCGACACAAACCAATCCGATAGTAAAGACAAATTGTTAATCGTAATCACGGTTTGTAAGGTGAAGATTCAAGAAATTCTGTTTTGCAAAAATAAAAAACTAATTGAGAACATCATTTTCGTTAGATCATCGTGCATGCATGCATGCATGCAATGGCTAGGTGTAGATTAATTGAGTTGTTCACGCAATATTTGAGTCCTAAATAACATATTGATATGTGCATTAATGCAGAGACGGGTTTTTATCCTCATTTTTAATTAAGGAGAAGGAAAAAGTTAATGTCCTTATAAATCGAGTTACCTGAATGAAAATGGTAGTTGATCTAAAAAGGGAAAATTATATGTATCGAACGTTCGGAATGTAGAAACCGGGGTGAATGAGTTGTCTCAGTGTGGTTCCATTTTTTATCAACCGTGGATGGCAACTGCCAGCCAGCCTGTGACATTGCCGGAAACTTTTGGTTCGGCCGCTCCAGAAAACGGTCATTTAGTGGTGTCCCTGTAAAATACAATACGACTCAAATTCGAGCTGCTCACGAGTCTCAAGTTTCTTTATTGCCCGATAGCATGCATTTCATCTGGGAGTTCTTCTCTCTTGTCCTTTTTGTATTCCTTAGCAAGAGATGCACAGCTAAAGATGCCTTGAGTGGACAGAGAAATATCTTCCCAGCCGGTACTTCGAGAATACAGTTGCCGCCTCGCACTCTCCAGTCTCCACCGGCCCCCTTCCCAATTCTCATGCATGTAGTCCTGCCAATAATGGACTTGTGCACCGGCCGGCCAGTTTAGTCTTCTTTTCTTCCGAAAAAAAGGCGCACTTGTTCCTACAGATCTCAAGCTAAGTACACCGTGTCTCCAACTCCAAGAGATGAAGTCAGAAGCTGCACGCGGTGGTTGACGCCATGGGAAAAGATGAGAAACTCCCATGCATCTATCACGGGATTGGTTCTCCGTGTGGACGGAAGAGAAGAAGCACACAGGATCGGCGTGCTGGAAACTCTCCTGTGTGCGCGTACCTAGTAGCTTTAATAGTTGGGCATGAAAATCACAAGGAAGCTGCTGCCAAGAACTAAAGCGACCTGATTTGCTTTCTTAAGGCAGGCATTCTGGTTAGCCCATCATCAGCTTGCTACTACCACTTAATTAACTAAAGGATATACTGGAAATTTGGGATCCTAAAGAGCCAATGTGCGCCAGGGGCATGTGTCCTTTGTGGCCTAACTGGAATACTTTCTCCATATCATTTCGCATTGCTAACTTTCCTTGCCTGTTTAGCTTTGCTTTCCACTCCCCAACATTCCTATAGTGCTAGCTCCACATCGCCGAGTTTTTTCTCCGGATCTTCCTTTCGTGTGTATGCTTGTTTTCTGCAAGTTTGCTTTCAAAAAGATATGCTTTCCGAGCTAGAAACTTTGATCATGACATGAGCAAAGTTGTAGGCATGCATGCTCATTTCCTCGCTATAAATACAACCTTGGAGCCTCAGGACAAGGCCCATGAATCCGAGACCTCCTGCCCCATCTCAGTGAAATTAATATTCATGCCAAGCCAGAGGCTCCAAATAAGGTCAGTCGTTGGTGTCGTCCTTGATCGACAGCCACAGCTTGGCCACCTCCTAGCTAGATAGCATCAAAGATGAAGATCGGCAAGGCCCCGGCTCTTCTGAAGAAGGCGGTGACATTGTGCAAGAGCAAGACCAGCGTTCTCGCAGCCAGGTTCCTCTTCCTCGCCTCGCTCCGCCGCAGAATGGTCACCGTCGGTGCCGTCTCCCATAGGATCCAGGTGCTCGTGGCAGCCTCCGACCGGGTGAAGGGTGCCAGGGTGGACTGTCACAGGGCTCTCGTGGTGCGCAAGGTTGAGAAGACGCCGGCGATCCATGGTGGGGAGACTGTTGTCAATCTCTCTCGCCAATTGGCACTATTCGATGAAGAGAACGAAGATGATACTGCAGGCTGCCCTGACTGGACACTGCACCCCATCTTCAATGACAACGAAGATGACAACAACAACCGTTGTTACACCGACTACGAGTGCGGGGTCGATGGCCATGAGGATGATGATGTGCTCCTCGATGCGTGCTATGAAGACGATGGCGATGAACCGTCCATCATGGATGTGATCAGGACCAACCGAGAGGTTGAAGGGTTGGAGTTCAACATTGACGATGAGATCGATCAGGCTGCTGATATGTTCATCACAAGGTTCCGCCAGAGGATGAATCAGAGCTTCTAGTGATATTCTTTGTTCAGATGTATCTACCTGATTGCATGGCCAAGGCTGAGCCTATACAGACCGCTAGCGAAGTGAGAGAAGATGCATGGTTCGTGTGAGACTGATCTATCGCTAGGGAGAAAGGGAAATTGACATATGACGTCCACAGGAGGATACGAATTTTTTTTCAGGTAACGACGTGCTAGTATAACAATACATGTTAGAGATAGTTATATTCATAACAAAAAAAAATTGGAGTTGTGAGTCACATTCTTTTTAATCACTACATATGCATACAATGGATCTGCACCACGCGTACGGGGGTGGTCGCTATAAATTCTTGCTTAGCAACATGGTGCTGTATAAATGGGCGTTACATATGTGAAAGAATATTTTCAGGCAAGGTTTTTGTTGCATTACGATAGCGATAACGGCTGCCTACATGGAGTCTAATGTGGTCCAGCGAGAACTTGCCTGTGATAGGATGGATGTGTTTGTATGCTAGGAGTAATTGGTATCTTTTTTATATTAATATATTTTCTTGTCAAAAACAAATGTTCACATGTTTGTTCTATTTTTTATCTCACAAACATGTTATAATAGGGAGTTAAGGGTGCCTCACCATCATATGTGGCATTCGTGCAACGTAGTTGGACCACAGCTTGCATCGCGGAACCTCCTATTGTAGTATTTGGAATCCATCAAGTTATATAATTTCGTATTGGTTTTTTGCACACTACTATAGTCCATCATTATCTACATCTAGGAATTCGTACTCCTAATTTTTGTTTTAAAAAAATTGATTTTTTTTAAACGGTCTCCATGGACGCACTCTATCATTTTAAACTTTTGTATTTTTACTATCTCAAATTTGATTTTTTTTTTTTTTGAGAACTACTATCTCAAATTTGTTGGATCCTGGGGGGAGAGCTGGGCCGGTCAATGTGGTTCGGGGCCTAGCCGAATTCTTTAAGCCTTTATATGAAGATGTTGGGCTTATCATCCCAACCCGGCGGGTAGTCACATGTAGCCCATATATTTCTCTGATCTTAAAGCTTTAGCCAGCATATCACCCCCAACCATTCTGCATAGATAGCCCGTTAGCTCCCCTAGTCCTAGACGAAATAGAAACCTACCAGTTTATTACCCCTCCAAAAAAAACCTACCGGTGAAGTTAAATGTATTTCTAAATCTTGTCAGAATATTTTTCTGTAATTGTGGGGACAACTGTCTTAAATCTGCATGTATACATTGTAATTAGTTGTTTGTGGTTAATATAATCCAGATGGTAGATGCAAAGCAAAAGGGTATAGGGGATGTCCATCAACCAGAAGATGAGCTACGACACCCTTAAAATAACAAAGGTTGTCCTTACAAATACAACAAACAACCACTACTTCAGAGAATTAGACATGAGATGTGCCCTAGCAGCGTAGCTCACTGCGCCACACAGCCATTGCCTCGCTAAGCCGTGTCCTGCACCGCCGTGCGGTCCATGTTGTATGTTGGTCGAAACCATTAATCGCGGCTACAAGTGCTAAATTTTTAGCCTAGTCTTGCTTGGATCCTAGCGCAGCGTCATTGCTGGCAGAACCGTTCCAAATACCACACCACAAGTTTGAGGCCCTTGTTTTTTTTTCTGGGAGGAGGAATTACTCTGTCCTCTCTATCGAAGAGATGTATACGATCTTAATTTATCCAATAAAGATAAACAAAGAGCTTTGTAATCATATAAACCGGAACCGCCAAACAAGATAACAATGCAGCAGAACAAGCACAAACGATAGAGAAAACAACGCGGACTTATACCCCGATCACACCGGCTCACCGGCTAAGTCGAGAGATAGCATCGCTTCGGAAGTCGCGCCCACCATTTTCCATGAACCCATCTCTAGGGTATAGATCGAAGAACCCTCACCAGATCTTTCATCGACGCCAGATAGCGCCGCTGCCCTACGCGTGTCCATCATCACACGTTCGACGCCGATACTCCGCTGCGTCATGCTGCTGAGACTCGTTGTCGTCGATTTGGTAGATGCAACACCGCTCCACCTTCCAGCCCCCCCCCCCCCCCCCAGGCAGCACATTCTCCAAACGATGCCTGCAAGAGGAAAAGCGACACCAATAGTGTCGACGTCGTACAATCCGCAAGACCCAAATCTAGAGTTTCCTCCTGAGCATCCTGAGTGACATATGATCCCCTGGCCAGCTCCCGGGGATCTCCCCCCTTTGGACGATGAAAGATCTGGTGACTAGGTAACAACGCCACGAAGCGTCGCCACCGTCTGCCGTACCAAAGTTGATGCTTGTTTCTCACCAACAGTCGCGCCTCCCAAACTGACCGCTATATCACCACCACCTGTGCTCGGTGTGGGATCCCAAGATCCGCCACCAGCGACCACAAACCGGCCTTGCACCACTGAAACAATGAGATCGCCGCCACAGTCTCTAGTCGTACGCAAGCGTGCCCGTGTGCCGCCGAAGCGCCGGTAACGTACCAGCAGGCGCAGCCGCCCAGCGTAGCTAGGCTGAGATTGGTCCCACTTGATAGCGTGAAACACACGTTCGTTGGGAGACCCCAAGAGGAAGGTATGATGCAGTCCAGCAGCAAGTTTTCCCTCAGTATGAAACCAAGGTTTATCGAACCAGTAGGAGCAGTAGCACTTCAGAAGGTTGTCACTGGCGAAATATGATGCGGCGCAACACCAGGGAATCCGGCGCTGACGTGGAACCTGCACACAACATAATCAAACTATTTTGCCCCAACGAAACAGTGAGGTTGTCAATCTGACTGGCTTGCTGAAAACAAAGGATTAAACGTATGGTGTGGAAAACAGTATTAAATTGCAGAGAATGAAAAGGAACAATGTTTGCAGTTTGTGGTTTAATCAATGTAAAAGAATGGACCGGGGTACACAGTTCACTAGAGGTGTCTCCCATAAAAGATAACTAACATGTTGGTTGAACGAATTACAGCTGGGCAATTGACAAATATTGAGCGCATGACAATGCATATATATGACATGATGACTACTATGATATTTAATTGGGCATTACGACAAAATACATATACTGTTATCCAACAGCATCTATGACTAATAATCCACCGCCAGGTTGTCATCCGAGTCCCCCGTTGGTATTAAGTTGCAAGCAACGGATAATCGCATTAAGTAATGTGCGTAATGTAAACAAATGCATTAGACCTAACGGCGCACCCTTGAGCTAAGCATCGGTTATTTTATCCCTAGTGGCAACAGCACATCCGCAATCTTAGAAGTTGCTGTCACTCTCCCAGATTACCGGAGTCATGAACCCACTATCAAGCATAAATACTCCCTCTTGGAGTTACAAGCATCTACTTGGC
This sequence comes from Poa pratensis, assembly GCA_947311845.1. Classification (NCBI taxonomy): domain Eukaryota; kingdom Viridiplantae; phylum Streptophyta; class Magnoliopsida; order Poales; family Poaceae; genus Poa; species Poa pratensis. The sequence goes on from CAMZMU010000085.1 coordinate 143,226,680, forward strand.
CAAAGTATCTACTAGTAACGGAAAGCATGCAAGATCATAAATAACATATAAGATAGATTGATAATCAACTTGGCATAATATTCAATATTCATCGGATCCCAGCAAACACAACACGTAGCATTACAATAAGATGATCTTGATCATGTTAGGCAGCTCACAAGATCTAAACATGATGGCATAAAGTGGAGAGACAACCATCTAGCTACTGCTATGGACCCGTAGTCCAAGGATGAACTACTCACGTATCACTCCGGAGGCAGGCATGGTGATGAAGAGCCCTCCGGTGATGATTCCCCTCTCTGGCAGGGTGCCGGGAAGAGGTTCTGGACCCTCCCGAGCTAGGGTTGACGACGGTGGCGCCTCTGGAACTTTTCGTGGATAATGACTCGGGTATCTAGGGTTTTTGCATCAGGGGGAATAAGTAGGCGAAAGGGCGGCGGCTGGAGAGCCCCGAGGGGCCCACACCACCCTAGGGCGCGCCGGGGGGGACTCGCGCCCTTGGTGCGTGTGGGGCCCTCCTGGCTCCTCTTCGTTGCTCCTTTGGACCTTCAGGTGTGTTCTGATGAAATAGGTCCCTCCGTGAAGTTTCGTCCAATTCGAGAATATTTCCAGACTTGCTTTTCTGGATTACAAAAACAGCAGAAAACAGGAACTGGCACTGCGGCATCTTGTTAATAGGTTAGTCCCAAAAAATGTATAAAAGTGATATAAAGTGGATGCAAAACATGTAACAATTGGTATAATATCAGCATGGAACATCAAATATTATAGATACGTTTGAGACGTATCAGCATCCCCAAGCTTAGTTCCTGCTCGTCCTCGAGTAGGTAAACAATAAAAACAAAATAATTTTTGAGGTGACATGCTACCATCATAATCTTGATCATATAATATTATAAGGCACATGCGAATGAATGAAGTGATCCAAGTCAATGGTCTATAGTTTGCTACCAAATAGATAATGAATAAACAATGAATCACACAAGCTAAACTTTTTCATGAATAGTACTTTGGAGACAAGCATCAAAGAGTTTTGCATACGAGTTAACTCATAAAGCAATAGATTCTAATAAAAGTATTTAATCAACACAAAGGAAGAATTAAGTTTCAGCATTTGCTTCAACTTTTAACATATTTATCTCATGGATATTGTCAACACAAAACAATATAATAAGTCCAATACGTAGCATATAACAAATGTCGTAACAAAGTTGACACTAGTGTTTGGTTGTGGAAGATAGAAGGAATAGGAAAACTGACTCAACATAAAAGTAAAAGAAAGGCCCTTCGCAGAGGGAAGCAGTGATTAAATCATGTGCTAGAGTTTTTAAGTTTTTGAAAAATATATAGAGATTGCATAAAATCTTTGACACTCCTTGATACGTCTCAAACGTATCTATAATTTTTGATGTTCCATGCTTGTTTTATATCAATTGCTACATGTTTTATATACACTTTATATCATTTTTATACATTTTCTGGGACTAACCAATTAACAAGATGCCACAGTGTCAGTTCCTGTTTTCTGCTGTTTTTGTATTCCAGAAAAGCTAGTCTGGAAATATTCTCGTAATTGGACGAAAATTTACGGAGGCCCCTATTTTATCAAAGACACCTGGAGTCCGAAGGAGAGACGAAGTGGAGCCACGAGGGCCCCACACGTGGGCTCGGCGCGGCCAAGGATCTCCCGGCGCCCTGGGGTGGTGTCGCCTCCTCGTGCACCGCCTCGCGACGCCCTTTGGACTATATATTGCCCCTGACCTAAAACTCACGAAACAATCGACGATTTCCCCTGAAAAGTTCCAGAGCTCCGCCGCCATCCGAAACCAAGTTTCGGGGGGTCAGAAGTTCCTGTTCTGGCACCCTGCCGGGACGGGGATTGACCCCCGGAGCCTTCTCCATCGACGCCACCGCCTCCATCATGCTCCGTGAGTAGTTCCCCCATGGACTACGGGTTCTAGCTGTAGCTAGTTGGTACTCTCTCTCCCATGTACTTCAATACAATGATCTCATGAGCTGCCTTACATGATTGTGATCCATATGATGTAATCGGTGTTGTGTTTGCTGGGATCCGATGAATATTGAATATTTATGTCAAGTTGATTATCAATCTATGCCCTATATTATTTAAGATCTTGCATGCTCTCCGGTACTTGTGGTTACCTTGATCAAGTAGTTGCATGTATCTCCAAGAGGGAGTATTTATGCTAGATAGTGGGTTCATGCCTCCGGTAATCTGGGAGAGTGACAGAAACTTCTAAGGTTGCGGATGTGCTGTTGCCACTAGGGATAACCTAACAATGCTATTTCCACGGCCATATGTATTGTTTACATTACGCACTTTACTTAATGCAATTATCCGTTGCTTGCAACTTAATACCAACGGGGAACTCGGATGACAACCCGGCGGTGGATTATTAGTCATAGACGCTGTTGGATAACGGTCTATGTATTTTGTCGTAATGCCCAATTAAATATCATAGTAGTCATCATGTCATATATATGCATTGCATGCGCTCAATATTCTGTCAATTGCCCAACTGTAATTTGTTCACCCAACACTTGTTATTGGAGAGTTACCACTAGTGTAGATAGCTGGAACCCCGGTCCATCTGTAATCATCATTGCTTTTCCGTCAACTCCACGCAAGCAACTATTTTCTGGTGCCATTGCTTCTGTGTTACTGCTACTGTCGCTCTCATATTACTGCTGCTTTCACATCACGTTTGTTACTAGTGCTTTCTCAGGTGTGGTGGAATTGACAACTCGCTGCTAAGGCTTATAAGTATTCTTGTCTCCCCTTGTGTCGAATCAATAAATTTGGGTTTTACTTCCCTCGAAGACTGTTGCGATCCCCTACACTTGTGGGTTATCAAGACTATTTTCTGGCGCCGTTGCCGGGGAAAAGAGCAAGCATTTCACTCCAACAATTTGCTCCCTGTCAACACGCCATCAAAGTAGTACCAACTATTTTCTGGCGCCGTTGCCGGGGAGCATAGCTCTACTCATAAGTTCACCTGGGGAGTACACTCTACCTTTCTCTCTGTTTTTATTTTATTTTGTTTTGTCTAGTTTACTTTTGTCTAGTTTTATTTTGCTTAGTTTATTTCTGTTTAGTTGTGTTTTGTTTACTTTACTTTTTTTAGTTTATTTTTGTCTAGTTTTATTTTTCTTATATACCCGAAAATCCATAAAAATTTAAAAACCGAAAAATCTAAAAAAAACTGTTGCTATGGAAGAACATGCTAGAACCTCTATGTTTATGGAAGGTAAAGAATTATATATAAAGTATAGAGAATCAAGAGAGGGTAAAATCATGAGAGGCATGTTAAAAAAGTTAAATCAAATTGCTGAAATTTTGCTGGAACGCCATGATATAAATTGTTGCTCTGAACAGGATACTAAACATCTTAAATTCCAATGTGGCTTTAGTGAAGAAGTTTTAATTATGAACTATCATTGGAATAACTATATCATTTGGGAGCTGAACAAGTAGAACAATTTGTTACATTTGTGGCAGCTGCTGAAATAGATTCCTTCATGGCTAAAAATTATGAAACCTGTGTTGCTTGTAATAAACTTAAAGAAACGGTCTCTTTTTTCTTGATTATTGCCTAGAAAATTTCAGCAATAATTGTTATATCATTGATTATAAAGAGAGACTCATTAATGCACAAGAATGTACTCACAATTTGCAGGAACCTGTAGAAGAAGAAACTATTGCTGAAACTGAAAGCTCATTGGATGAAAAAGAGGAGGAGAGTGATGAACAAAAGGAGGAAGAATGGATTAGCTACCCATGCCTACCTTCTAATGAGAGTAACTCTTTATCTCTTACACTATTTGATTGCCCTCCATGCTTACCAAAGGAGGATGAATGTTATGTTCCTGTGGATTCTCTTGAAATATTCCCTATGAGTAAAACTTGTGGAAATGATTATGCTACTGATATTTATGATAATCCATGCTATTTTGATAAATCTTATGATAATCCTTTATTTGTGCCTAATTTCGAAATGCATGGTAATGAGAAAGTTTGCTTAGAAAATGTTTATGATAAAGCTCTAGATGATGGTCCTATATTGGTTGATAATATTAATTGTACTACTAATGAAAATGGGATTGGAGAGGTCTTGACTTTATCTAGATGGAGTCCCATACCTCTTGAGAATGATCAATCATCTTGTTATAAAATTGTTAAAAGTGGGTTTGAAAGTTTAATCCCACTATTTTTGAGCTTGATAAAATTATGTGTTTGTAGATCATGAAAAGCATGCTTTATGTGATAGTTATATTGTTGAGTTTGTTCATGATGCTACTGAAAATTATTATGAGAGAGGAAAATATGGTTGTAGAAATTTTCATGGTACTAAAACACCTCTCATGCTGAAAGTTCTGAAGTTATTTTGTTTTATCTTCCTATGCTTGTCACTTTGTTCTTCATGAATTTATTTGTGTACAAGATTCCTATGCATAGGAAGTGGGTTAGACTTAAATGTGTTTCGAATTTGCTTCTTGATGCTCTTTTGCTTCATTTTCTATTTTTATGTGAGCATCTTTAAAACTATCAAGCCTAGCTAAAAGGCATTAAAGAAAAGCGCTTATGGGAGGCAACCCATTTTATTTTTCTGCAATTTTTCTTTTATTGAGTCAAGGTGTTGTTTACTTCTGTAGCAACTCCTTTGTATCTTTACTTTCTTGCATTGTTGTGCCAAGAGTAGTCTCTAATGATAAGATGATGCTAGATTTTGATTGCTGCGCAGGAACAGATTTCTGCTGTTCACTGTACGAAATTCATAAAATCACCAGATTGTGAATTAAATCTGAATTTTTTGTGCGTAATCCTGATATATGTATGCATCTTTCGTTAGTTCAAGTTTTTCGATATGAGTCCCGTAAGTGCCTCGAAAAAATTCATCTTTACTGGCTGTTCTGTTTTGACAGATTCTGTCTCTGTTTTTTGCATTGTCTCTTGTGGGCTTTAAGCAAGGTTCTCTAGACGTGGAGGGCTGTAGCTAATGTTTTATTGAGTTCTTGCAATGTGTCACAACAGAACCAGTGGATTAAAGTTTTTGAGTACTAACCCCTCTAATGAGAATTACGTTGAGTTTGGTGTGCGGAAGTTTTCAAGGGTCAAGAGGGAAGAGTGATATAATAGGATGAAGAAGAGTGAAGAGCTTAAGCTTGGGGAGGCTCCCATGGATCTCCCCAGCATATTTCAAGAAGACTCAAGCGTCTAAGCTTGGGGATGCCAAGGCATCCCCTTCTTCATCGGCAAAATTATCAGGTCATCTCTAGTGAAACTATATTTTAATTCTTTCACATCATATGTGCTTTTCTTGGAGCGTCTGTGTGCTTTTATTTTCAGTATTGTGCTTTTATTTTCAATAAAGCTTGACTGGATCCTAGCTATCTTGTTTGGGAGAGAGACACGCTCCGCTTTTTCTGGAATACTCTTGTTCTTCACTTATATTGTTGAGTATTCTGTCTAGCGCTGTTTAGCTTCTAGCTCTTGGTTTTCATGTATCTCTTGTTCAGAGCTATTAGTTCTTTTGTAGAAAGTACTCTCTTGCTTCACTTATATTTGTTTGGAGAGTTGCTTGGTTAATATGTTGGTTCAGAAAATGTTGCGTGTGGTAGTGGTATAATGAAAAACTTGCATAATCTTGTAGATCATTGAACTTTGATAACCTGATTCCTTGCAAACGTTTTGAGGTATTAAGTAATAGATGGTAAAGCTTGCTGGTTAATTAAGTTAAAATCATTAGTGGATTATTGTCTTTAAGCTTGTACCGTACTACAAACACTAAAATTGTTGAAGGTGTAGTTGGACTTGATAGCTTTCCATGTCTGAAAAGTGGTTCGTAATAACTAGGTTGTGTGTGAAGGTCGAGGGATCTAACGGGGTACTTGTGCCGCCGTGAACGGCCCTCCTTGGGGTAAATGTTAACCATGCGCTTAATGTTGAACCTGCTAGTTGTTTGCAATAAACTTGTGAGTTCTTTTTGACTAATGTTAAGCTACGGTTTTGGCACTTCCACCATCCAAATTTGCTAGCCTCTTCGGTGTTGTGCATTGCCTTTTCTCACATTGAGAGTTGTGCAAACTTCGCCAGTACATCCAAAACCCGTGGGAGGACTTCCTCTTGTTCTCCTACACATAAGCCCATACATCTTCCTCAAAACAGCCACCATACCTACCTACCACAGCATTTCCATAGCTGTTCCGAGATATATTGCCATGCAACTTCCATCTTACATTACATGACTTGTTGTCATTTATCATTTATATATTGCTTTGCATGATTCTATAGCTGATGTGTGGTTTACCCATGTTACGCTGGATCATTGCACATCCTGCTACACTGGCAGAGGCATACAGTTCTATACATCATGTTTTGTTCATTATGAGTTATTTGTACCAAAAGTTGTAATCATATTAGAGTGTTTGCCCCTGCTAGAAAACAGCCATGGAGGCCATCGAAAAGAGAAACAGAAAAAGAAAAAAAAAAAGAAAAAAAAAAGAATAAAGAAAAAGGGGGCAACACTACTATCCTTTATCAAAGTTGTGCTCATGTTTAGCACCTGCAGTTTCATAGTTATCATATTTGTGCTCATGTTTAGCACCTATGCTCCATTTGAGAGAGTTTTCATGTTTTACTAGTATAACTATGTGGGGAATTTACACTATAGAACTTGGGTTGTATATTCCAATGATGAGCTTCCTCAAAAGTGCTCTAGGTCTTCGTGAGCAACCGAGTTGGATGCACCCCCACTAGTTCCATTGGAGAGCTTTCATACACATATAGCTCTATGTGCATCCGTTGCATGGCAATCACTACTCCTTGCATAGCTTCGATTATAAGACTTCCTCTTGTCTAATGATCACTTATAGCTTTGTGAGACTTTCTTCCATTGGCCTTCCAAACCCCCATTAACGTTCTCTTTGCCATAACATCCTGGTGCCAATACTAAATGCTTACGCTCACCGGTTGAGTAGACCTCGAAACAGTGGATTCATGACGTTCATGTTTACTTTTACTTGACTGGATCCGTTCTCTATGTTATGAAAAATTGCTTGATGCTTGGAATTGAAGGATAGAACTCCTACACTGGATACTTAAAACATCTATAATGAACCTTGTACGGTTTCATGTCTTAAAGGCCGTCATTCATGAAAACTTTTAGCTTGTTTAACTATCTTGCTTTATTATCTCTTATTTAATATCAATTATAGACATTTGCTTTGAATGATTTGATCTCAGCTCACTTACCATTACATCATTATTAGATCAAGATTATGTTGGTAGCATGTCACTTCAAAAATTATTGTTTTATCGTTTACCTACTCGAGGACGAGTAGGAACTAAGCTTGGGGATGCTGATACGTCTCAAACGTATCTATAATTTTTGATGTTCCATGCTTGTTTTATATCAATTGCTACATGTTTTATATACACTTTATATCATTTTTATACATTTTCTGGGACTAACCTATTAACAAGATGCCACAGTGCCAGTTCCTGTTTTCTGCTGTTTTTGTATTCCAGAAAAGCTAGTCTGGAAATATTCTCGGAATTGGACGAAAATTTACGGAGCCCCTATTTTATCAGAAGACACCTGGAGTCCGAAGGAGAGACGAAGTGGAGCCACGAGGCCCCACACGTGGGCTCGGCGCGGCCAAGGATCTCCGGCGCCCTGGGGTGGTGTCGCCTCCTCGTGCACCGCTCGCGACGCCCTTTGGACTATATATTGCCCCTGACCTAAAACTCACGAAACAATCGACGATTTCCCCAAAAAGTTCCAGAGCTCCGCCGCCATCCGAAACCAAGTTTCGGGGGTCAGAAGTTCCTGTTCTGGCACCCTGCCGGGACGGGGATTGACCCCGGAGCCTTCTCCATCGACGCCACCGCCTCCATCATGCTCCGTGAGTAGTTCCCCATGGACTACGGGTTCTAGCTGTAGCTAGTTGGTACTCTCTCTCCCATGTACTTCAATACAATGATCTCATGAGCTGCCTTACATGATTGAGATCCATATGATGTAATCGGTGTTGTGTTTGCTGGGATCCGATGAATATTGAATTATGTCAAGTTGATTATCAATCTATGCACTATGTTATTTAAGATCTTGCATGCTCTCCGGTACTTGTGGTTACCTTGATCAAGTAGTTGCCTGTATCTCCAAGAGGGAGTATTTATGCTAGATAGTGGGTTCATGCCTCCGGTAATCTGGGAGAGTGACAGCAACTTCTAAGGTTGCGGATGTGCTGTTGCCATTAGGGATAACCTAACAATGCTATGTCCACGGTCATATGTATTTGTTTACATTACGCACTTTACTTAATGCAATTATCCGTTGCTTGCAACTTAATACCAACGGGGAACTCGGATGACAACCCGGCTGTGGATTATTAGTCATAGACGCTGTTGGATAACGGTCTATGTATTTTGTCGTAATGCCCAATTAAATATCATAGTAGTCATCATGTCATATATATGCATTGTCATGCGCTCAATATTCTGTCAATTTCCCAACTGTAATTTGTTCACCCAACACTTGTTATTGGAGAGTTACCACTAGTGTAGATAGCTGGGAAACCCGGTCCATCTGTAATCATCATTGCTTTTCCGTCAACTCCACGCAAGCGACTATTTTCTGGTGCCATTGCTTCTGTGTTACTGCTACTGTCGCTCTCATATTACTGCTGCTTTCACATCACGTTTGTTACTAGTGCTTTCTCAGGTGTGGTGGAATTGACAACTCCGCTGCTAAGGCTTATAAGTATTTTTTGTCTCCCCTTGTGTCGAATCAATAAATTTGGGTTTTACTTCCCTCGAAGACTGTTGCGATCCCCTACACTTGTGGGTTATCAAGACTATTTTCTGGCGCCGTTTCCGGGGAAAAGAGCAAGCATTTCACTCCAACAATTTGCTCCCCTGTCAACACGCCATCAAAGTAGTACCACTCCTCCCAACCTTTGCTAACACAAGCCATGGCTAACCGAATCATCGGGTGCCTTCCATCAATCACATACCATGGAGGAGTGTCTAGTTTTGAGAGGTGTTTGTTAATTGTCAACGAATGGTAGCGGATGAAAACAGTATTCTCCCTGTCAAACAGACTTTTAAGAGCGGCTCCCATGAAGGACGTTATTTCTACCAGCAAGGCAGATCATCCATCTTTCTCTTTGGTTTACACACGCAGGTATTTCACTGTTTGTCATTGCTTACTGATAAATCAGGGCAAAAGTGTGAAGAGAATTATTTGGTTAAAGTTGTAATTAATTGGGACTGGGCACCCTGTTGCCAGCTCTTTTTGCAAAATTAATGGATAAGCGGATGTATATGCCACTAGTCCAGGTGTAAAAATCTGTTTGACAAGTCGAATAAAGAATAACCCACTACTTCCTCATGAGCTAGTAAACATTGACACAAAAAGGAATAATAACAATTTTGAATAGTTTAAAGGTAGCACATGAAAAATTTACTTGGAGTGGCAAGAAAATAGCACATATAGGTAGTTATGGTGGACACAAATGGCATGGATTTTGGCTCAAGGATTTGGATGCACGAGAAGCATTCCCTCTCAGTACAGAGTTTAGGCTAGCAAGGTTATGTAAGCAAACAAGAATATCAACCAGTACACCAAGTTTTATATGACAAACATATTGCAAACATTATAAGACTTCATACCGTCTTCCTTGTTAACCAAACCCTTTTATTAGAAAATATCTAGACCTTAGAGATACCACCTATGCAAACCAAATTTCAACAAGCTTTACGGTAGTTCTTCACTAATAGGCTTAACTTACATGATGCAAAAATTAAATCATGATCTACTTGTTAACTCAAAACAATTGACAAGTATCAAATTATCCAAATTAGTGATCTACAAGAGTATGCAAGTTTTTCCATTATAACAATTACCACATGCAACATTTTTTTGTACCAACCAAACACCAATCAATTTATTTTAATAACTCTCCAAACAAGTATAAGTGAAGTAAGAGAGTACTTTCTTTAAAAGAAAGCTAATAGTTCTGACAAGAGATACGTGAAAACAAGAACGAAAAGCTGAACAGCGCTAGATATGAATACTCAACAAATATAAGTGAAGAATAGGAGTATTCTCATGAAAAAGCGGAGCGTGTCTCTCTCCCAATCAAGAATGCTAGGGTCCAATCAAGTTTATTGAAAATAAAGTACTGAAAATAAAAGCACACAGACGCTCCAAGAACAGCACATATGATGTGAAAGAATAAAAATATAGTTTCACTAGAGATGACCTGATAATTTTGCCGATGAAGAAGGGGATGCCTTGGACATCCCAAGCTTAGACGCTTGAGTCTTCTTGAAATATGCTGGGGAGATCCATGGGAGCTTCCCCAAGCTTAAGCTCTTTACTCTTCTTGATCTTATTATATCATCCTTCTCTCTTGACCCTTGAAAACTTCCGTCACACCAAACTCAAAACAAATCTCATTAGAGGGTTAGTGCATAATCAAAAACTCACATGTTCTATAAAGACGCAATATGACTTGTTACTTTAATGTCACTGATGTAATGTGAAGCTCTTCCACCCAAAAAAGAATTTCACTCAACACTAGTAAAAGAGAGAATGCAAAATAAAAGACATAATCTGTCTAAAACAGAACAGTCCGCAAAGACAAAAAATTTCGAGACACTTACGATGCTCAGATCGAAAATTTTTGAACTAACAAAAGATGAATACATATATGAAGATTACACACAAAAAAATTCAGATTTAAATCACATTCTGCTAATTTTAAAGAATTAATACGGTGAACAGCAGAAATATGTTCCTACGCAGCAATCAAAATCTAGCATCATCTTATCATTAGAGACTCTTCTTGGCACAACAATGCGATAAAGTAAAGATACAAAGGAGATGTTACAGAAGTAGACAAGCTCCTTGACTCAATAAAAATAAAATTGCAGAAAATAAAACAATGGGTTGCCTCCCATAAACGCTTTTCTTTAACGCCTTTTAGCTAGGCATAGTGATTTTTATGATGTTCACATAAAGATGAGAGTTGAAACATAAAAGAGAGCATCAAGAAGCATATATAAAACATGTTTAAATCTAACACTCTTCCTATGCATAGGAGCCTTGTAAGAAAACAAGTCAATGAAGCACAAAGTGACTAGCATAGGAAGGCAAAACAAGTGCAACTTCAAAACTTTCAACATAAAGAGAGGAGACTTAATATTATTGAGATGTATGAGACTATGTCTCCCTCTCTCATACTGACCATTAGGTCTTAAAGCAAACATCATATAAAAGCAACACAAGAGAAAGCTCAAAACTTTCATCATAAAGAGAGGAAATTTAATAATATGAAGATTTCTATAACAATATTTTCCTCTTTCAAAATAATTTTCAGTAGCATCATGAATAGACTCAACAATATACCTATCACATAAAGCATTCTTATCATGATGCACATGTATAAAAGTATCATTACTCTCCACACAAACATAATCAATTTCATGAGTAATAGTGGGAGTCAAACTAGCACATCCATCATTATAATCATCATAAATTGGAGACATAGTATCATCAAAGCAAATTTCCTCCTCCAAGTTTGGGGGACTAGAAATATCATTTTTATCAAAACCAGCTTCCCCAAGCTTAGAATTTTCCATGTTGTTTTCAGCCATAGGACTGATTTCAAGAAAAGTAACCATTGATAGCAAGTAAAGAACTAGACATAATAACTAAAACAAGAAACAAAACTAGACAAACCGAAATAAACTAGATGCTGAAATTTAATTTTTTGTGTTTTTGATAATTAAAAGCAAACAAGATAAAATAAAATAAACTAAGCAAGACAAAAACAAAGTAAAGAGATTGTAAGCGTGAAACTCCCTTGCAGAAATATTTCTACTCCCCGGCAACGGCGCCAGAAAATAGGCTTGATGGCGTGAAACACACGTTCGTTGGGAGACCCCAAGAGGAGGTATGATGCAGTCCAGCAGCAAGTTTTCCCTCAGTATGAAACCAAGGTTTATCGAACCAGTAGGAGCACTAGCACTACAGAAGGTTGTCAACGGCGAAATATGATGCGGCGCAACACCAGGGAATCCGGCGCTGACGTGGAACCTGCACACAACACAATCAAACTATTTTGCCCCAACAAAACAGTGAGGTTGTCAATCTCACTGGCTTGCTGAAAACAAAGGATTAAACGTATGGTGTGGAAAACAGTATTAAATTGTAGAGAATGAAAAGGAACAATGTTTGCAGTTTGTGGTTTAATCCATGTAAAAGAATGGACCGGAGTCCACAGTTCACTAGAGGTGTCTCTCCATAAAAGATAACTAATATGCTGGGTGAATGAATTACAGCTGGGCAATTGACAAATATTGAGCGCATGACAATGCATATATATGACATGATGACTACTATGATATTTAATTGGGCATTACGACAAAATACATAGACCGTTATCCAACAGCATCTATGACTAATAATCCACCGCCAGGTTGTCATCCGAGTCCCCCGTTGGTATTAAGTTGCAAGTAACGGATAATCGCATTAAGTAATGTGCGTAATGTAAACAAATGCATTAGACCTAACGGCGCACCTTAAGCTAAGCATCGGTTATTTTATCCCTAGTGGCAACAGCACATCCACAATCTTAGAAGTTGCTGTCACTCTCCCAGATTACCGGAGGCATGAACCCACTATCTAGCATAAATACTCCCTCTTGGAGTTACAAATCTACTTGGCCAAAACATCTACTAGTAACGGAAAGCATGCAAGATCATAAATAACATATAAGATAGATTGATAATCAACTTGACATAATATTCAATATTCATCGGATCCCAGCAAACACAACATGTAGCATTACAATAAGATGATCTTGATCATGTTAGGCAGCTCACAAGATCTAAAAATGATTGCATAAAGTGGAGAGACAACCATCTAGCTACTGCTATGGACCCGTAGTCCAAGGATGAACTACTCACGCATCACTCCGGAGGCAGACATGGTGATGAAGAGCCCTCCGGTGATGATTCCCCTCTCCGGCAGGGTGCCGGGAAGAGTTCTTGACCCTCCCGAGCTAGGGTTGACGACGGCGGCGCCTCTGAAACTTTTCGTGGATAATGACTCGGGTATCTAGGTTTTTGCATCGGGGGAATAAGTAGGCGAAATGGCGGCGGCTGGAGAGCCCGAGGGGCCCACACCACCCTAGGGCGCGCCAGGGGGGACCCGCGCCCTAGGTGCGTGTGGGGCCCTCCTGGCTCCTCTTCGTTGCTCCTTTGAACCTTCAGGTGTGTTCTGATAAAATAGGTCCCTTCGTGAAGTTTCGTCCAATTCCGAGAATATTTCCAGACTAGCTTTTCTGGAATACAAAAACAGCAGAAAACAGGAACTGACACTGCGGCATCTTGTTAATAGGTTAGTCCCAAAAAATATATAAAAGTGATATAAAGTGGATGCAAAACATGTAACAATTGGTATAATATCAGTATGGAATATCAAAAATTATAGATACATTTGAACGTATCACCACTCACCGCCGTGCCGCCAGGAACCACCAGCAGCAGCGCCACTGCTGCGCCTCCCTCCCAGATCGAGCCCTAAGAGATGCCACTGCTGCCGCGCCGCCAAGGCTTAGCCCGGCGGCATCATGGGCAGCGGCGAGAGGATGGTAGGGCATAGGCGCCCTTGTGCGACACGGCGCGGCAGCCCGGGGACGAAAGGAGTGTCAGCCTGTTAGGGGGTTTGGGTATTGAATTACTGATCCATTGAGGTACTCATCAGGACGGTCCTTCATGATGTTGTTGTCCCGCACCTCTCATTCGAGAAGCGCATGCATCATCGTGCATGCTGGTCCGTGCGTCATTGTTGTTGTCACACTGCGTACGTATGTGCACCACTCGCGATTTATCGGTGGTACTGGAGTAGCAAAGTGCTCGCAGACGAAGAAGCTGCACAAAGCTAGGTAGCACAATTTATTACGTGAGACGCACACAGGATCGATCGGCCTGTTGCTGCAACTTTCCGTCTTCCCTCTACGCGGCCGGCCTTGATAAACTTCGACATGAATCACAAGGAAATAAAAACCCAAAAGAAAAACCGCCCCCGGATCGGTTGCTTCTGCATAAACCAGCTACTATGTGCTATGTTTGATATCATTTTGTAAAGGAGATATTGGCAATTTGGGACCCGAAAGAGCCAATCAGGCGCCCCTCCCGAAGCATGTGTGCTCTTTACGACCTAATTGCAGTTGCTACTTTCTCCATATCTTTCATCTCACCTCACATGGCTAGCTTTCTTCTTGCCTTTTACCTTGCTTCGACTGCCAACACTCCCATAGTGCCAACTCCACATGCCAAATTGTTATCTCCAAATGTAGCTTTCATGTGTATTCTTTTTGTTTCCTTCCAAAATTTTGTTCCATGAGCTTTGGACTACGTACCAAAAGTTTGATCATGACATGACCAAAGCTGCATATGCCTTGCACGCCTAGTTTCTGGCTATAAATACACCCTTGTGGCTTCAGACGAGGCCCATGAACCTGAAGCCGGAAACCTCTGAGCCACAGTGTCTCACCTCCACCACCAGATCTTCTAGCACTTCAGTCATCTTCGTATGCCAAGCCCGAGTCAGCACCACAGCTCCTCAGTCATTCTCCTAGACTTCACATCAAAGATGAAGATGGGAAACCTCAAGAAGGTGGCCTCGTTGTGCAAGAGCAAGACCGTCGTCCTCACGGCCAGGCTCCTCATCCTCGCCTCGCTCCGCCGCAGGATTGCCACCGTCGGTGCGATCTCCCACGGGATCCAGACGCTCATGGTGGCCACCGACCAGGGCGTGGACTGCGAGAAGGCTATCGTTCCGCGCAAGGGGTTGGCAGGCGGCAAGAAGCCGGCCGTCCATCACGGTCACTACACCGTTGATATTTCTAACCAGTTAGCACTGTTTCATCAAGAAGATGGTGGCGTCTGCCCTAACTGGACACTGCACTCCATCTTCGACGATGATAACCGTTGCTACAACGACGAGTATGAGGTTGACAATGGCGATGATGATGATGATCACAGCATGTTTGACATGTGCGATGATGGCCATAGTGAGCATGAGCCATCGGTCATGGATGTAATTAGGAGTAATCGGGCGGTGGAGGGGTTGGAGTTCAACCTTGACGATGAGATCGACCAGGCTGCCGACATGTTCATCACTAGGTTCCGCAACCGGATGAGCCAGAGTTTGTAGATCTAGCTTGTTGTCGATCCTAATCGCACTGACCAAGTGACAATAGATCTATGGTGGGTGAGACCAAATGAGATCGGTATACCGTATAGGCGTATAGCTAACTAGCGATGCAAGGTCATGGTGAACATCTTGTGGTGGTGTGCATATGAATATATACAAGTGTTCCTGTAAAATATTGTACTCTACCAGTTTTCTCACGAGATGTTTGATGTTTCTTGTTTTTCTAGTGAAATTTATGCATCTCCTTTTTAATATTACTTTGGTAAGACAAATGGGATAGTGCAGTAATGAAATTTAGCTGCATATTTCACATGTGTTTCACACTTGATGTACTATCCTTACATGCATGGACCTTTGATGTCCTTCTCTAATTAAGCTCTTTCCGCATGCATCACATGAACATACGATATCACTCTAGCATAATGCATAACGACAGATTGTCCTAAAAATTATGACACCCTCGTTTGCGTAATAAGTGATGCAGAATTACAGAGCGCACATAATCTGCGGTTATTATTTTTGTCCTGATTAAATATATTCACATATCTTCCTCACAAAAAAGTAAAACTTTCAGATAAATTACAAGTTCCAAGGTAAAACTGCCCACATTACTTAGTGGTTCAAACACTAGCAGTGGTATTCGTGCAAGAAAGAAAGAAAAAAGGTAACAGTAGTGAGTGGTGACTGATTATCGACTTGGTGAGTGTGAGTGATAGCTAAGTTGCTTCAATTATTCACTTAAGTAACAATGAATTATAAAGCTTGATAGAGAATCAATGTAGCATTACATTGATTATATATTACTTAAATGACCAAGGACCTAAATGTGATCCCACCATGGATGGACTAATTTAAGCATATGGGAATGCGATGAATATATCAAAATAACCCCTCAAGTGCCTATCAAAATCACAATGAAATTAAACAATTAGTGTCTTTTGATTTTTGGGTCCAATAGGTAGTCTTCAATTTGTGGCAGCCATCTTTGCAGCTGGTTGAAATAATTCGATATCTGTCTAGGGACTCAGTGCGGCATTAACAATATAGCCCTTTTATTTTCCAGCGTGTAAATCGAAGTATTTGATATATATTTTAAGAATATATTTATATCGACGCGGATTTTCTACCCGGGGTGGTAGCTACGCACGCCCTTAGGGACGTCCGATGTGGTGTCGTGATTTGTGTTGCCGTTCACGTCCGTTACCCTGATCCAGTCTGGTTTAGGAGCCGTTGCCGTCCATGTCACCCAAAAAGGTACGGTGCATGTTTTATGTCAACAAAAAACAGTTCGTGACTGGTACAAGTACAACAACACAAAACACCCCAGAAGCACGCTCGTAATTTTGGTGTGACCTAGAAAATCAGACCCAAATCACGAAATAAAATCCCATGTGTTTCTGTAAAATAAACTTGGATGAACATGCGATTGTGTATTATTATTACTCTGCCAGATTGTGAGCTTTTTTTGTCGGTATTATTTCTCGACAATAGTAGTACGACGGTGCAATAACAGTTTTTTTCTAAAATATAATGGCAGGAGAACTTTTTTTAACATTTCATCAGAACGAACTTTTATCATTAGCAAAATGCTCCGCGAAAATAAAGGGTGTGCCGAAATACTGATTAACCAAGAGATTAGGCACGGTTAATCTCCTTAGCTTCTTCCAAAATCTACGAAGCAACAGTTGTCGGCAACAGATCACAACGAAACGCCAAGCAAGAGAAATATCAATCATACAGTCCAAAGAGGAAAGCATTGCACATCATTCCACTACTACGTCATTTCTGGTTGTAAGAAAAATAAAGTGGAACGTCATTTCTGCTTGTAAGAAAAATAAAGTGGAACCCATTCATGGATCAAAAAAAAAAAAAGAGGAATCTGTACCGATGAATTCCATCCAGATCCACCCAGCTACATACGCGAACATGTGTACGCGGTGTAGACACAGATCCATCATGCTCGCAAAAAAAATTACAGATCATTTTTTAAAATAAATCAACCAATCCATCTCACGGAAGCAACAAACAAATTCAAACTCAAATAATCTGGCAGAGTAATACCGAAAGAAAATGCAAAGTGCAGATCGGAAGAAAAAAGCAAAAAAGGGAGAGGAATGCATCACGGAGGCAAGAACAACAGGAAATAAAGCATCTCAGGCTGTTGGATCCGGTGACTCTGGTTGCTTCCTCGGCCAAGCCTCCACCACGAATCCGCTGGCCTAAATCGCTGCCAGAGCTGAAGGTGCTGGCCGGCGCAGTCCCGCTACCATATGCCCGGCCCGAGGATGCATCGGATATGCAGGGGCGCCACCGGCCCGGGGATGACCCACGGCCCAGGTCACTCCCGCTTGCCCTCCGCCACGACTTGCACCACACCGGCGTCCGGCCCTCGACCACCGCGCGAGGCCCGGTCCAGCGGCGGCGGTAGCAGGTCGCGATGCGGGGATTTGGTGCGCCGGGAGGAGGAAGATGTGGTGGGGTGGGATGGGAGGAGGATTGGGTCGGTTTGGCGTGTGGTTGGAAAACAAAATGACTAACGGTTGTGTTACGGTGTTAAATCCATCTACGGTCCGAAATTTCCTATAGGAATAATGAATGGCTGGATGCGGGTGGGTAGCTACCACCCATGGTAGCCCACTATTTCCCATATTTATTTATATATATATTATAGAAAAAGACTAACATCAGTTGCAACCATCTATGCAATTGGTCGAAAGAGTATCTGGTTGGGGGATTAAAGACTATCTGGTTGGGGGATTCAGTGTGAGGATATGCATAAGTGTTCTGTCATATTGTACCAGGAATATAACCCAGCCATCTCCTTTTTAGAACACACTAGCTGCTTCGTGTCAAAGAAATTGTAGTTAACGTTGTAAAAGAGTATTACAGGAGATGGAAATTTTTCACTATTTGATCATGCAACAGCCTAATTGTCATCTATTAGCTACATATATACGGATCGAAAGAAAAGATGTTTTACATGAGCCTTGCCTTTTGTGTAGTACTCTACACATCGGAAAGCCGAAAAACACAAACATACATTTGTGAGATGGCATGCATATGTTCAAATAGCCGTGGAAAAAATTCGAGCAGTTAGCATTTGTTGGTGAGCTGGTGATGCATCTCAAACACTGACGCGATCTCGAATTATCTTTCAAATTGCAACAAAATTGCAACTGGTTTGATCATCCAGAGAAAAAAAGAGAATTCCCAGAGATCAGAGTGGGGCACATTGTTAGCCACTGTAGATGAACTAAGAAGATCCACTTTCTCGGTTCAGTTCTGGGCATGTTCCATGCGGACATGGTGCTTGACCTAAGTTTTTTTTTTAAGGTTTCACCAAACCTACCAAGAGAGGATGGGCTGGGTACAAGACCTGAAAGTCTTCCTAAATAAGACTAATCAATTATTTAATCAATGATAACAAAATTTGGACTCAATGGTACCCAATGTTATCCGAGTACCATCCCAAGCACCATAAAAGAGCTCTTATAATTAACAGCATTTTCAGTCTAATTATGCAAATTCCTTATGGTAGTATTTTTTTGTTATATTTGCATATACAATGAGAGTGCCTAAAAAGTAATTAAGTTCTACATGCTTGAAAGCAAGAAAACATCATAGAGACGACCTTCAGAATCAAACAACAAAATGTTTGGATATTGTTTTTTTCACGAAGTTCTCAGTTGATTTCATTTATTTATTTTTATTCTTGAATGTCTTTATAATCCAGGATGACAGTTTTAAAGATATATTTTTGTCTATATTGTCTCAAATATTTCTGTACAATCTGTGGAAAAACAAAGTGCAACAGACTACGACTAGAGAGTAGAGAGCCACGCGCGACGCGATGCAAAAATATTCGACCGAAGAAACAGTGCAGCGTGCCAGGGTACTAGTTATGGGCCAAGCCCATTGGCCATGCGGGATACCTGAACTCCCTCCCCCGGACCGAAGCGCATTTTCTTCGGGACGCTGCTGGAGAGCGCATGCGCGCTTTTCCAGTCTGAGCGCACACGATCATATTAGAAAAGTTTTCACCCGCGTGATGCGCTTTTTCTAATCTGGGTAATTGGATGCATGCACCACATGCAAAGTAATTTTTTGGACGCATGCACCGACTGGATGGTTTTAATATACATACTAAATAGATTAAATAGATGATGTCAGCTACGTGCAAATATACCTGGGCATTTCTGGGCCAGGCTCGGGCCGGGCCTAAAAAAACCCGTTGCAGAAATCGGGCTGCAGTACTCAGGCCCAAGCCCGACAAAGCCCGACTAGGCCCGACCAGCCCGGCCCGATCCTTGCTGAATTTACGTTTTTGTAAGGCCCGACCTGACTATGAGGCCCGATATTCAGGCCCGAGCCTGGCCCGATGTGCAAGCCCGGCCCGGCCCGGCCCGAGATTTTCGGGCCGGGCTGCCCATGGCCAGGTGTGCGTGCAAACATGTTCCAAAAGTAAAAAAAAACACATAACTTTTAAATAGAGCATTCAAATAGAAATCGGTTTTCACCGTAGTGTTCCTCATGATGAGATCTTCAAAACTAAATCCCACATGAACAAGTTCTGACAATTATTTTTGAAAAAGCAACTTTATACTATATACTTGCTTTTATGCAAAAAAAAGTTTTTGGTAAATACTTGCTTTTTAGAAAAAGCTAGGCTAACTTTTTTTAAAGTATAACTTTCAAGCCGAGTGTACAAATCAAAATTTGTCTTTGCCTAGTGATACTCACGGCGAGATTTTCAAAACAAGATCTCACGTGAAAATGTTATGATAATTAATTTTAAAAATTCAATTTTGTCATGATAAAACTAGTCTATGGTAAAAAAACATATTTTTTGGGTAGGAAGTTACTTTTCTAGGAAACTCAAAAATCAACTTGTAGTATAAACTTGCTTTGCTATATATACAAAGTTAACTTTGTAATATAAACTTTCACGAAAAGCTACTTCGTACTATAGTCTTACTTTTTTTACCACAAACATGAAAAATATGCAAGGATGAGATGGGCCTGTTTTTAGTCTACTCAATGGCCTACTTTGTCGGTATTATGTGAAAAAAATCATGTTTCTTCTGCATAATAAAAGTTATCTCGACATACATAGTTGCTATTCTAAACAAGCAACTTCATGGATGAAAAAGCAAGTTTTTACCTTAAACTTGCTTTCCTGATAGAAAAGCAAGTTCATAATACAAAGTTGCTTTTCAAAAATAATGGTCAAAACATATTCATGTGGGATCTAATTTTGAAGATATCGTCGCGCGGAACACTATGGTAAAAACCGATTTTAATTTGGACGTTTAGTTTGAAACTTATGAGTTTTTTAAATTTCAGAATTAGTTTGCATGTGGGTGATGAGTTGGCTGCATGCAGAAAGAAACGACGAGCAAAAAAGCTTGTCCATGAGCAGCAGCCAGCTTTTTATGCGTCGTTGTCACTCTTCCGACAACCCGCGTCATTGTGCGCGAGAAGAAGTGCACGAGAGCGTGCGCCGCGCGAGGAGAGGAGCGCACACGCGCGTTATGTCAGTTGCATGTAAATAAACCTGGGCATGTCCAGCCCAGCCCAAGAGCCCGACGTCGGGCCAGATTCGGGATTCACTTTTGCATTTAAGGCTCAGCACAAAAGCCTGAAAGTTGGTGGTTCTAACATTTTATAGGAGTAGAAAACTAGGTAGTGTTATACTCGAAATAGGAGTTTTTTCATGTCCCGGGTCAGGATCGGGTTTGGCTTTTATAGGCTTTTAACAAGCATGTCTGAAAGCCGAGATTGGATCAGACTTCTTTTTTGGGCACACGTACGTCAGATATGGTCAGATTTTGGAAAAAAAAATTATGTACACAATACATAACATAACCTGAGTTTTTTCCTTTTCTGAAAACTTGGAAGACGAGATGTCGCAATGGGGTGCGGACGTAGCTAGTTGTGGAATTCTCATATTCCTGCTTGTGAATTGCAATGCATCGCAATATTTTGGTTGGATCGGAGTCGGAGAGGTGCATTGCTCAATAGTAAATCAGAAATTACATAAGAATATTCCCTGGAAAAGCACCGAAGTACTACGCAACTACTAGCGGCCATTGGCGGTAAGACAGTCTTTTCCTTAACAAAGGTCACTTCAGATATCTTTATTCCATGACGATTACAGTCCACATGCATGTTCAGGTATTGATTTCCTTCTGGGCCCTGAGTCCCTGACTTGCACACAAGGTGACTTCACTCAACAATTAAAGCAGCTTGCTGCCTGTCGCGGCGGCGACCCCTTTCGATCCGGAGAAATCAGCATGATCTTGCGGCCCAGCCCCAGCTGCGTGCATGATTAACGAGGAAGCAAATTAACCGATCGAATTGGCAAAATGAGAAATCATCTAGACAGGCAAGGGATCTGAGCAACGACGTACGGGGGGCGACGGAGGAGCCAATCATGTCGGCGGGAGGATCACCTCCCCTGGCAGCAGCGGCGGACGCGCCGATCATGTCGTGATCGGCCAGAGTGTTGTGGATTGGAGGATCACCTCTCCTAGCACCAGCGCCGGAAGAGATCATCACGAGTGAGTAGTGACAGCAGCACGACGGCCGAGAGCAGGGAGGCTCTGCTGTTCTTCTTCATCATCGTTGAGTGTGCGAGGGCTTTGCCCAGCCGGTTTATATATGCGTTTGTTGTATACGTGTGCTCGTTAAATTGGAAAGCGGACATTAGTTGGCACATGGTATTGATGGCCGGGAAACTTATTAGGGACTTAAATGGCCCGCCCAGCGGGGAGATATTGATTCTCGTTCCTCACATGCTAACTTTGGTACTCCTACTCCTCCTCGAAATGTGACTCTAACTTAGGTCATGATTTAATTTTGGGGTGTGACTAGTTCTCAGTCGATTGAGAATTACCTTAATTCTCAATCGATCTGACGTCACCTGTTTATTTCCAGCGATTTAGGATTTAGGTCCGATCAACCAGTTTTTCTTTTGAACCGTTAAATTGACGTGTACGTGTTGTTGGTGTCTCCTCGCCTCGCTCACGCTGCACAGTCCATGCGAAAGCCTAGGTAGCCACTGGCCCATGTAGACAACGTGCTTCCTCAATGAGCTGGCATGGATGGTACTCCTCTTTTTTTTATGTGAATCTTTACACTCAAGAAAAAGGAGCCGGTATTGGTGTTGTAGAAAAACACAAAAAACTGGTGTGGTTCGTTTTTCTTGATCTAAAAAATAAGCAATAGTTCAGTTTTTTAATTATTGAGAAAGTAAAATTATTATATTTAGTTTAATAATTGCTAAAAAATAATCATTTTGAGAAACAAATGTTTGCCGGTAACAAATAAAATGTTTGACCATTAAAAAATTGTTCACATATTTTGGAAAATGCTCAGCCATCTAAAAGCCTTCAGGGGTTCGACAAAAATGTTCATGTATTTAAAACAAAATGTTCACTTGTCGAAAAAAGGTTTATGAATTTAAGAAAATGTTCATGGGATAAAAAAAAAGACATTTGTTGTTTGACTACGTGAATAATTTTCTGAAACTGCGAACAACTTTTAAACATGAGAGCATTTAGTTTGAACTACATTAACAATTATTTAAACGCCTCGAATAATATTATTAACCTTCGTGAATATTTTCACGAAAACTTATGAACTCTTTTTATAGGTTTACGAGCAAAGCATAGCCCAAATATGGGACAGACAATATTCTAGAAAACACAAGGAGGCACGTGCGGACAAAATTGTGCATCTCTTCTTTTTAATCGCAGAAGATTCACTAAAAAAGAAATTAGACACAAAAAATAAATGTGTAATTCTAGAATCATAATGGAAGTGCAAACATTTTTTTGGAGTTTATGAACGGTGTGACTAGTTCTTAGTCGACTATGAATGAATCATTTCTCTGTTGAATGGTGTCAGCATGATGATTCCTAGTTGTTTCTCTCTGTTCTTTTAATTGCTTAAAGCGGAAATCTCATCTACAATCTATGTGTGACCAAAAATCTCAGTTGCAAGTGAAGTTGTAACTAGGGCATTTCTCGAGAAAATCTCAGTTGCAACTGGAGCATCCTCGAGAAAATCTCAGTTGCAAGTGCAGTTACAACTGGGAAAAAAACTCACTTGCAAGTGCAGTTGCAACTGGGGCATCTCTCAAGAAAATTGCATTTGCAAGTGTAGTTGTAACTGGGTTCAAAGAAAACCTGAGTTGCAAGTACAGTTGCAACTAGCAGCATCGTTGAAAAAATCTCAGTTGCAAGTGGAGTTGCAATTGGGACGAAAATAGAAAAAAACACAGTTGCACCTGGAGCATCCTCGAGGAAATCTCAATTGCAAGTGCAGTTGCAACTGGGAAAAAATTGAAAATATCTTAGTTGCAAGTGCAGTTGCATCTGGGTCATTGTCGAGAAAATCTCAGTTGCAAGTGCAGTTGCAATTAGGGACAAAAACTAAAACAATCTCAATTGCAAGTGCTATTGGAACTGGCACAAAAGGAAAGAAAATCAATATTGCAAGTAAAGTTGCAAATGGGGCATTCTCGAGAAACATTATGGGAAAAATGTAAACATAATCTTAGTTGCAAGTGCAGTTGTAATTGGGACAAAAAAAAAGAAAAAAATATCTTAGTTGCAAGTGCAGTTGCAATTGGGAAAAATATAGAAAAAATCTCAGTTGCAACTAGGGCATCGATCCCTCCGGAGGAAAAAGGAAAAACATCCTTAGTTGCAAGTGTTGTTGCAATTGTGAAAAATAAAAAGCAATCTCAGTTGCAAACTGATGGCATGATGTAAAAAATGTCAATTACAAGTGCAGTTGTAACTGGGACAGAAAAAGAAAAAAAAAGTTAGTTGCAAGTGCAGTTGGAACTGGAGCGTCCTCAAGGAAATCTCAGTTGCAAATGAAGCTGCAACAAGTCTAAAACTGATTAAAAGATCAAGCTGCTACCTAGTCCGTACAAAAAAAGGCATGTGAAGGGTGGACAAAACTATGATAATTCCTCTCAACAAAGTAAATCCGTAGGAGCAATTTATTATTCATTTCTAGATAAACACATAATGGTACAAAATAGCAAGACATAATAAGGCCTAAAATGACATGAAAAAAAGGAAAAAAATTCAAAGTTTAAAAGTCCATTAATGAAAACATATAAAAACACCGCACTTAAAATCTGAAATCAAAAATGTAGAGAAACCGAGAAAAGATGAAAAAATTTAACTAAAAACAATAGTTCTATGGTGAAAAATGGTGTTTTACCCATGTTGTACAGGTAACTAGCTATAGGAATAATTATAAGAAAAAAACAATAACGGCCCAAGAAATAAAAAGGTTCAAAGAGGACGTACAACCCAACATGTATTCCCGTTGAAAAAGGAACAAACTCACAATAGCTATTTCCTAACATAAAGACACGCTCAGTTACAATCAACCATCAATTAAATGGACGGCTAAGCCCATGTTCCCCTCTCGCTCTCTTATGTTACCGGGCTATCCTGGGCATGCTAGCAGCCTATGCAAAACAATAGAAAACGAAAAAACAAAATTTACGAAACTGCACATAGTATCTAGCGGTTGGACAGTCAACTGCTAATAATCTATAAATCTCAGGCGACGAATTAGCTGATCTGTATATAAAAGCGGGTGACTAGCTATCGTTAGACCCGACAACTAATTTAATCTCGGTCGAATGATGTCACCCATGTCTTACAAGAAATTTTTGGTTTCACCTTGGTATACACCTAAAATTTAATATGTGCAAAAATAAAACACAAAAATCGCTTGCAAGAAATATGCCACGGAAGAAAAAGTCGGTTGAAACCATACTGTAATTGTAAAAAATATCCAGTCGCAACCATGGTCAACCGGAAAATTTCATGTTGCAACCAATACACAAGTGAAGAAAAATCAATTGCAGTGTTGCAAAAAAGTTTTAGTTGCACCTATACCAGCACGAATTAAAACAATCATCCAACGGATTACGTGACCGACCTCTACCTCGTAGGCGATAATTAGCAATCCTGGAATAGAAATAGTTTAATACTACAAAGTTTGTGTTGGAGATTTCCTATAATAGGACAAACAAACCGGATCAACCTTTGAAAAATATTAAAAAGATGAACCACAGAAGGCATCTACAATCTTAATAATATTCTATTCAATATAGACATGTATGTCGTTAATTATTAAAAGAATAGTTGGTGAAGAAATAATAATAAAAAAGAAAAAGAGATAAAGATAAAGATTTAAAAGGAAAATAAAATAAAAAAGAAAAACAATGTCGACGAACGAAAAATAAAAAATGAAACATTACAACTGAAAAAGATAATACAGCAGACACAAGCGCCGGCAAAACATCAGTAAAGAAATCTACGAAAATCAACGAAACACAGAAAAAAATCCAATCAACAAAACTGTAGACAAAGAAGAAAAATGAAAATGGCCCATCATACAAACTTGGCCCAAATCTGTGGACAAGGAAGAAAAATAAAAAAGCCCATCAAGCTAATTGATCGATAGATCCTCTGTCCTCTGAGCGTGTAGTCTGCGCGTACGTGTTGACGGGACAAACAAACTAAACAGTACGAATCTCAAGATAAAATTGAGTGGTTAGGAAGTAGATTGAGCGCTAAGCTAATTCTCAATCGATTGAGAATTAGCAAATCCGTTAATTTTGACTAAACAATTCAAGTCACATGTATAAAAGTATTATCATACCATTGAAAACTTATCATGTTATTTCCTAGTCCACATTAAGAATCCTCGAGTCTAAACAAGAGACTAATGCAAAAAAGGAAGATATGATTTCGATATGATGGCTATCGATATTGACTAAGAACTAACTTTTTATTTTGCTTCACTTTTCGTTCTGTAGAATAGATAAAGATCACAGCAGTCCTGATGTTTTCTCGTATTTTTTTCACGTATATTAAGCTATAGCCATTTATAATTCGAGATTGCTTTGCATTCAAACGTCCGATTCCTGTACTGCCGTCGATGATCAGCCATGCTGTCGCTGATGATGATCTCTTCCGCCACTGCTGCTAGTCACAGCTTCTTGTCGGACAAGAATCGTACCAAAAACATCGGATGTGTAGCACTGTTGTTTATGATTTATTCATTATGTCATAAAGGTTGTGATAATTCTGGGTCGAATGAGAATAAACTTGGTTCATAGTCAGGTGACATCATCGACTTTTAGTTCCAGCCCATGTTGTAACTCATGACTGCACAAACAAATTCACAGTTACTACACCACTTTCAACTGAAAAAATCCCAGTTTGTGACACAAATCCGACCGTATGAATGTATGATTCTCAGTTAGCAATTCCGTAATTTTAAAGGTATGCCTCTGTCTAAGTTAACTTAGATTTTCTTACGTCACGGTTGATTCAGAAAGATCCAACTTCAGCGTAATGGAAACTATAGCTCGCACATCCATACCCACATGCAATTTTTGCACCTATTTGGATAAGTGCAATGGTTTCACTTTACATTTCTGAATATATTGGTATTCAGACTTTAAAAAATCTCATGATTTCGAATTAGAAAACTGTTTTTATCATTAATTTGGCCATTACATATTCTATGTTGGTGTGTGCATTAGTCATAATTATGCATGGAAGGTGGAACTCATCTGCAGCCATGCTCGAAAAAGATCCGTAAGCCTGTATTTTGTGTAGAAGAGAAGGCTTAATTAGAGCTCTCTTTGCATTGCATGATTGCGAAACATAGTAACAGAAAAAACCCATAAAGATCTCGCGGATTTGCTAGCGCAAAACAGATGATTACAAACACATGATACTTTAGAAAATGTAGGACATCCGTACAATGCAAAGAGCATCTCATGGAATTTCCCCTCTGTTAATCCGGAAGGAGAACAGATGCAGCTTGCTCAAACGAGGCGAAGATGACTGTCTACCAATCAACCCGACTAATCTCTTCATCTCCCCGCATAAAAAAACAGAGTTATTTGCACTGGTGGTCACACAACTC
Organism: Poa pratensis; assembly: GCA_947311845.1. Taxonomy (NCBI): domain Eukaryota; kingdom Viridiplantae; phylum Streptophyta; class Magnoliopsida; order Poales; family Poaceae; genus Poa; species Poa pratensis. The sequence goes on from CAMZMU010000085.1 coordinate 143,253,907, forward strand.
GACAGCTATGTGCACTTAAGTCACACAACTGGATAACTGAATTTTTTGGTCACACAACTCGTCATCTGGTGCACTTAAGTCTCTGACCCCACCTGTCAGGCCGTTTTCCGTTGAAGTTGATGCTGACTGGACACGTAATCTTGCAAAAAAAACCTGTATTTTTGTACATTTGCAAAAAACCCCCTGTATTTTTGGACATTTAAAAAATTCAGGGGTTTTTTTGAAAAAAATACAGGGTTTTTTTTTGCAAATGTACAAAAATACAGGGGTTTTTTTTTGCAAAATTACGTGTCCAGTCAGCATCAACTTCAACGGAAAACGGCCTGACAGGTGGGGTCAGTGACTTAAGTGCACCAGATGACGAGTTGTGTGACCAAAAAATTCAGTTATCCAGTTGTGTGACTTAAGTGCACATAGCTGTCGAGTTGTGTGACCACCAGTGCAAATAACTAACAACACTAATCTTTCGGGGTGGATCTAATTTTATGAGAGGAACCTGGTCTTATACTAGGATTGTTTTTCTCCTTCTGTCTCTTTCCCAGCTCAGTGAAGAAATTGATGGCGTCCGCCTTGCCGCAGAGCCGGTGCAGCCTCTCTATGGGGTCGTCATCTTCCCTGTGCCTCTTGGACTTGCTGTTGTAGTCGTGGTCGTAGAGGACCTTTTCGTCGATGACGTAGCTTCCGTTTGAGGGCGACGCCGGCGGTGGCTTGAGCATGTAGAGGTTTTTTAGGGCGTCCTGCTTTATCTTGTCCACCTCGTCCTTCCTGCCGCCGGTCTTTTTGGGCGTCGGTACCGCATAATGGAGCTTGTAGCCCTGGTCCCTATAGTAGTGCTCGTAGCCGTGATGCGGTATGTCGTCGGGGATCTCCCTCTCCTGGCCGACGGCGACGGCAGTCTCAAAGCACCAGCAGGAGGCGACGTGGTTGACGGTGTACCCGCCGCCGCCGAGGAGGAGCAGTGGCACGTTGAAGCTCCGGAGGTAGCCGACGCAGGAGGCGTGGCCCTTCACGGACAGGTTGAACCCGCCGATCTTGTCGCCGTAGAGTGAGTCGGCGCCACACTGCAGCACGACGGCGTCCGGTGCGAACGTCTCCATGACCCTGCCCATGATCGGCATGAACAGCCCGTGCTGGTACCCGTCGTCGTCCATGCCAGCCTTCATTGGCACGTTCAGGGTGTAGTACTCGCCCTTGCCCTCGCCGACGTCCTCGGCCTTCCCAGTGCCCGGGAAGAAGCGCCGGTCGTCGTCGTAGCGATGGAAGGACACGGTCATCACCCGGTCGTCCTGCTTGAAGTGCTCCTCGACGCCGTCGCCGTGGTGCACGTCGATGTCCACGTACAGCACGCGGGCGAAGCGCTTGAGGAGCTCCTGGATGGCGAGCACGATGTCGTTGACGTAGCAAAAGCCGCTGGCCTTGCCCCGGCAGGCGTGGTGCATCCCGCCGGACCAGTTGATGGCGACGTCGGACTGTCGGAGCGGCCGCCGGCCAGCGCGCGCGCGGCGGCGAGAGACCCGCCGGCATAGCGGAGGCAGTAGTCCCAGAGGCCGTCGATGACAGGGTTGTCGTAGTGGGCGGCGTCGGCGTCGGCGTCCTTATCCGGCACGCCGACCTGGCAGGCCTTGGCCCTCGCCCGGATGTCCTTGTCGCGCCGGCGGTAGTAGGCGTCCGGGGTGACGTCGTGGAGGAGGCGGACGTATCCGTCGTCGTGGAAGGCGCGCAGTTGGTCCTCGGTGGCGGGCCTGGTGCGGAGGCGGCTCATGTGGGGGAGGAGGCCGTAGTTGGCGACGAGGGCGTGCGTCATGGCCACGCGGCGGGGCACTATCACGTGCTCGGCGCCGTAGTCCACGTTGGCGATGCCGGAGTCGTAGTAGTAGCACACGTTCCTCTTCCGGCCGTCGCCGCACGACGCCGACGGCAGCGAGTGCCCTTCCGTGCTGCAAGCCATCTCGATCGATCTTTCCACGAGCCGCGCCGATCGACAGGAACGATGATAATAACTCCTTCGATGATCTCCGCTCGTTTCAACTGGACCGCCAGGGAACTATGTAAAGGCTCAATCGTGTCCGAGTTGGAAACGATCCTGCAACAGCCGAGTACAAAAAAGCTCCGGCCTATCACTACGGGAACCCTCAAGACGCCGACGGCCAAAACATACGCCGACGGCCAAATGTCGGGGCCGTCGGCGTAGACCCGTTCAGGTTAGCGTAGATCTTTTTTTCTTTTTTTAGCTACGCCGATGGCATTGCCGTCGGTCTATTGTTTTTTTTGAGCTACACCGACGGCTTTGCCGTCGGCCTAGATTTTCTGTTTTTCTTTTGAGCTACGCCGACCGTATATTTTTTTCTATTTTTCATTTAATATGAAATAATTCATATCTTTAAATCCGTAAATCGGAATTTAACAAATTAAATGTCTAAATCGATTAGAAAAATGAGAGGAATCCAAATATGACATCCATAAAATCTTTTTCACCGTGCACATGACATTTTGTAACATATGTTTGTTACTTGCTTAATTAAAAAGTCATTTTTGACACTTAAAAAATGGAAATGATATTTATAAAAATAATTTGGAATTTGTTTTTGGCAACAATGTTTGCCCTACCAAGGCACCCCTATGTTTCAAATATGGACACATTATCACAAACTATGGCATGGGGATGGCCAGAACTTGGTCATTTGACACAAAAGTTATACATGTCTATAGATGATAGACCTTTTTGTGAAGCATATTTTTGAAATATTTGTCAAAACTCAAGTTTATCATTTTTCCTAGCAACTAGTACACATAAGAGGACTCCATGTCAAAGGAATTCATATTTTGAGTATTTTCTCAATTTCTTTTATTTTTGTGAAAAAACGGTCAAAATGACCGTCGTGTCTATTCATTGAAAGGGGTCACATTTTTCGAAACTATCGATGTTTCTGTGATAAAGTCACTACTTTTGTACCTAGAAAGTATTTTTGTAAAAAATTAGACCAAACTATCACACACTTGTAGTTCAATTTCAATTACTTTTGGAAAATCGACATAAAGTTATTTAAATAGGAAAAAGATTCAATTTTCTAAAACCATCGATGTTTATACAATGCAAAGGATGATATGGATGTCATATTTGAATTCCTCTCATTTTTCTAATTGACATAGACATTTTATTTTTCAAATTTCGATTAACGGAATTAAAGATATGAATTATTCCATATTAAATGTAAAAAGGAAATAAAAGTAAAAATAATTTTATTTTTTCATTTATTAAAAATATACTATTTTACAATCATTGTTACTTATTCAAATGAATTTTCTAAATTTAAACAATGAAAAATTGTAACATCCTAAATCAGGGTTAATATGATTAATATGATGGTTAATATGATTAATATGATATAAGTATCAGTAAGTTCTCATTTGGAAGCTAACAATGGAGGAAATCAAAGGTTAAGCGTGCTTGGGCTGGAGCAAATTTGAGGATGGGTGACCGAACGGGAACTTTGACCAGCGTAAGTATTTTGACCTATGATTAAATGTGTAATTAGAGATTTAGTATGTAGCTGAGTTAGAAATTTCAAAATAGAAAAAAAAGTTTAAAAAAGTTAAAAAAAAAGTTCAAAATTTTCAAAAAATTCAAAAAATAAAAAATTTGCATTCATAGGCCGACGGCATGCCGTCGGCGTATGAGGGCGTACGCCGACGGCCTCGCATATGCCGACGGCAGAGGGGCTACGCCAACGGCGATACGGCAAACGTGCCTACGCCGACGGCTTTCGGCCGTCGGCGTTTCGTGGCTTTCCCGTAGTGTATCTACATACGTACCTGGAAACGATTTTTGTCAAGTTTTTGGGACAAGCTATGAACAGTATATTTCAAATTTGAATTATTTTTGGAAAGCCAATATAAAGTATTTTTAAATGGCTGGAATTAGCTAGCTAGAAAGCTTAAACATTCATCAATAATGGGAATTGTCCATCACATATGTTCTACTTTGTGTGAAAATTGGATATGTTCTATTTTGCACCAATATTTTTTGTACTTGCTTAATAAAAAAACTCATTATCTAAAAACTGGCTTCACGTGAACGCATAAGGGTAAATATTTATTTTACACAATGTTACATCCCCGTTTCAAAATATTATCTAGATATTGAAATTTCAATATGCAGATTCACTCATTTAACTCCGTATCTAGTACACATTGAAATATAAAAAAAATCCAAACAAACGCATCCCTAAAACTATACATGTACTAGGATTGTAGTCACTCTTTCTACGTCCATCATCTGTACAAACACAAAAAAATCATAACTGGAAATTTTGAAAAAATTGCAGAGTTTACAATAGTATATTAATGTGTGCATGGTATAGCTGTGGATTTAAAAAAACTGTTGCGAACTAGGAGCTGCGAAAAACATGATGTGAACTGAGAACTCTTCAAAGTTAAAAGTTGTTTGGCTGAAACAATCTGTGAAACTATAAACTTCGTGTGAATCATCTGCAACTTGATACCCGATGGCCAAAATTTCTCGCCGAATTTCGCCTAGCCCCGCCTCAGCCACCTAGGCCTCAACTCTGGCACCCTCCACTTCCGACCACCTCGCGCTCTCCGCTGTACCTCGTCACATCATTGCCTGAGTTGTCTGGAACCTCATCAAGTTCGCCGGACAGTCGTTCCTCGATGGACCGTCACATCGGAGCATTGCTAGAGTTGTCCGGAATCTCATCGGAGTTCGCCGGACTGTCGCGCCTCGCCGGACCACCGCATCGGAGCACCTCATCGAAGCATTGCCAGAGTTGTCCGGAACCTCATCAAGTTCGTCGAACAGCCGCGACTGGATGGACCGCCTCGTCGGAGCATCGCTAGAGTCAGGGGCGGATCTAGCATCCTCCAGCCCGGGCGAACCCGGGCTTGCCGACCTTGCGACCCTTGTATTTTTTGATTTTCTTTTTTGCCAAAAACTTAACATTTCAAGCTTGTTTGCCCGGGCTTCCGGAAGTTTCCGAGTCAGCCACCGGCTAGAACTGTCCAGAACCTCATCGGAGTTTGCCGGACTGCCGTGCCCTCGCCGGACCACCGTGCCGGAGATCCACAAAAGATGTGTCGTGCCTCGCCGGAGCCACGCAAGAAGGGTCTCAAAAATAAACGAAAAGATACGCGTACGTAATAATTTGTGCGCATGGGGAGCAAATCTCATGTTTGCGACCTGCGGCTGGCTTAAAGCAGAGAGATCAGCGATGAGCGAGGTTAGTTCGCAAAAAAAAAAAGATGAGCGAGGTTTCCATGGTCCGCCGCCGCCGCCTCGCGTCCCCCGTCTCGCCGTTCCCGGCGCCTGCGGCCCCGCTGGAGAACGACGACCTCCTCCATGAGATCCTCCTCTGCCTTCCTCCGCAGCCGTCCTCCCTCCTCCGCGCCTCCGTCGTCTGCATCCGCTGGCGCCGCCTCGTCTCCGACCCCGACTTCCTCCACCGCTTCCGCGCGCACCACCGGAAGCCCCCGCTCCTCGGCTTCTTCTCCCGCGATGGATATGCCGGCGGTCACTGCTTCACTCCCACGCTGGACCCGCCCGACCGCATCCCCGCCCGGCGCTTCTCCCTGCCGCAACGCTCCTTGACCTTCGCGGGGTGCCGCCACGGCCTCGCCCTTCCCCTCGACAGCAAGCGGCCCGAGGCCGTCGTGTGGAACCCCATCTCCGGTCAGCAGCTCCGAGTTGCTGTCCCGCCCGAGTTTGATCACACTGTAAAGAGCGCCGTCATATCCGCCGGCGACGACGACCATGGTCATGTGCACGGCGATTGCGACTTAAGCTATTTTAAGTTGGCCTTGGTGCGCAGTGGCAACGAATACACAAGCGCATTAGCTTGCCTCTTCAAATCCAAGTCTGTCGTGTGGGGAAATGTCATCTCAACAACAACTACAGATAGGTTGGGTAGTTGGACAGAGCAGGGCGTCCTGGTTGGAATGCATTTTGCTGGTTACTTGGGGAGGAGATCCTGAAGGTGACATCCTTCAGTGCAGAAACTTGTTGTAATTGAGAAGCCAGTGTACCGCCATACTGATAACTGTCCTCCCAGATTATCCGGACAGAGGTAGATACTCTTGGACTCATCGTTTTGACACAAGAACTGAGCATGCAGTTATGGGAGCGCAAGGTCAATTCTGATGATGTAGGTAGATGGGTCCTTCAGAAAAGTGTTGACCTGGTCGATCACCTTTCGCCAAGCCATCACAACAATGACATGTGGCCACTGATACGAGGGTACGATGAGGATCACAATGTGCTATTTCTCCGGACATATGTCGGTTTATACATGATCCAACTCGACTCAATGGAGGCCAAGGAGATTTCTGGAGAATATTTCGTCACCAGCCGTTTTCCCTACACAAGTTTCTATGCTTCAGGTAATATAGCAGTTTCGGCATAAATTAACATATCAGTTTTTTGAACTTATGGTGATGTTTATTTGCATTATCATAGGACTATGTGAATGCGAGAGAGAAAAAAACCGTCTCCTGTCTATTGATTAATGCATAAAAATGCTATGGTTAAGTTTATGTGTGCATATCTACAATTGATCATCTTTTCATAAGCTACATAACAGTATGAAATTGACCAAACACCATTAAACTTAGATACGAACCATCCTAAATGTTATATAAGTAACTCGGGTTGCACATTTGGATGCTTGGCAAGTCATGGCTCACATACGGGTATTATTTTTCTCTGCAAGATAGTACATGGCGTTGCTAGGAATGGCAGCATGTAATGTCAAAAGGTTAAAGTTCTACATTTGTATAGTACATGCACCTGAAATTAACTAGTATTTGTTTGCTAATAAATTTCTGTAATGTCGCTTGACACCAGTCTCGTAGATTTGCCACTGTGTCTATTCATGTTTCCCTTTAACCACAAATCTTTGAAAAGGACCTGCATATATATCATGTGTTATGAAACTTTAATTAAACAATGTAGTTCTGTTCATCTTTTGTTCAAGAATTCGGCTGCAAATAAGTTCGTTTGTACCAGACTACCCGATAAGGAACAAATGGTTTGATTTATCTTCTACTCCTATAAGTCCAGATTTATTCAAATCCAAACTGTTGAGTTATTTTCCCACCAAAATGTGTCTGTTAAAAAGTATTGCCATTAGAGCATTTGACTTAGCATGGAATAAATCCACTCCAGAGTAGCTAGACAGCACAATTACTAGATTGGCTTTAGTTTGAAAAACCTTCATTAGTAGGTAGATGAAATATTTTTTTTTGAGTGGTCAACGGGGGGGCCAAAGCCCCACCTGAATTTTTCATATATATGTGGCTATCTGAAAAAGCCGTATAATGTTACAGGGGGAGGAGGGATTTACAGGGGGGGGGGGGGGGGGGGGGGGGGGGGGGGGGGGGGGGGGGGGGGGGGGGGGGGGGGGGGGGGGGGGGGGGGGGGGGGGGGGGGGGGGGGGGGGGGGGGGGGGGGGGGGGGGGGGGGGGGGGGGGGGGGGGGGGGGGGGGGGGGG